>CM030358.1:416736441-417060424 GCA_017893485.1 Hemerocallis citrina | reverse complement strand
TATTACCGGCTCGAAAGATTTCAGTATCAATTTGATACTAAACAGATATATACAGACTAGTATATACGTATAGAATATGTTTATTAACAAAACAGAGTGATATCCACAAAAAATATTTCAATTCTGAAAATAAAAAATAAAATAATAATAAAATAATAATTTTTAATATCTGCCTGGGATTTTTCAGACATTTTCTCAAAAATGCATTTTTCAAGATTTTGTACAAGTGCACAAAACTGATACAATACATATATATATACATACTAGTATATATATCCGGATAACTTTTTATTCGAAAAACCAAGTAATTTCTGTAAAAAACATTTTAATTTTAAAAAAAAATAATATATACAATATAATATCCGACCGGGATATTACATGTGAGGAGACCAATCGAAAGTGAACACAAAGACAAGGCGGAAGATCCCCGTAAGGTGCAACCTGAGGTTGAGACCGAACTCCGCGGCACTGAGTACCGAACCCCCGGGCTCTGTGCCTCAGGGACGGAGGTTTTGAGCATCGAGCATCGAGCATTGTCCAACAGCCAGTAGCTAGCTCGAGGTTCATGACGAGCATCGAGCATCGAGAATTGTCCAACAGTCAGTAGCCAGCTCGAGGTTCATGCCCAGCGTCGAGCGATGTGTACTTGGTGAAAAAACTTGCAGCTGGCTCGATGAGCATGCCAAGCGTCGAGCGTAGTGCAGCTTGTAAAAAAGTGAGCTGGTGACTCGAGGCGCATGCCAAGTGTCGAGCGCAACTTAGCTTTGAAAAAGCTTGCTGCTGGATTGAGGAATATGTCGAGCATCGAGCATAATGCAGCTTGTGAAAAAAGCTGGCTGCTGGCTCGAGGAACATGCCGAGCGTCGAATGTAGCTTAGCTTGTGAAAAAGCTTGTTGGTAGTTTGCAGAGCATGTCGAGCATCGTGCGTAGTGCAGCTTGTAAAAAAGCTAGCTTCTAGCTCAAGGATCATGCTGAGCATCGAGCGTAGGTTAACATGTGAAAAAGCTTACTACTGGCACAAGGAACATGCCAAGCGTCGAGCGTAGTGCAGCTTGTGAAAAATATGGTTGCTGACTCGAGGAACATGACATGTGTCGAGCGTAGATTTAGCTTGTGAAAAAGCTTGCTGCTGGCTCGAGGAACATGCCTAGCGTCGAGCATAGTGCAGCTTCTGAAAAAGCTGGCTACTGGTTCGAGGAACATGCTGAGCGTCGAGCGTAACTTAGCTTGTGAAAATGCTTGTTGCTGGCACGAGGAACTTGCCGAGTGTCAAGCATGATCAAACAGACAATAGCTAGCTCGAGGTTCATGCTGAGCGTCGAGCGACGCATACTTGGTGAAAAAGCTTGTAGCTAGTTCGAGGTGCATGCAAAGCATCTAGCGTAGTGCAGCTTATAAAAAAGCCGGTTGTGACTCGAGGGGCATGTCGAGCATCGACCGCAGCTTAGGTTATGAAAAAGCTTGCTACTGGCTCGAGGAACATGCCGAGCATCGAGTGTAGTGCAGCTGGTGAAAAATTAGCTGCTGGCTCGAGGAACATGTCGAGCATCGAGCGTAGCTTAGCTTGTGAAAAAGCTTGTTGCTGGCTCGAGGAACATGCCGATCATCGAGCATGATCAAACAGTCAATAGCTAGCTTGAGGTTCATGCCGAGCATCGAGTGACGCGTACTTGGTGAAAAAGTTTGTAGCTTACTCAAGGAGCATGTCGAGCATCGAGCATAGTGCAGCCTATAAAAAAGTTGACTGCTGGCTCAAGGAGCATGTGGAGCATCGAGCGCAGCTTAGCTTGTGAAAAATCTTATTGCTAGCTCGAGGACCATGGCAAGCGTCGAGCATAGTGCAACTTGTAAAAAAACTGGCTGCTGGCTCGAGAAACATGTCGAGCGTCGAGCGTAGTGCAGCTTGTGAAAAAGTTGGCCGCTGGTTCGAGGAACATGCCGAGCATCGAATGAAGCGTACTAGGTGGAAAAGTTCATGCTTACTGTGGTTGTAGTGGACACGTGTATTGCACGTGTGATGCTGACGTCACGGTTGTGGAAATCGAAGCGTCAAAATCTCATCCACCGTTAGATTTAGATGATCCAGATTCGGTGGCTGAGATTGTTTATGGATATTGAGGTGCCATGGAGTTGTCTATATATTCCTTGTTTCCCCTATTATTTTTTACCTTGCTTTTTCTCTCTAGTTCTCAGAGCTTCTCTCTCTAGGAACCGTTTAGTAACCGGCAACCAGCTTTACGACGAATTTTCTGGCAACGATCATATTTAGTACTTTTAATATTATGTCGAAGGCTCGGCCTGGTTCTTCTCCTTCTACATTTGTTCTGGGCGATGAGGATCGCCTTTCCGACTCCTTTTGAGAAAGTAGTGAGAAGGTCTACAATGTCATCCTGCTTCGCAGTCATAAGCCATTCATGTTGGAGTCAAGCGACTCTAGCGGGAGGTAGGGGCAGCAGACGTGGTTGATGATGGTGAACCGGTTGACGCGGGCACGGGTAACGAGGAAGAAGTGGAGGGAGTTGGAGATACCGAGCAAGGTGCGGAGGGTGTGGTTGGAAGATTGGTTGGTGACGAGGATGAGGATGAGGTTGTGGAAGCCGGTTCGTCAGGTGAGGCCCCTAATCCGAAAGAGCTGGATGAGTTTCTCCCAAAACATGGGCTCGACGTCCCTTATCTTCAGCAGCCAGGCTGCATTAGGATGTATCCGGACGATGTCTGGTATGGGGTGCAACCTTCCTCACCTAGCCGATCAAAGATCAGGATAGACAAGACGCAGAGTGTTTTGACACGCAATGACCTACCGCTTGTAACGCCCCGAATCCCAAATACACTGAATTCGAGATGTTCTACAGGATCTTTTCACTTTCTTAGTACACTTTTACAGGGAAATTAAAACTTTTCATCATACATCAGAGTTTACATCATAATTACATCTTTCTTTTGCACAGCGGAAGTAAAATACAACAATTAAATACAAGTACAACAGCTTGATAAAATCTTTAAGCATCCAAATCCTCTTTAATCTTTAGCATGACATTTACCTGCATGTTAGACTGTGGGTACGTCAGTTTATTCAACCGACGATCATTATACACGGCCGTCCTCGCTTGCCGGAAATAGTATAACTTAACATTTCATATTTAGCAAACACAAACTTGTCACATTCAAACTAAAGGGACTACCCTATTGATGTCGTGTTGTGATTGTGCACTTAGTCCTTAATGCAGTTAATTATGTTACATGACACTAATGCACACTTGTTCGGATTCTATGCATCCCATACTACATAGGTCCGAGGGCAAGCCCTTATTCGTTCTTCATCTTGATAGGGTTCAATCCCCCGTTATGTCTTAAACTACTACTGTAACTACGGTAGTGTCTTAGATGTTCTATGATCTATGAGCCCATGTCCAGGCAGCCTGGAGGGGAATCCCACGCACTGTCACGATGCATCGAGCAGGCAACCTATGGACAATTCAGCCTCCGCCATGGAACAATGGCACCACCCATAGCCACTCGAACATCCCACGAGCGTCGCCACCGGGACGATAATTCCGGAGTAGCGCCCACGCACTGTCTTGACGCATCAAGCAGGCAACCTGTGAATCGCTCTCACACCGCTATCCGTTGGCCCTCATACTCATGTTTTTCTTCTACTTTCATCACATCTCCACTATGTATTAGTCCTTAGTTTTATATAAAAATCATGAACAAAATAATCACTAGAGTTAGCCTCTCCATCATCCGGACTTATTCATTCATTTCAACATGACCAACCTTGGTCTAATTTCAATTCAATTCATTTTTCTCAATGCCGGGGAGACTTAGCTACTCTATTTCAAATTTCATTTCACAATCTTTAAGTCATAACCACTTTCATGTCACAATTTCATATTCTTTCTTATTCATGATTACTCTTTCTTCACAAGTCCATAGTGAATACTTATAACTCATAAAAAAATTCATATTCATGGCCAACAATTTCATCAACATGATTTCTAAATTCCATAATCATACAATGGACTCATGCACTTTATAATTAAACACTCATACTTCACATTTTACACAATAACCTCAAGTGAAAATGAAATAATATCATGTCACACCACTAAATTCTTTGTGTCAATTTCTTCTTAATAAACCCATTTCATTATATCTTTATAAACTGGAAATTTCCATAAAAGTGTCTTAGAACCATAGCTTTAATTATACTATTTGTTCACAAACTACTTTATATTTTCTTCAAATAATACCCAACTCAATCCCATAAAATTCCTTGTATTTTTATGAAAATTACCATATTTTTCTCATATTTTTTGGACATCAAAATCTCACAAAAAAAATATTTTTCCCTAAGTGCTAAGGGAAGGATTCGAACCCAGCACGGTAGAGAAGAAGGCCAGAGCACCCGCCAATAGGCCAATCTGTGCTAGCGATTAGAAGAAGGCGAATTAGGTATAGGTGCTGTCATTTCGCAGTCTCATATTCATGTATATACAGTTGGGATAAAAGATGGTGAGGCCGGGTTTCGAACCACGCCGCTCAGGGAAACCGAACACAGTCACCGACCGCCTGAGCCACTGGCTTAGGTTGTCACAACACTGGGTTTAAGTCCATTAGTTTCATATTCGCACTGTTTTTAGAAACAACTCGACGTTTAAATCTATTTGGTTCATATTGCCTCTATATAAACCACTGAAAAATTCCAGATTTAATCATCTTTATTTAATCTTCAAAACAGCAAGTATAAAAATAAATTTTGTACTAAAACATAATTTTTCTACCCAACTAATAATTTGTTTATTAAAACTAGCAAATCTTTTATTTTCGACATTGAAAAAAAGAATCGATTGATCTTCTAATCTCTCTTTTATCCCCCAAATTTTCCATGATAATTACTGTTTATTCATCTATATTCACACCACCTACAACTTTTGGATTTTCCCATACTCATATTAGCACAAGAATTCATGTGACACATGAATAGGTGAAACTCAAAAATTACTAAGTTTGGTACATTTTTAATTTGATGACAACAAGCAATTCTTTGGTTCATTTATGCCACTTCTACACATGAATGTAACATACTCATAACTCAAGCATTCAATATACTTTCTATCCAAATTTCATAGTGTCAATATCTTAATCAATTGTCATGTTTCAACCACATAATTTACAAGCAATTGATGAAGATTTTCACACATCATACTAACCACATTGCATCATTATTCAATTAAACTAAATAATCATAGGAAGTGCTTCATATAGTTTAATTTCATGCTAGCATTTCACATACACAATTTATCACATCATTCTAAACCATTCACATACTAACTTTTTAATTAGAGTGGACTCTTATTAGTATTTTCCATGTATAGTGTTGTCAATATAACTAGCATGAATCCTATATTAGAAACATGAATTGTTTTACCCACCTTAATGGAGAGAAACACACAAGCAACAAGTAGATGAGAACACCTCCTCCTAGCCAAAAGTGTGCACCACTCCAAGCTCCCAAGCCCTAGCCGAATGCTTCTCCAATCCAACCGAAAGCTCCCCCAAGCCCTTGACCGAAATGCTCCAAGCAACCCAAGGAACCACACACTCTCTTATCTTTTATAACTCACAATTATAATACTATTAGCTTTAGAACTTACACTTTGCATATGAAAATTTAGCCATGAGAAGGGGGGTATTTATACTAAAAAATGAGGGGAATGGAGGGCTAAGATCATCTTGGTGGTTGCAAAATGAAAGGCTTAGATCAAAGTAGGAGTTAGGAAAACTACCCACCTCCTTGAAACTACCCCCATGTTCTCCACACCAAAAATTCAATTTCCCTCCAAAGAAGAATGCTACCGGCCCAAAATAGAGTGTGCAATGCACGTGTACGTGTAGTGCACGTGCATGCAACTAGGCCAAATTTGTACATTCTAAAATTGTATAAAAATAATTTTGTTTAAAAAAGTCTTCTACATGACAAGTTTAATTAAAAATAACTCAATTCATGGGCTTTCTTTTTTTGGGCCAAAATAATTTTATAAAAATAATTAAAATAAAAATGCTTTTGGGCTTTTTAAGAAAAGGCTTTTTAGTTAAATCAAATAAGGCTTTTAAAGAAAGGCTTTTGTATTAAAATAATTTGAGAAAATTATATTTAAACATACACATCATGATAAAATAATCCAACAAAAAATATTGCACGTGCACAACATGTGCAAAATAAATAATTTTTCATTAATTGAAAAATCAGGGTATTACAGCACTCCCTCCTTAGAATAGTTCCGTCCCCGGAACTACAATCAAGAGCGAGGAAATAAAACAAAATACAACACACTCAACAAGAAATAAAGATACAAAAATACAATCAAGCAAAAAGCTCAGGATAGTCCTTCAACATCCTCTCCTCAGATTCCCAAGTAGCCTCTTCAACCAAGTGGTTTCTCCAGACTACCTTGACCATCGGAATCGTCTTATTCCTCAAGACTTTCTCTCGACGATCAACAATCTCAACAGGAGACTCGATGTAATTCAGGTCTAACTGCAAACCTTCCGGCACTTCAGGCAAATGATGACTCGGGTCTGGAATATAACCTCTCAGCATAGACACATGGAAGACATTGTGCACCTGAGACAACTCTTCCGGTAATTCAAGCCGGTAAGCAGTTTTCCCGATCCTTTTCAATATCTTATACGGGCCTATAAACCTCGGGGCTAACTTCCCGCCTTTGCCAAAACGAACCACACCTTTACTGGGTGATACCTTCAGAAAGACGAAGTCACCAACCTCAAACTCAAGGTCCCTTCTCCGGTTGTCTTCATAGCTTTTCTGCCTGCTCTGAGCTTCCACCAACCTTTTCCTGATCAGATCAATCTTCTCAAAAGTCAGTTGCACAAGCTCAGGACCAAACAACTGACGCTCCCCAACTTCATACCAACAAACAGGAGTCCTGCACTTCCTGCCATACAGAGCTTCGTACGGCGCCATCCCAATACTGGCCTGAAAACTGTTGTTGTAGGCAAACTCCACCAAAGGTAAATGCCTTTCCCAACTGCCTCCAAAGTCTAGTATGCAACACCGCAGCATATCCTCAAGAATACGATTGACTCTCTCGGTCTGCCCATCGGTTTGCGGATGAAAAGCAGTGCTGAAATCCGTCTTGGTACCCAAAGCTGCCTGAAGACTCCTCCAGAAATGCGAAGTAAACCGCGCATCTCGATCAGACACAATGGTCGAAGGAACGCCATGAAGTCGGACAATCTCACCAACATACATCTCAGCCAACTTGTCCATCGAAGCAGTGAGTTTCATCGCCAAAAAGTGAGCGGACTTGGTAAGTCGATCGACTATAACCCAAATTGCATCATTGCCTTTAGAACTCTTAGGCAATCCCGTAATGAAATCCATACTGATGTTATCCCACTTCCATTCCGGAATAGGTAACGGCTGTAATAGACCTCCGGGTCTCTGATTTTCGGCTTTGACTTGCTGACAAACCTCACACTTCGCGACAAATTCAGCCACATCCCGCTTCAAACCTGACCACCAGAAATGCTGCTTGATGTCCTTGTACATCTTAGTACTCCCAGGATGTACCGACAAAAGAGTAGCATGCGCCTCCTGAAGAATACTCTCTTTCAGGTCCGCCTGATTTGGAACGCACAGCCTATCTCCGAACCACAGCACTCCATCCCTGATTTGAAATCCGGGCAACCTGCCAGCACCAACCCGCTCCTTCATCTCCAGAATATCAGCATCAACTTCCTGACTTGCAATGATCCTTGCATTCAAAGTAGGCTGAAGCCTCAACTGAGCCAAAGATGCTCCCAATCCTTGCAAGACAACCTCAATCCCAGCTCGGTCCAGCTCCTCAATCAGATGCCTCTGAGTCGTAATCAAACATGCCAAACAGCTCTTGCGGCTAAGTGCATCAGCAACAACATTAGCCTTTCCAGGATGATACTTGATCTCAGGTCGCATATCCTCGAGCACTTCCAACCATCTCCGCTGTCTCAGATTGAGATCCCTCTGCTGATATATATACTTCAAGCTCTTGTGGTCCGTGTACATATTCAACTTCTCACCGTACACGTAGTGCCTCCATTGCTTCAAAGCAAAGATAATCGCAGCCAACTCTAGATCATGAGTCGGATAATTTTTCTCATGCGGTCGTAGTTGCCTAGACCCATAAGCGATTACTCTTCCTTCTTGCATTAAGACACAACCAAGCCCCCGATGTGAAGCATCGCTATAAACATCATACTCAACACCAGCTCTAGGCAAAGCTAGGATAGGTGCAGTAGTCAGCCTATCTTTCAACTCCTGAAAACTCGCCTCACATTGCTCGGTCCACTTGAAGCTCACATTCTTCTTGGTCAGCCCCGTAAGCGGTACAGCTATCTGAGCATAACCTTGAATGAATCTCCGATAATATCCAGTCATCCCAAGGAAACTTCTGACTTCCTTCACTGTAGTAGGCCTTGCCCAGTCTCTCACTGCCTCTATCTTCTGAGGGTCAGTTACCACTCCCTCCTTAGAAAGGATGTGACCTAGGAATGCCACTTCAGATTTCCAGAAATCACACTTGGATAACTTGGCATACAACTGCTGCTCTTCCAACTTCTGCAAAACTGCTGCCAGATGCTCAGTGTGCTCCTCCTCTGACTTGGAGTACACGAGAATATCGTCGATAAACACCACGACGAAAGAATCAATAAACGGCCTCAGAACTCTGTTCATCAAGTCCATGAAGATTGCAGGTGCATTCGTCACTCCGAATGGCATAACTAAGAATTCGTAATGCCCATGCCGAGTTCTAAATGCAGTCTTATGCACATCTTCAGCTTTCACTCGAACTTGGTGGTAACCTGATCGAAGATCTATTTTGGAGAATACAGCTGCTCCTTGTAGACGATCGAACAAGTCATCAATTCGAGGAATCGGATACTTATTCTGAACAGTGACCTTATTCAGCTCTCGGTAATCGATGCACATTCTCATCGATCCATCCTTCTTCTTTACCAAAAGCACTGGTGCTCCCCAAGGTGACGCACTAGGTTGAATAAAGCATTTTCCCAACAGTTCCTCAATCTGCCGTTTCACCTCATCCTGTTCCACTGGAGCCATCCTATAAGGTGCCTTAGAAATGGGTGCACTTCCCGGTTGAACAGTGATGCTGAACTCTACATCACGATGCGGAGGTAACCCAGGAAAATCTTCCAAGAACACAGTCGGATAGTCCCGAACCACAGGAATCCCTTGCACTTCCACAGGAGTCTCTTCCTTGCGGATAGTAGCCACCAGCTTAGAACATTTCCGCTTCCCTTGGAACACGACTTCAGGTCCACCTGGAGCCTTCACTGTCACCGTCTTGGCCTTACACTCGATGCTTGCACTGTACACCGACATCCAATCAATGCCAATGATAACATCGACTCCCAAGATAGTCAGCTCGATCAGATCAATGCCAAAGATTCTATCCCCAATCACAATCTCGCAATCAGCATAATACCGATCAGTGGTTAAAGTTTCCCCTGACGGAGTAGCTACTGATAAGATCTTGCCTGGAAAAATCTTCGGTTCAACTCCCAACACTTTAGCAAACTTTGGAGACACAAAAGTATGAGAGGATCCAGTATCAAACAATACGACAGCTTTAATTCCATTAAGATAGAGTTCGCCTGTTACATAATATACACCATTACGTAACAGCCTCACTAAACAAGGGAAAGGAACAACGGTCTAACTCCTACGGGTCCTCTTCGCTGCTCGAAGTTCTTCCCGCAGTTCATCAACCTCATCCTTCAGCACATCAGTTAGGTTCTTTTTCTTCTCAAGTTCCCAAATCCGATGGCTAAGAACAGAATAGTCAGCCTTCCGCTTCTCCAGCTGAGCCTCCAACAATCCAACTCTCTCCTTCAGGGTTTCCACTTGCCTCTGAAGAGAAGTCACAAGACCACTGGGAACTGGTACTTCCTCTTCGTCGGAAGAAGAATCATCAGATGAATCCGGAGGTGGGGTGATCTCTCGGGATTCAGGGTACTCCTCATCATCAGAATCAGCTTGTCCAGGGTAGTACTCGTCTTCGGAATCTGCCTGTCCAGGATGGTACTCTTCCTCAATGATGTGCCAGTCGTCGCCTCCAGCAGGGTCGAAGTGATCAGCCATCTTAGAAATAGAGAGGAGAAGGCATAAATCTTAGAGCAACACAAATGTAAGTCACTTACATTTAAATCTCTAGATTCAAACACACGCTCTAATGTCCACTTCTAGGGTGTCGTTCCCTATAAATTTGTATAAGTGTGAAAGTGTAGAAAGCGTGGCTCTGATACCACTCTGTAACGCCCCGAATCCCAAATACACTGAATTCGAGATGTTATACAGGATCTTTTCACTTTCTTAGTACACTTTTACAGGGAAATTAAAACTTTTCATCATACATCAGAGTTTACATCATAATTACATCTTTCTTTTGCACAGCGGAAGTAAAATACAACAATTAAATACAAGTACAACAGCTTGATAAAATCTTTAAGCATCCAAATCCTCTTTAATCTTTAGCATGACATTTACCTGCATGTTAGACTGTGGGTACGTCAGTTTATTCAACCGACGATCATTATACACGGCCGTCCTCGCTTGCCGGAAATAGTATAACTTAACATTTCATATTTAGCAAACACAAACTTGTCACATTCAAACTAAAGGGACTACCCTATTGATGTCGTATTGTGATTGTGCACTTAGTCCTTAATGCAGTTAATTATGTTACATGACACTAATGCACACTTGTTCGGATTCTATGCATCCCATACTACATAGGTCCGAGGGCAAGCCCTTATTCGTTCTTCATCTTGATAGGGTTCAATCCCCCGTTATGTCTTAAACTACTACTGTAACTACGGTAGTGTCTTAGATGTTCTATGATCTATGAGCCCATGTCCAGGCAGCCTGGAGGGGAATCCCACGCACTGTCACGACGCATCGAGCAGGCAACCTATGGACAATTCAGCCTCCGCCATGGAACAATGGCACCACCCATAGCCACTCGAACATCCCACGAGCGTCGCCACCGGGACGATAATTCCGGAGTAACGCCCACGCACTGTCTTGACGCATCAAGCAGGCAACCTGTGAATCGCTCTCACACCGCTATCCGTTGGCCCTCATACTCATGTTTTTCTTCTACTTTCATCACATCTCCACTATGTATTAGTCCTTAGTTTTATATAAAAATCATGAACAAAATAATCACTAGAGTTAGCCTCTCCATCATCCGGACTTATTCATTCATTTCAACATGACCAACCTTGGTCTAATTTCAATTCAATTCATTTTTCTCAATGCCGGGGAGACTTAGCTACTCTATTTCAAATTTCATTTCACAATCTTTAAGTCATAACCACTTTCATGTCACAATTTCATATTCTTTCTTATTCATGATTACTCTTTGTTCACAAGTCCATAGTGAATACTTATAACTCATAAAAAAATTCATATTCATGGCCAACAATTTCATCAACATGATTTCTAAATTCCATAATCATACAATGGACTCATGCACTTTATAATTAAACACTCATACTTCACATTTTACACAATAACCTCAAGTGAAAATGAAATAATATCATGTCACACCACTAAATTCTTTGTGTCAATTTCTTCTTAATAAACCCATTTCATTATATCTTTATAAACTGGAAATTTCCATAAAAGTGTCTTAGAACCATAGCTTTAATTATACTATTTGTTCACAAACTACTTTATATTTTCTTCAAATAATACCCAACTCAATCCCATAAAATTCCTTGTATTTTTATGAAAATTACCATATTTTTCTCATATTTTTTGGACATCAAAATCTCACAAAAAAAATATTTTTCCCTAAGTGCTAAGAGAAGGATTCGAACCCAGCACGGTAGAGAAGAAGGCCAGAGCACCCGCCAATAGGCCAATCTGTGCTAGCGATTAGAAGAAGGCGAATTAGGTATAGGTGCTGTCATTTCGCAGTCTCATATTCATGTATATACAGTTGGGATAAAAGATGGTGAGGCCGGGTTTCGAACCACGCCGCTCAAGGAAACCGAACACAGTCACCGACTGCCTGAGCCACTGGCTTAGGTTGTCACAACACTGGGTTTAAGTCCATTAGTTTCATATTCGCACTGTTTTTAGAAACAACTCGACGTTTAAATCTATTTGGTTCATATTGCCTCTATATAAACCACTGAAAAATTCCAGATTTAATCATCTTTATTTAATCTTCAAAACAGCAAGTATAAAAATAAATTTTGTACTAAAACATAATTTTTCTACCCAACTAATAATTTGTTTATTAAAACTAGCAAATCTTTTATTTTCGACATTGAAAAAAAGAATCGATTGATCTTCTAATCTCTCTTTTATCCCCCAAATTTTCCATGATAATTACTGTTTATTCATCTATATTCACACCACCTACAACTTTTGGATTTTCCCATACTCATATTAGCACAAGAATTCATGTGACACATGAATAGGTGAAACTCAAAAATTACTAAGTTTGGTACATTTTTAATTTGATGACAACAAGCAATTCTTTGGTTCATTTATGCCACTTCTACACATGAATGTAACATACTCATAACTCAAGCATTCAATATACTTTCTATCCAAATTTCATAGTGTCAATATCTTAATCAATTGTCATGTTTCAACCACATAATTTACAAGCAATTGATGAAGATTTTCACACATCATACTAACCACATTGCATCATTATTCAATTAAACTAAACATAGGAAGTGCTTCATATAGTTTAATTTCATGCTAGCATTTCACATACACAATTTATCACATCATTCTAAACCATTCACATACTAACTTTTTAATTAGAGTGGACTCTTATTAGTATTTTCCATGTATAGTGTTGTCAATATAACTAGCATGAATCCTATATTAGAAACATGAATTGTTTTACCCACCTTAATGGAGAGAAACACACAAGCAACAACTAGATGAGAACACCTCCTCCTAGACAAAAGAGTGCACCACTCCAAGCTCCCAAGCCCTAGCCGAATGCTTCTCCAATCCAACCGAAAGCTACCCCAAGCCCTTGACCGAAATGCTCCAAGCAACCCAAGGAACCACACACTCTCTTATCTTTTATAACTCACAATTATAATACTATTAGCTTTAGAAATTACACTTTGCATATGAAAATTTAGCCATGATAAGGGGGGTATTTATACTAAAAAATGAGGGGAATGGAGGGCTAAGATCATCTTGGTGGTTGCAAAATAAAAGGCTTAGATCAAAGTAGGAGTTAGGAAAATTACCCACCTCCTTGAAACTACCCCCATGTTCTCCACACCAAAAATTCAATTTCCCTCCAAAGAAGAATGCTACCGGCCCAAAATAGAGTGTGCAATGCACGTGTACGTGTAGTGCACGTGCATGCAACTAGGCCAAATTTGTACATTCTAAAATTGTATAAAAATAATTTTGTTTAAAAAAGTCTTCTACATGACAAGTTTAATTAAAAATAACTCAATTCATGGGCTTTCTTTTTTTGGGCCAAAATAATTTTATAAAAATAATTAAAATAAAAATGCTTTTGGGCTTTTTAAGAAAAGGCTTTTTAGTTAAATCAAATAAGGCTTTTAAAGAAAGGCTTTTGTATTAAAATAATTTGAGAAAATTATATTTAAACATACACATCATGATAAAATAATCCAACAAAAAATATTGCACGTGCACAACATGTGCAAAATAAATAATTTTTCATTAATTGAAAAATCAGGGTATTACACCGCTGATACGGGCAAACTACTTTATAAGGCTGGAATATGAGTTGATGATTCCGAACCCTGGTCTCTGCTCTACGGACAATTTGGCCCCTTGGTACTGCATGTTTTCGGTAGATGCCTTTAGCACGGGGTTGTGGTAACCGCTGCGCCCGGTCATGAGGAAGGTATTGAATTGGAGGAGTCTGGGCCCGATGCAGTACGGCCCAAACTCTTGGAAGCAGCTTGTGTGCTTCATGTTGCTTTGCGAGGAGAGGGGAATGCCTTTGAAGCTGAAGTACTTATGAGCCATACTGGGGGTCAGTTCGTCAGGAGAGCGCGAGGGAATATATTACATCTTGTCTCGCCCCCACAAGAAGGTAGTCCATGGGCATCCAGACTCAATAAAATGGTGGAAGGAGATATACGTGATTTTTCAAAATCAGGTGCCTTGGAAAATTCCCACAAATTGGAACTTTTTCAAGCCAAATCACAAGCCTCTGAAAAGAAGAGATCTAACGAACGATGAGTGGATCCATGTAGATCGGATCATTACAAGCAACAACATCAGCTGGTCGAACGTGATCGAGAGGCACCTGGCCAAGATTGGACACAGCCCCATTGACACTTGTATATTTTTTGTTTCTTTTTTTGTTCAACTTTTTTCTTTCGTTCTTATATCTCTAGTTTCCTTTCGCAGCAATGGATGATGCCGCCATCGACACGAAGAGGGCACATTTGGCCAAGTAGAAGGCTGCCGACCAGTCGAAGCAACAGAAGAGCTCCTCTCAGGAGGACTCCGAGGGGACTTCTGATCCAAAGTCCAAGAAATAGAGAGCCTTTGCCGTTCTGGGGATCCCAAGCTCGAAAAAGGCAATGCCGAGCTCAAGTAACCTTAAGGTTACCGAGCTGCTGAAGGGTGGTATTCCACTCATCCACCCCGCGGTTCAGGAAGTCATGGACGAAGAGAGCCTCGGGCCGTGGCCCCTGAATTGGGTCGTGAAGACATCCGATTCGCTGACCGAGGGGCTAGTAGCGATCGAGGTGGTGGAACACTTGGCCACACCTCAAGATAGGGAGGACCTGGCGACCGAGACTGCTAAGTCATGCTACATGAGGTGGGCTCAGGCCGACGTACTGGTAAGTGTTTCCCAACTCCGTTACTCAAACTTCTTCTATTTCACCTTTCCAAGTCTTAGCCCCCTGTTCACAGGAGACATTGGCCAGAGCCCAGATGAAAAGGCTGCACACCCACGAGCTCCAGCAAGAGGTGAAGAACACTCAGTGGTATAAGTGCGAGATGAAGGATCAAAAGTTGAGGGCAGATACGGCCGAGTCCCGTGAGCGTGCTCTTAAGGCCGAGCTAACTTCTCTTGCTGACAAACGAGCTCGGAAGGATGCGAAGGCGAAGAAGGTGGTTGACAAGAAGTTGAAGAAGATAAGGAATACCGTCATGGATAAGGTTATCGAGGGCCGGGACAAGGCATGCAACCGGGCCCTCGAGCATGTCCTGTACTACTATCTCGAGTGTGAGCTTGAGGAGTTTTATTATGGCATGAAACTTTTCGAGCATCCGAAAAATTCCAGGGAGACGGTGAGGAGGGGTGAGCAACTGTCTGCCGAGGAGAACTGAGCAGAGGCAACAAACCCAGAAGCCGACACAGCGGCGATCGAAGAGGTGCCCTTCTTTTCTAAGCAGTAGCTTCACCATTTCCTTTTTTTTCTTCTTTTGCTTTGTATTTGCTGAGTGCGGACTGACCACCGCTGTTTTATAAGAATTTTGATGAATGAAAGTGATTTTTGACCGAACTCTTTGACTTTGAAATTTTTGGCATAATATCTGTGATGTGATGTTTTGTGAGGCTCAGAATGATATGCATTTTTCTTCTTTTTGTCAGATGAACGAGTCCCTCGAGGCCGATCCCCGTGATGTCAAGATTGATCACCTTAGGGGCAACTTGAAATCCACGGAGCTCGACTTGGTTTGCAATCTCAAACATTCCCGTGATCAGGAGGCAGCTGTTTCTTATTTTATGAATAAGTTGAAGGATCTGACCTTGGTGTCGGCCCGTCTAAAAAAGACGATTGCCTTCCGCGACTTGGGGAGCACCGAGACTAGATGGTCGGTGTCTTGTACTTCCTCCCGGCAGCCAACATCTGAATCATTCCATCATGAGGTTATAGTGGAGAAGGTGTAACACCCCGCAAAATAGTATATAGCTATTTTGCATTGTAATCCGTGCACATTTAAAAATTGCACGCAATTATATATTTTTCTAGTAATGATTAGTTTTAATTGAGAAATTTCAGATATATTAAGTTATTCTGAACTGATGAGATAGATTCAGTATATCTTCTCAATTAAACTTTGGATTTACTCCGATTGTCTTGACAAGACAATCTTCGGGAAAACATATATTTTTATAAATTCAAATTATCTTATTTTTAAGTATGTATATATATATATATATATATATATATATTGGATCGTATATGATATACGATCTATAATTGTTTTGAATGTATGACCGTATATATTCTATAAATATTTAAATTTATTTGCTACAGATATACATATAAATTTGAATTGTAATTAATCAACCATTGTTTTTCGTTAGGGTTAGGGTTGTTTAAACTAGGGTTAGGGTTCCTTGACCTAACCTAGGGTTATGGAACCCTACTTTATGATTTGTGATTGAATATGATTTGATGAAATCTAATGATTGAGAACATGCCATGTTTTGATTTCATGAAGAGTTGGGAAACAACTTGAAACTTCTAGATTTTTTTTATGTGTTGGCTTCCATCCCACCCTCCAATCCTCCACATAACCCCATGCTCTCATCCTCACCCTCCATCTTCAATTTCTGGCCACCCCCCCTCTCCCCCACTCTCCCATTCTATAAAACCCCGACACTTCTTCATTTCTTCACTTTCTTTCACCTTCTTCACTTCTAGTTCAAAAAAATAAAAGAAAAGAAAAAGTTAGAAGAAAAAGAGAGCTAGAATTGTGAGAAGTGAGAAGAGTGTTCAATTATTTTGTAGGTTTCTTTGGAGCCTTGAAGGTGAAGTGGTGGCAAGCAAGGAGAAAAGGAACTTGAAGATTGAAGCTTGTTCTCATTCTCAACTCAAATTTGGTGGGTGTTCTCTCAACTCTAAATTCAGTATTTTTTTTGTGCGATATGGTTTGTAGGAGTAGATATAAGAGGATTAAAAATCCTGCTTGAGTATTGATAAGTGGTGAAACTTGAGCTTGTATGTTAACACAATTTTTATACCATGGTTCATGGAAGAACACATATGTTATATGGTAGACTAAGGGATTTCTACCGTGCAAACGTCTTAGAATATGGACACAAAATTTTACGGCATATTCTAGGATGAGTTTAGAGTATCCTCAACTTTTTTCATATTTTTCTGGGTTCATTTAGTAGCTCAACAAAGTTATTCTTTTCAGAACAGAGAGCAGCAGAAAAACTGCCGTGTATGTTAAAATTTGTGTATTTTCCAAAAATCATAACTTAGAATTGGCAAGGCATCTTGCGTTGAACATTTTATTGGAGGTACTTGGATATGATAAAAACAATATTTCTGAATTTCAGATTTTTTTGAATTTATTTTCTATATTTTTAAGAATTATGCTTTGTCAAGTGGTCCAGAGCCAAGAACTGGCTCTGTTCTATTTCAAAGATGAATTTTAATAAATCATAACTAATTTATGGTATATAATCTTGTATTGAAATTTTTATTGTAGCATCTAATATGTATCTAGATCATGTGTCTAAAGTTTTAGATAATTTGGACAAAATTTGATGGGGTTTCAAAATTAGTTTGTAACCAAAGGTTTTACACACTGCTGAGAATAGAAGAAATTTTTCTACTATATTCAAAAGGCTATAACTCTCTGTAAATTTTGAACCTTGATGCAGTTGTTGGATATGTTAGAATTGTATATGTCTAGTTACTGAATCCAAAATTTTATAAGTATTGAACTTATGGTTGAATTGATATTAAATTTTAAATATACTATGTTCAGATTCAGTTCAGATTTAGCAGGTATGTACATATGAGCTTTTTTGGAGCTGTGGGTTTAGAATCCGAAGAACTGACCAACTAGAGACTTGTAGTAGAGAGCCTTACCTTACCTTTCCAGAACAACTTGAATCATGAAATTTCAGTTTGTGTTTTGAAAGATATAATTTTCCTAAGTTCTAGACAGAAGCAGTCTTAATAGAAGACCCTGTTTTGTTAAGTGGGTTAATTTTCCAGTTTGTACACTAATGAAAATATGGGTTTTAGAATGCTTTAATGGATGAATTTGATGATATGATCAACTACAAAGTTGTAGTAGACAAACATAGCTTTCCATAAAACCCAGGATAATGAGACTCCAATAAGTGAGCAAGTTATTATGACATTGGCAAGAGGCAACAACTGTGAGTTTAGGATTTTTTATCTGAGAAATGGTGTTTTTCTAGCCTGTGTGGTTAGAATATGAGGAACTGGATAACTAAAGAATTGCAGTAGACCCTCTTAGCTTTCCAAAGAGTGTTCATTCATTGAATTTTAGTGTGTGGATTAGAAGTTATGGATGTTTCAATAACTGGGTAGATTCATGTTAGTAATAGTTGTGCTTTTGCTCTACACCTAAGTCTTGGAGGTGTGTGTTAGTAGCATTTATATGTTGAAAGACTTTATTTCTATAAAGCTGTGTAATGGTTTGCTTGATTTGAGTTGTCTGAGGGATCATCTAGGGTAAGGTATTACCTTACGATTAATAACCCTTAAGCCCAATTGAATTCTTCCGCCTCGACAACTGGAGAGTCATCCCTCGTGCGCCGACGAATTCTTACCCAACGGGTAATCGATAGTGGGCCAGAATACTGGATGTGATCTGAGTCTGAGGTGGTGGCGAACGATGGGAGATCGGGTCACCGGTGTTTGAGATTGATAGGCTAGGTTTAATATGACTGGATGTTTGACCTACTTGTAGTCATTGAATGTCTTATTTATTATCTACCTCATCTAGAATGTGTTGATGCCCTGGGTCTGTCAATGATTGGATATTTTTAACTTGTGGGTAATTTACCAAATTTGTCGGGTATGAGATACCCTCCCTTTTGGCGCCATGTACTGCTCGCTAAGAGTCACAAGCCAGGGACATTGGTCAAGGACCTACAGAGGTGTTGGCAATCGATGAATATCGATTCGCCGTGATTAGTTACTATTTTGACATACCAGTCAGGCTCAATCATAGTTTTAAAATACTATGCATATTTTGAATATACAACATTTTTCGGTAACACTAATAATTAATTATTTTTCCTTTCCGCTTGAGGGTCGAGTTGGTGTTAGGGGTGATACCCTATAATCTGATTTGTTCTAAGGGCCAGCACTAGGCGGTGATAGCCAGGGTTGTCTCTTCCTTCGTAGGGATACGTGCTGAGTTTGCGTACCTCGCTCTATTAATTCCCAAGATACCAATGGTAAGAATGGGATGTTTCATGTTCTATGTTGGTGACGAGCGGACCAGGGGTAAGGTCCCCCATGACTCTCTGTGCCAACTTGGTATGTGGCGTACCTTGTAGTTCGTCACGGCTTTTGGTGAGATGATCACTACTACTTATTCGCAGTAACGATACTGGATCCAAATTGTATGCCTCACCAGCCACGTTATGATGGGAACAGAAAGTGTACAATAGTAGAATGCAATGCGTGACTAGGGTTTGAAGCCCTGAAACTGGAGAAGACAGCCTGATTTGGAGCGTATGTAGTGTGGGATGCATGCGTGTCCAAAGTCTTGCTTACATTAGACTAAGTGTATCTGTTTCCTGTACATTGTAAACTGTGTATTAGACTTAAGGTCATGGCATATACTGACACTCGGAAATTAGGATGCACGTTTATATTTTCATTAAAGGCTGGTTGTGATTGCTAGTTGGAGATCGTTGTTTTCTTATCAACATTGCGTCAGTATATGTACTGACGTGCCCACTCAGTTAGGTGCTGGATACCGGGTCGCGAGTGCAGGAGGACTCAAGACAAGCATGGCATCCAAGTGGAGTAGTAACATACCTATCTACCATTCGAGCAGGTGCAGAAATATCAGAGTAGCGCAGCAGAAGATTCGAGCTACAAGGCGCATCTTAGGGAAGCAGATTGACCACTCAGTGGAGTTCTAGTGGAAGATCAGTTAACTTCCGTTCTGAAGGGCAGGCAAAATGTTTGAGTAGTATTTGTAATACTTTAATGTAATTTGTTCAAGAACAAGATAATAATTGTAATTGATGATGTAATGATTTTATTTGGCAAATAAAAGTTTTTAAATTTCTGTGTTATTACTATGTTGAGATGCATTTGAAAGAAAAGATTCTAGTTTATGTCACGGATTTCCGGTAGTGGGATCCGGGGCGCTACAGAAGGAGTTGGAGATACAAAGGTTGAATGTCATACCCTGAGTGGGTGGATCCCGAACCTGTTCTTTCAGGGGCAGTTTGCCACAGTTGGGGGGCCTGTCTCTGACTCTAAGGCTGGAGCCGGCGAGACCAGGTGATGCTCAGAGCTCTGTTACTGGAGTGTCCTCCTTAACGACTCCTAGGGATCTTAATGAGCTCGTCGGGGAACAAACGTGTTTGGTTGGGCTTGAACTGGTTTGCTTCAGTCCTAAAGCCCCCCAAGAGGAGGGGTAGGCCGAGTGTGTAATGGTTGTAACCTTCCTACTTCTTGTAACTTGGTTGTACTTACAACTCATGTAGCCTCGCCGATTGTATCAATAAACTTCAATATGTTGTAATAAAATATTATTTCCGCTGTTTGATCACGGCTTCGATTTGAATGTGTTGGCGAGGTGGTCCTACTGAATGTGAGACATTGTTTCTTAGGAAGACCATAATGGACTGGAACATGAGACATTTCATCTTCCAAGTGAATTGACGGATCGTCATAAATGCGCCTTATTGGAAGGCAAAACGTTTGGCGTTGGGAGATGTATCGACGCCTATCTGGGCCGGTGGATGTGGGTGAACGGTGGGGATTCATCCATGTCAGCGTCACGAGTATGGAGCTCATGTTTTCCCTTAGGCTATATAACCCCTCCCCCATCCCTTTCTAATTTCTCAATTCGCAATAAGCTCTCATGACTAGTGGTTTTCCTATTACCTGCTGACAGTTAGGGGTAGCGGCGATGAAGGTTGCTCTATCCCTGGCCGTCAGCAGATGGAAGAGGGACCAACTCTGTAACACCCCGTAATTTCTATAAAAATTATATATATATAATATATAGTATGTATATGTATATATAAAGGAGTAATGGCATTTGTGGTAAATAACTGTATAGAGGGGGCCCACCCATTTGAAACAGCAGGTGTGTGTCCTGTGAGTGGAGCTGACGTCGTGTGACCGTCAGCATTGAAAGTGGGGGCTTGCCCGTTCTGTGAAGAAGACAGGCAGCTGTGCTGCCTTATCATGATGACGTGGCGGTGGGACCCGGGGTCTGGGTCTTGCTGTGAACGGATTTGAGATGGAGAAATTGTGTATTAGATAGTCCCATATCGGGATTGAAATATAATAAAATATTTATAAATAATAATGCCTATGATCAAGAGTCACCAATCCGGTTAACCACCTTTTGAGAGGCAGCCTGCGGTGGGCAGTTGTACTATACTATAAATAATTTATCTTCTAAATTGTATAAATTGTCTGAGTTTGGGGCATGGGTGTTACAAATGTTATCAGAGCTGACTTTCGACACCGAGTGTAGGAGAGCCGTGAGTATGAGGGCCTCAGGATTCACGGTGTGAGAGTTTTCACAGGTTGTCTACATGATGCGTGACATCATGACGTGAATTCGTCTCTAAAATTTTCGGGATCGAGGCGACGCTCACGGACTGCTCCACATCGGCTAGAAAGGAGATCCTACACTAGGTTGTGCATGCCCCGTGCTCAGTGAGGACGCTGATTTCTGAAGGGGGGTGTGTAACACCCCGTAATATATATATATATATATATATATATATATATATATATATATATATATATATATATATATATATATATATATATATATATATTGTAATGTCCCGAATTCCAAATAAGACTGAATTCGAGATTTCACAGGATCTTAACTTCACTTCGTATAATTTTACAAGGAAATTAAAACTTTTTAACAACATCAGAGTTCAAATACATCTTTGATTTACACAGCGGAAGAATGAAAGATTACAACATTGTAAACAATAATACAACTTGTACAACTTTATCAAATAATTCATCGATTTCATCATAACATCTTCATAACAATGTCCATTACCTGCATATCAACTTGTGGGCACGTCAGTCACTTACAACTGAAGAAAGTGTTATACTCGGCTATCCTCTCTATGCCGTACATATAACGATCTCATTATTTTAACAAAATCACAAAAGATTGAATGAACAAATAAAGTGTTAAATTGTGACTACGCTAAATATGTAGGTGTATGTCATGCCTTAATGCCTAATACACACATTTTTTATACTAGGATGATACTAATGCACACTTGTTCGGATTCTATGCATCCCATACTGCATAGGTCCGAGAGCAAGTGCCTACGTACTCCATAATAAAGGTCTCAATCCCTCACCATGAAAACTACCCGATAATAAAACAAAATTTAGATCATTCCACGAATATGGGTCCTAGCTCGACGGCTATTATAAAGGCTCCCTCATCGTGCGAATCATCCCGCAAGTTCCCCCTAGCCCTGGGATACGTATATACATTGGAGACGGCAAACTATCCGCCCGACTTCGCCAAGTCCCGGATTTAAATATAAAAAAACTCGTCTCCCACGGAGCAACCTCAGTCCGCCGACTGGGTCTATAGCCACGGAGATCCACCACCGACTATATAGAGGCAACCCACTTACGTTTGCCCAAGTTTACTACATCTTGACTTATGTCCCTAGTTATTTAGTTCAAGACATGAATGTATTATCATTCCTAGAATCAGTTTTTGCCTCCTACCGGAACTTGTTTACAGAAATACGAGATTGCCCCACGGCAATATCTCAAAATCATATCTCAAATCTTTCTTTCAATATTGCCGGTAACCGAGGTCTTACTAATTCTAAATCAAAATCTTTCATGTACAAGAAAACATGGGTACACATACCATTTAATAATCATGTCTTAAACCTTGATAATTTCATCTTTCAACTTATTCACAAAAGAAATCCATTCTTGTCACTATTCATGATCTATTTATTTATTCACGTTATTTTTAAACAAACATTCATTTCAAGAACACAATTTCACCACAGGAGTTGTTATAACAAATCTAAGTCATCACAATGTCTTTATTCATTGTAAAGTATTTCTTAAATAAACTACAAGTGTAATCTCAAAAAATCACTTCACAAAATATTACTTTATTTCCTTCACTACAAATGTACCATGCTCAAAATTTCATTTCTCTTTTTATTTCAAAAATATACCAGAAACATTCTTAATACTATCCATTCCCTATAATCAGGTTTTGATTTAAAATTCCCCTTAAAATCATTTTACTGAATGAAGACGAAAACAATCAAAGGAAATAAAGAAAATAATCAAAAAATAAAAAGAGTAGGCTGGGTTTCGAACCCACTCCCCTAAGTCAAACACGATCAAAGCCCAGACCCAACCCAGCTCGCCAACTAGTCCCAAGTGGACTTGTGTCATATTCCCAACCCGAATTACTTTTAAGTTCAGTTTCGGTTTCGGAAATTTATAAAAGAAAACAAAAATGAAATGTGACTATCAAGTTTTGAACCCAAGATCTCTCACAACAGTACTTTATTTTGCAGTGGCTAACCAGTAAGTCTATGTGTATTTTTTGTTTAGAAAAGTACTAATGTTCTTTTGTTCACTATCCATAAAGTGTTTCTTTTTCCATGAAACTTGTTTATTCAAAAGAACAAAATCTTTCTAAAAATTTTGGAATAAACTTTTCCTTGATACTAGATCATTAAAATAGTAAACAATAAATTTTCAATTCATTAAAACACTATTTTCACTTATTTAGATAATTCCCTTTCTCATTTTTCACATATCTTAGGTTTCTTTTAAAACTTCAATTTTCAAAAGAAAGACTAGTGTTCATAACCAATAGTGTTGTTCTCATTTTTACACAAATTACACTTTTATAAAGATACTAGTGTATTCACTTGAACAATGATATTTTTTCATGCAATAGTTTATATTCTTTCAAAATAGGACATGCATACGTGGAAACATTACACAACACTAACTAAGATTTCTTTCTTTCTTCTTTTCTTAGTTATTAAGGCATAATGTGGTCACAAATTTCAATAGCACGACAATTGCAACATACTAAAATGGTTTATAACAAAAAAAAGGATTCTTATATTTAATTAGCATTGAATCTATTTCTTAAACACAACAAATACTACTTTCATATATATCATACTACACTAACATGAATTTCATAGTTTTCTCATCAAAATCCTTTTTATAATACTCATTTTAGCATGCATATCCTATATTAGAAAATAATGAAATCACCCACCTTATGTGAAGTTTGAACAATGAAAGAAAAGAGAATACCACTTCTAGCTCCAAAGACTCCTAGTAAGACTTCTCCTCCTAGCAAATGGCTCCTTCTCCTAGCAAGAATTTTCTCCAAGCAAAAATGGAACTCTCTTACTCTCTTTCTTTTCTATATTTATTTATTTCTTTCTTTCTTTATTCTTTCTTTTGATTTTGATAATGTTTTTTGTGCAAGAGAAAAGTAGGAAATGGGGGCTCTATTTATAGGATTTTGTGAGGGTCTAAAGTGCAAAAATCCCACCCTAATAACTCTTTCTTTTAATTCATACAACCCTCCACTTTCCTAACTCCTAAAACCTCCATCTCTTCACCTTTCCAACTCTTCATAAACTCAACTCCCATAACCTCCCAAACTCTCCAACTCCCCACTATGCCCAATCTGGCCTATGCTTGGGTTCAAAACCGGTCAACTAGTCTAGGTGTGTGCATGCACACATGCACATACAATTTTATTACAATTCTATAACTTTAAATGTGTACTAAAAGTTGTAACTTGTCATGTAATTGTCCAAGCTCAACCTCATTTGTGTTTTTATTAGTGGGCTTGCTTCATGAGCTCATTTCTTAATTAAATAATTTAATTATCTAGTCGGCTTTCCTCCTAATGGGTTAGATTTTAGTCTATCGGTCCAAGGATCAAAAGAAGGCTAATTAAAATTTATGTATGCTAAAAATTTGTAAATGAGAACAACAAAATGAGAATAAAAATTTGCACGTGCATCATACGTGCAAAAAATCAAAAAATGTATTTTTAATTTAAAATAAATTGTGGGGAGTTACATATATATATATATATATATATATATATATATATATATATATATATATATATATATATATATATATATATATATATATATATATATATATATATATATATATATATAAAGGAATAATGGCATTTGTGGTAAATAATTGTATAGAGGGGGCCCACGCATTTGAAATAGTAGGTGTGTGCTGTGAGTGGAGCTGACGTCATATGACCATCAACATTGAAGTGGGGCCCACCCGTTTTGTGAAGAAGATAGGCAACTGTGCTGCCTTGTCTTGGTGACGTGGCGGTGGGACCCGGGGTCTGGGTCTTGCTGTGCACGGATTTGAGATGGAGAAATTGTGTATTGGATAGTCCCATATCGGGATTGAATTAGAATAAAATATTAATAAATAATAATGCCTATGATCAAGAGTCACCAATCCGGTTAACCACCTTTTGAGAGGCAGCCTGTGGTGGGCAGTTGTACTATACTATAAATAATCTGTCTTCTAAATTGTATAAATTGTCTAAGTTTGGGGCAGGGGTGTTACAAACTCGGGGCATGGAGCTTGAGGTCCTTGCCGAAGGTGAGGACCGTAAATATAATTAAAACTTTTGGAAGGGATGAGATCCAGGTTTGATGCCAGAAGGAGAGGACTTGGGAGGTTGTGAAATTGTGAGAAATCCAAGCCAAGCAGTAAGGATGTGAGAGATTTGAGAAATCTCCAGTTAGAGCTTGAAGTCCAAGACGAGCGACAAGGATGTGAGAGATTGAGAAATCTCTCGTTAGGGCTCAAAGTCTAAGCCAAGCGGTGAAAACGTAAGAGATTGAGAAATCTCTCGTTAAGGCTCGAGGAACATGCCGAGCGTCGAGCGTAATGTAGCTTGTAAAAAAGCTGATTGCTGGCTCGAGGAGCATGCCGAGCAGCGAGGACGTGAGAGATTGAGAAATCTTTCGTTAGGGCTCAAAGTCCAAGCCGAGAGGTGAGGATGTGAGAGATTGAGAAATCTCTCGTTAGGGCATGAAGTCCCAGCTGAACCGGCGAGGACGTGAGAGTTGAGAAATCTCTCGTTTAGGCTCGAGGAACATGTCGAGCGTCGAGAATAGTGCAGCTTGTAAAAAAGCTTGTTGCTGCCTTGAGGAACACGTTGAGCAACGAGGACGTGAGAGATTGAGAAATCTCTCATTATGGCTTGAGGAACATGCCAAGCATCGAGCGTATTGAAGCTTGTAAAAAAATTGGCTGCTGGCTCGAGGAGCATGCCAAGCAACGAAGACGTGGGAGATTGAGAAATCACTCGTTAGGGCACGAAGTCCCAGCCAAGCGGTGATAACGTGATAGATTGAGAAATCTCTTATTAGGGCTCGAGAAACATGCTGAGCGTCGAGCGTAGTGCAACTTATGAATAAGCTGGCTACTGGCTCGAGGTCCACACCGAGCGGCGAGGACGTGAGAGATTAAGAAATCTCTCATTATGGCTTGAAGTCCAAGCCGAGCAGCGAGGACGTAAGAGATTGAGAAATCTCTCGTTAGGGCTTGTTGTCCAATCTGAGTGGCAAGGACGTGAGAGATTGAGAAATCTTTCGTTAAGGCACGAAGTCCCAGCTGAGTGGTGAGGACGTGAGAGAATGAGAAATCTCTTGTTAGGACTCGAGGAACATGCTGAACGTTGAGCATAGTGCAGCTTGTAAAAAAGCTGGCTGTTGACTCGAGGTCAAAGCCAAGCAGTGAGGACGTGAGAGATTGAGAAATCTATCATTAGGGCTTGAAGTCCAAGTCGAGCGGCGAGGACGTGAAAGATTGAGAAATCTCTCGTTAGGGCTCAAGGAACATGCCGAGCGTCGAGCGTAGTGCAGCTTGTAAAAAGTTGGCTGCTAGCTCGAGGTCCATGCCGAGCGGCGAGGACGTAAGAGATTGAGGAATCTCTCGTTAGGGCTCGAAGTCCAAACTGAGCGGTTAGGATGTGAAAGATTGAGAAATCTCTCGTTAGTGTAGCTTGCCAGGGCATCGAGCATAGTGCCACTTGTGAAAAAGCTGGTTGCTGGCTCGAGGTACATGCCGAGCGTCGAGCGTAGCTTAGCTTGTAAAAAAGCTAGCTGCTGGCTCGAAGTCCAAGCCGAGCAGCAAGGATGTGAGAGGCTGAGAAACCTCTCTTTTGGAGAAGTAAACACGAGACATTCTGACTCGGAAAATAAAAGAAACTTCATTGCATTTACTTGCTTGATTACATAAAAGGAGTGACGCGTAGCGCCGATTACAATCACAGACGCTCCTATGGTCTTTCATGGAACTTAATAAGGTGCTCTATGTTCCAAGTTCTCTTGATTATCCTGCCCCCCAGGTCTTCGAGTTGGTACGTGCCTGGGCATGCCACTTGGGAGACCTTGTACGTGCCCTCCCAGTTCGGGACCAATTTGCCTTTCGTAGTAGGGTAGGAAATAGCGAGCTTCCTAAGTACGAGGTCACCCTCCTTGATGTCGGTCAGACGGACCTTCTTATTGTAGAACCTTTTAATCCACTGCTAATAGATAGATGGTGGATTTTTCATGGATTTCTTCGACTAGGTCCAAGTTGGCTCTGAGGTTGCTCGAATTGGATTCCTCGTTGAAACCCATGATCCTAGGCGAAGGAAGCCCGATTTCCAGTGGGATAAAAGCCTGTGTCCCGTATGTCAGGTTGAATTTGGACTTGCCCATAGGGATCCTCTTGGTTGTTCGATACGACCAAAGGATGTTCGGCAATTCATTGACCCACAGTCCCTTGGGAGATTTGTCCAACTATTTTTTGAGACCTTCAAGAATTTGGTGGTTGACATTTTAAGCTTAGTCATTCGACTGTGCATGGGCTATAGATTCGCATAACTTTTCGAAAATTTTTGCCTGCAAATTGAGTTCCGTTATTGGAGATGAGCACGTGCAAGATCCCGAACTGACAAATAATGTATTTCCAGAAGAATTACTGGGCTTGATGTTCAGTGATTGTGGCCAAGGGTTCTGCCTCAACTCACTTAGTGAAATAGTCGATGGCCATTATGAGGAAGCGTCTTTGACCCGTGTCGCTCCTTTCCAGGAGCTCGATGAAATCTTTAGGATGCTTCTTTGTGAGGAAAAGAGGGAGGCCTTCAGATTCTTGTGAGCAACATTGTGGCGGAAGGCGGGAGCCGCCCCTGACGAGTCCAGGAGGGAGATGGACATTGCCTCGGTTGTGAAGCGCTTGACAAAGTATTTCAGCAATTCACTATCCTTTTGCTTTAATTTCAACAACAATTCACTTGTCTTTTCTGCCTTGCGGCTGGTGACGAAGTCTGCTATGAAGAGTTCCTTAGGTTGGTCGAAGAATAATATCGATTCTGGAGTAAAGCTATAGTACCATTCCCTTGTTGATCATTCCAAAGTTACGGGGAATGTTCAGCACATGAGCACATCGGTGGCATTATAGACCATTATGAGAGTTTTAAAACTCTCAATATGGTCAGCTGGGTCAGATTCACCACTGTAAGATTCAAACTGAGGTTTTTTGAAGTTCTTTCGAGGATAGATTTGCTGAAAGGAGGTCGACTAGGCCGGTAAGCCATGCTGAAATGGTTTCCCTTCATGCTTTATCTATTCCAGGCGATCCTCTACTTCTCGGATGCGGCGAAGGACTTGGTCGTCCTTCCCCTTGGTTCTAGTTGAGTCGCTAGACTTTTCTTCTCTCGAAGGAGTAGAGCGGTGGTTCCGTGAGCGTCGACCCTGATCATGAGTACCTTGGATGGCTCGGAGGATGTCATGCTTAAAGTTTTCTACTTCAGCCCTAGTGACTGAGGCCTGTTGCTCTTTCTTCATCTCAAGATGCTTTCGACTCCCACGAGTCGGGCTTCTTCATGCATTGCACCCCCTATAAAAAGGAGGAGAATCTTGAACTCTACCTTCGGAGAGAGTTGCTTCTCCGGTTCTCTTGATGTTCTGAACGGGTGGCCTCGCCCCGTGTACGCCTCTCATCCAAACGGATCCATAGATCATCCCCTGTGGTCTAGTGTTGATGACTTGATGGAGATCTCTTGACCCTCGAGGACCACGCGAGGACGTGGAGTGGCTTGCGGTAGAATGGACTAAGACATTGTTGTATAGAGGGTGTTGTTCATGGTATGGTTCATGACGGCTTTGTCGGGAGCCCCCCGGTGCATCTTCGTTGAAAGGAGCTTGATTAGACTATTGGGGATGATCCATCTGATAAGGCGGAATAAAATCCTCCATAGGAGGAGCTTGTTGACGTGGAGGGTTGCCTAGATGGCTTGATGCCGCTGCACTCCCTGTCAACTTTGGTAGCATGACATGAAGATTCTATGTTTCTTTGAGACGTAGATCTATGTAGTTTCCCACAGATTGTGTCAATCCGTTGCTGCTTATTTTGGTGTAGGAGGAAACAGATAGTGAGTTTATATTTTGAAGGAAACTACTACAGATCTAACATTTGATCCTCGCCATAAAAAGTGGTTAGAGCTCATGATGACTTCTTCGACCTCTGAGAGAGGGGGGTCTTCTCTGTCCTCTCAGAGAGTGGGTTCTTCTGCATCCCCAACTTCGGGAGAGGGGCCCCTTGTGTATTCTTGTCGAGATGGATGGGGGATACCGTCCCTTGCTCGTGGTCTGCTTAAGCCGCCCCGACGTTCAGACTCTTGGTGTTTGGAGGTTCTGAGATGACGGAGGTCTTGCTGCGGCTGAGGTGCCTCAGGGGGCACCATGGGGGGTGTGGAGGTGTACACCAACCCCCGGTTCTGTCCATTTTTTGTGCAGGGTGTTGACTTCTTCGGGAGCCCCTCGGTGGAGCCTCTCTAGAAGGAGGCTGGGTAGGCTATTCTGGATGAGGAGGTTGATCTAGTTGAAGGGTAAGAAGGATGTCCTAATGAGGAGGAGGTGGAGGAAGAGGGTTGGCTCGTTGGCTTGAGGCCGCCGCCTTCCCTTTCCCCTTTGGATGTATGACTGAAAACTACTTTTACCGGCACAGTTTGGTCGGATTGCTTATTCTGTTCCCACAAATGGCGTCAATCTTTTACTGCTTATCTCTTTGTTGGAGCAAATAGATGATATGAGTTCTTTTAAAAACAATAAAAAACTGAATGTTTTTACTTTCAACGATGTTGACAGCTTTCAACTAATTTTGACTTCTGAATCTAATTCGTTTGCATCACTGGATTTGATCTTGATGATGACGATCGCTCCGACTAACCTAATCCCAATGACAAACCCTCCAACGCTCAATTCAGAACTCGAGAAGAATATGAGAGAGCTTTTTGGTGGAAAAACACTGATTACCTCGTTCTTGTGGAGGTAGGGGGTATTTATTGTTGCTTTGGGGATCAGTTTCAAGATAATGATTTATCTCTACTTCCCGATGTTTTTGGATTGAAATGATTATATCTTCTTCATGAAGAGATAAAACTCTTCTCATGATAAGGGACATAGTTTTTGAACCGTCTATTATGGATAATCATGAGTTTAAACCATATTTAAATAATATGGACTCATTTATATTGGGTTGTTGTGACAGCCTAGCAAGATATATCCGTTTTGAGTTATTGGGCTTGAGAGATGCCAAATTTCCATTTATGGACCCGTTTCTAGTTAAATTTACCATTTTACCCCTAAAAGTTTTAAGATTCGTGCCCGTTTTGAACGGTCCTGGTTTGGTTTTATTTTTACCCATTTCAAAATCCATGAGTGTGATCCATTGGATTGATCAACTATGATTAACAAAGCCAATCTCTCAAGGAGTGTTTTTTTTAATATACAAATATCAACCGAAAATTATCTTTGAAAGATTGGCTTTGTTAGGATGAAATAGATGGACTGTGTTTCGTGTTTGTTTATAGATATATGTAGAGATGATAGAGAATGAATGGGGTGGTGTTTTTATAGGATATCAAAATAAGTAGTATTGATTCGAGTCATTACTAATCTTCATAGTTTCTGATGAAAAAGGAGTAAGAGAGATTGAAGAGCGCCTTGGCATCCTACACGAAATGATCGTCAACTGGGACTCGGATGAATATATGATATGGGATCGCCACCCAGATGAAGCTGCTCACTTCTTAAGGGTTGTTGATGAAGTTCGCCAATTTACTGAATACTTGGGAAAAGGACAAGAAGAGGCCCTATCTCATATAATGTCCATAGCATCCTTAAAATGTCAATGTCAAGGCTCGAGGATGAGTTTGCCCACCTCCTCGTTCATTACCGCCAACCAGTTGAGCCTGGACACATGTCCTTCCGTTCAAATGAAGATGACCCTAATGAAGATTTCTCATTAAGTTCCTTTGATGAGGTGCCAACACAATGTAAACTTCGGGGTGAGAGTGGTCAAAATTCAGAAGATTTCATCATTGATTTAATTCACCCTGATTGAATCCTTGAGTTAAAAACCATCGCGGAGATGATGTTTCTTTGCAAGTATGATAAAGAGTGTTGTCAAGCTTACATCGGCATAAGAAAGGATGCGTTAGATGAATGCCTTACTATTCTTCGAATGGAGAGGAAAAAACACATCCACTACCCCTTTTGTTGGTAGTGCAGTTCACCCTCTCACAAAATATGTCATGAATTATATACAGGCTCTTTCTGATTATAGTGAAACCCTAAATTTGCTTCTCAAGAGCGAGGATAAGAAAGGACCATCTGCATTCGACACCAGTGGAACACCATATCCAATCAGTGGCTTCAATTCTCGAGGCCAACCTTAATGCTCGAATCGATGCTATACAGGGATAGGTCACTCCAAAACTTGTATATGATGAGGGCCGGCTCACACCTTGAGACACATGAGACAGCCACTTCAGCCCACCGGATTTTTAGCAATTTTAAGGGCTCCCAACTTTATTTTCCTTATAAATATAGGTACATATTTTGTGTGTAAAAAAAATTTGTAATTAGGGGTTCCAAAAATAATTATTTAGGCCTTTTGTGTCCCCGAGAACTCAAGGTCGGCCCTGTATTTGATGAATAATCTACGCTACATGGTTTAGAAGGCGAAGGACTCTGTACTCCGGGCAATTCTAGGAGATGATTGGATTCAAGAATACAGTAGAAAGTTCCGATCGAATGCATGCAATGAACTAAGAGCGAGCGACTTGGAGCTCAGTGCTTGCATATTTGAAGGATGAGGGGATATGCAATCATCGGTCCAGCTCTCCTTCGAAAACCATACTTACAGAGCGGTTTAAAGGGTTCATAGGACTCAGGCAGGTTTCCAAATACTGAGCTTAGAGATGATCTGAAGATCTCGATCTCTCTTAAAGTGATTCAGGCCTATAGAACGTTTGTGGGGAGGTACAAGGGTCACTTTGATGGAGTGAGGAATAAAGATAGTTACATCAAGTACTACCCTGAAGATTTAAAGAGATGCTTGTTGGATCTCTTTGAAGGGTCGACGAAAGTTATGCACCCTCACAGGAAGTCGTACACTGTTATCGGTGTTGATTTAAGTAACATTTCCTTTTTGGGGAGGTGTATACATCTATTGTTTTATTGATGGGAGTCTGTTATAAGGTTGTGAATTACTAGTGATTTATTGTTAATTTAAGAATTTATTCTAGGCTAGCAATTCCTACAGTAATAATTTGGGATACAACTTAGGATGTAAATCTTTTAGTTGTAAAATCTGATGAGTGAGTGACTTGTTGTAACATAAATTGAGATGTGATGTTATTATAAATAATATTCCTGGATTTCACATTGTTATAATCTTAGATTTTATGTATAGAGATCAACGCTTTCTTCATATAAAAAGAAAAAAGCTCTTTATTACTGATTCCTTATTCTGTAAATTACAAATACAAATTTTCCTGCCCATTCTTTCTTGCATATTATTACACCGAGCAGAAACAGGAGTATGAAATTTGCAGCTATAAGCCACTTTCATGGCTTTTCATATTTGTCTTGCCATTTTGCAATCTAACTGTGAACATCTATCTGCTGGGTATAATATCATTTTTTTTAGGCCAAGTTGTAGAAGTTCTAATCTTGCTCAGTCAAGAATCAAGAATCAACAATTCACCAGTTTTACTCTCATACTTTCTCTCTTTATAGTCCTGACTTGAGCGTCGGAGGGTCTGTGGCCGGGGGCCACCCCCCGGTGTTTCAGACATTTTGCAGGTCCATCGGCTGCATCACCAACCGTCGAATTCAGATCACAATATTTCAATCACGATCCAGAATCAATCTCAGGAGCTCTAACCTCTTTTAACGGCCAAGGCATAGGTTTGACTTTTAGTAGTTTCCATCCATTATTAACTCACTATCTGTTTGCTCCCTCACCGAAAAAAGCAGCAACAGATTATTCACTACCTCCAGAAGCCACAGATCAATTCAAGGTTTCTCCGAACACTCCGACTACTAAAATTATTCGTCAGATTCTAAAAATAAGACGTACTACTTTCCGAAAGCCATGAAAATCACCTTTCGGGAGGGGGGGCTTATGATGATGGTAAAAAGCACAGCAGATCAGAGCTAAACGATCCCTGCACGGATCTCAAAGCATCTACCGGCAGATTAGTCATCACAGACCTATTTTATAGGCCTGGGCCCACTCCAAGACATGGGCTTCTCTCAAGCCCATAAAAAGTGACAGACTAGGCCCACTAAGGGAGACACCCAGCCCATGATGGCTAGGAGTCTCATCTCTTATTCTCTCACAGGGATATCTTTTCTCTTCAGGGGGGAGATATGAAAGATCCGACAGTTACGATTCGGCTACTAGAATGTCTCTCAGGCCTATAAATACTCCTCCCCCTCCTCAATCTCCAGGTAATCAACAATTCACCAGTTTTACTCTCATACTTTCTCTCTTTCTGGTTCTGACTTGAGCGTCGGAGGGTCTGTCGCCGGGGGCCACCCCCCAGTGTTTCAGACGTTTTACAGGTCCATCGGCCGCATCACCAACCATCGAATTTAGATCACAGGATCTCAATCAACAATCCAGATTCAATCTCAGGAGCTATAACCTCTTTTAACGGCCAAGGCACAAGTTTAACTTTTAGTAGTTTCCATCCATTATTAACTCACTATCTGTCTGCTCCCACACCTAAAAAAGCAGCAACAACTTGCAACTAAGGAATAGTTTCTAAATTATAATTTATGCTTCCTATCTTATAATATTTTCTATAGAATGTGTGATCTTTCTGCAAATTTAAGATTTGTTTTTGTAATATTTTTTTGTAATATTTTTTTATTTATTCTATCTAATCATTTTTTTTAATTACTTAAATTGTACTAAATATTTTGAAAAAACCAGGTAAGAATTACGTACTTAGAAACGATGCTCTGATACCAAGTGGATGCAAAGCGTGAATTGTAATAATTATCTGTAAAGAGAAATAAACATAATATCAAAAATGATAAAGATGATATCATTCTGTAAAATAATATTCTTGAAAATAGTGTGCATTATCAAATTCAAAAATATTTAAGTAATCAAGCATAACTTCGAAATTTCTCATGGCTTTTGATTCTGATTCCAATATTTCACTATCATAGGGGGATTCTTCGGGTTCTTCTATATGTTCATTTTATTCCCCAGTATGTTCGTTTTCTTTCTCTATATATTCATTTTCTTTTAGAAATTATCTAAATGCTGTTGTGGGACTCCAGATATACCTAAAAAATTCTTCATTTTCATAAAATAACAAAAGATCTTTGATAAAAAGTTAAATCATCAATTATTTGAATACTTATATTACTAGTTTCTCCAGGGTTGATTTGATTTATTGTAATAATTATTATTTGTTGTACGCTAAAAAAACAATAATTTAAACTCATAAAAATCATACATGCTTGTTACTCTTTGAGGATAATAAACATCAGATACCCACATTCTGGCACTTCCTTGATAGTGAGTCATTAATTCATAAATTTCTTAGGCAAGAGTAGGCCACATTTCCGTTTGTACGGATTTCATTTGTATTCATTTCTCTCTCTCTTCCAATTCTTGTATTCAAAATATTTGACATAAATTCTGTCATTCTATTAAATCCAATTTGCTTTCATTTGACTATTTTTGTGGAACACAAAAATTCCAATCCACTTTATCATATCTTACTAGTATTATTTATTTTTCTATTACTATTGTTTAATATTAAGTCCATTCCAATTATTAATTTCATTTATGTCTATTATTATTATTTTTGAACCAAAATATTCTAGTCCATACTATTTGATTACATAATTATTTTGTGAAAACCCAAACCCAAATTCTATTCCATTCTACAATATTTCTCTTGATTATCTATTATTTTGTCAAAGCCCAAGTTTAATCCATACTGTTGATATCATTATTTGATCTCTTTTTGAATGTGAAGCTCAACCGAAACAAAACAATCTAGAGCACAACTCAAGCCCACACATTTAAATCCTAAATGAATCTTATTAGAGCCTAACCCAAACCCGTTAACCCAAATACAACCCTACCAGAATACCTCCTTAATTGCACTCCATCATCTCCTTCATGATCTCCTCCCCACTAACCCCATTATCAATCCCTAACCACCCTAATTATTATATCTAATCCTCTCCATTAGCCGTAACCCTCTCATTCATCTTCTTCCTTTGCTTTTCACCCCATCAGCTCTGAAACCCCGATCACTTTCCCTCCACTTGCACCCATCGCCGCAACCACCTGCAGTCGCTGCCTCGCCCTCATCCACTACATCTGTTACCCCCTCATCGCCAACACTCCACCACGGCAACCTCGATGCACCTCCTCCGCAGTCTGTACCTCGACCCCAACTACCTCCTGCGTGCCGCCAGCCCCGCCACAAGCACCACCCGACCAGCCGCTCACCCTCAACCCGAAACACCAGAGCCCCCGCCACTGCCATGACTGCAATCTCGATTATCTCCGCCACCACTGCCCGGCACTCCGCAACTGCCGCCGACCACCTTGCTCGCAACTAGCCCACACCATCTCTTCAAATCCATCGACTGCATACCTCCCTCCTTTGTTGTCCCCTCCTCGAGCTCGAATAACCATAACCCAACTACCGACTACCCAAACACCACTCTACAGCAGTCGCCAACACCCCGACCATCTTCTATAGCCGCCACTTGTTGTCCCTGCACATTACCTCGCCGAAGCCCCCCACGTTAGCCACCTCCACGCTCGAAGTCGCTGCTCTTCGCGTCCACCACCTCGGACCTCCCAGTCATCACCGAGCCCTCCATCACCTCGCCATAGCTCGGCCCTGCTCCACCACCGCAGCCACTTCGGGCACCACCGCTTGCTATCGTGTCGCTGTCGCCTCCCACCTTACCGCCTTGTCGCATTCAACCCTGGCACAACCATCAACCACCCGCTAACTTTTGCATCTTCCCGACTGCCCTTTGCTTGTTGCCTCCATTGCATCCTCGAACGAAGCCAAACTCAACTTTTTTGTCGCCTACAACCCCGAACAGCCTGTTGGTGCCCTCGACGCCGTATTCACTACCATTAACCGCTATTGATGTCGTTATTGTGGTTGTCACTACTCCTACTCATTATTGTTGTTGTCTCGCTCATTATCGATCCTTCGCACATTCGTACACATCGAACAGGAAAGCATCTCTTGTACACATTTTATTGTTCATGTGCAAGCATTTTCTTTGACCTCCGACAAGTAGTTATTGAATTGATAATAGTTTTCTTTATCTTACCATGTTATGATTCATAGTCTTCTTTTTGTGCTGTTGTTATTGATTTAAATCTCGAACCATTAGTTTATCTTGTTATCGGACATTCAACTTTGCCGCCTATAAATTGTTTGAACTTGTACTGAAGTTTCGACCCAGTTTCTAAAACTGAAATTTAAAACTTTGTACATAGAAATTGTAACACAATAAGTTTAGAATATGGAACATCATACGGTTTCTCAATCCGATTTATAGATTGTATGTTATCACTATTTAAGTACTGCAACATCGAAATTTCAAGAACTGAAACTGTGCACGAAACAAGTAAAGAATGAATTTATATGCATAACTTCTGTAACTATAATGTATCGTGTAAATATGCGTTGGAACCAGCAGAGAGTCTAGTATCTGGAACCCCTGACGGAATCAGATTTGCATTCCCATAGCAGCAGGAAAGTGAGTTTAAGTACAAATAGGTGTCAATGTTCAGAACTTGTGTTGTTACGTTTTTTTGCATATAAACCTGTTATTTTCCATATTTAATGAATTGAACTATGTGTATTTCATGTATTGCATAATTATGGACACCACTATTCACATTGATTATATTGAATGCATGTTAACGATTGATCACGACTGTTCCACTGATTATATTGACTGTATGTTAATGATTGATCACAGTAAGAGAATAATAAGCCGAGGTAATAAAGGGTACCACTTAGTAGTGGAAAATATAGGGAACTGTACTCGGAAGGGAGCTCGTGGTTTCTCTACTATTACTAGTTACTGTTACTGATTACTGATGACGGATTACTGACTACAATATCCCGATTACTGATATTGAATACTAAATACTGAATACTGTTTACATGTTTTCCCGAGTACATGATCCATAAAATTTACCACTATAGTCAAATGTTCACTTGATTGTATGCATTCAGGCCGCTCAAACCTCTGTTCTCTGCTCAAAGTCCAATTCCTTTCTTCGGTCCTATGGTGGTTGAATTCAGGCATTGTTCAGTTCGAGAACTTGATGTGGTGCCTGCTTCGATCTCTTCTGTCGTTGCATCCTGGGAGACAGACGCCTCAAGAAACTCCAGCACCCGCACGAGGCGAATCTGTTTTAAAGAAATTGTGTGATACACAAGCCTCAACACAAATCGGTTTGGTTTTGTTATTTTCATTTTTTTAAAAAATTTATTGGTTTCTTCTTTTTCTCCTTCTCTGATTTGTGCCTCTAATTCATAATTAATTTTATTGCAAATGATTTTGTAATCAAAATATTCTAGCAGTTACAACTATAACTTCGATTGTGGATTATTTTCTCCTAACAAATAACTTTGACTCTGAATCACTATAATTCTTTTGAGTTTCATTAATTTTTCTTGCAATCACTGTAAAACTCAAGATAATTTTTTTTTTGAAGGAAAAGGTGGAGTATGGCCACCCTGTTTCATTAATAAGGAGTTAATAAAACAAACTCAGAGTAGTGAGCCAAGTACAGAGTCCTACAATATATAAAAATACATAGATCCTCCCCGAGCATGAGGGGTGGGACAAAAGAAAGACCAATACATACATGCATCCAACAAAAGTACAATATAGCATCTAACTTCCCCCAATAAACCCTGGGGTGGTGGGATCTATCGGCAGTAAAAGGACAGAAGAACAGAACATACCTGTCTCTCAGTCAAGCGTCGGCCTGATCTCGACTTCATCGTCGTCATACTCTTCCACCAAGAAGACGCTGGAAATCCTCCCACGAGGACCTGTTGCAGCGGTTGTAGCTGTCAGGCCCCACTTCCCGAAATACGGAATACGAGTACGTAACGTAGGCCCAGCGAATTATGTAAACACCATCCATAAGCTGTATCAGTCTAACTTAACAATATACAAGAGAATACATCCACGTAAGAAAAGAATAATCACATAAACAACGAATAAACTCCAAAATAATCATGAAATAAATTTACAAAATAATAATCCAACATCTGGGATAAAACAAACTTTGGGTCATAAAATCCCGGAATACAAAGTATGATAAAAGCAATATAATAAGCAAACAACAAGAGATAGCTATAGTATTCTAATAGTCCAGCTCCGATCTTCAGAGAGTTTGTTTACCAAGTCCTTCTGGTATTGCTCCTTCGGTACCTGTAAACTTCTGGTCTAAAAAGAGAGAAAAGAGTGTCCTTAGAGCAAGTCGTGGATAGCAAGTAGAGAAAAACAGAGGATAAAGGTGTTGATTCTTGGTTTTGATGACTACAACACAATACAAAGTTGTTCTACCACATATCTCTTGCAGAGTGTATCAAAGTCAATACCATGGTGAAATACACAAAGGTAACACAATCTGATGAAGCTTTTAAGAGTAATTGATCAAGCTTCAAGACATCAACACAAAGACTCAAGCTCAAGACAAAGACTCAAGCTCAAGACAAGATTCAAAGTGTTTCAAATATTTAAACAAAGTGTCTTGTAATATTGTATTTTTTTTTCTTCTTTGAGTCCTAGAAACTTGTAATAGCCTTGTCACACACACACTCACAAATACTTTAAATAATCTGAGTATTTTACAAAATCAAAATGTCAAAATATGCTTGAATAAGCTCAGCTGTATGAGTATCAGTCGACCGCTCCTTGGAACCAGTCGACTGTCATAGTACGAAACTGCCTGAACTCATACAAGCTCTGGCCAGTCGACTCATTATGGCAACCCAGTCGACTGTTCAAGCCGTTTCGACAGTTTTATAAATTTAAAACTTTTTTTTCAATTTCGAATCTTTTATATCCATTTTATTACGGTTTATGGAACTGTTTTACAATGTTCCTTGATTCTTACTCTATAAATAGAGTATAGAAATCATTTGGAAAAGGTTCCAAGCATTCTTTAACTTTCAAGTCTTTTGTTTTCAATAAGAATAAGTGTTTCGAAAGCATACAAACTCTCTAAGACTTGGTTCTCTGAATTTCAGTCTAATATAACATTGATTTCGTTTTAGACTGAATTCAGAAGTTGACCTAATAGCCACTATACAAAAACACTATCACATACAAGGCTATAGGTTGTTGTAAACTCAATTTTTGTTGTTTTCACTCTCGGGTTGTGAGAGTAGTCCTCTCGGTTGGAGAGTAGGACTCTTGGTTTTAGAGTCGGTTTCACTCTAGGGTGTAAAGTGGGTTTGCTCTCTCTAATGGTGAGAGAGGTTACAGATTTGATATTGTTGTTGTCAAAGGTCATAGAGTATTCTTGTACTTTTTCAAGAATAGTGAAAAATCTCAAGTGAGTTGCTTAGGGACTGGATGTAGGTCGGGAAGACCGAACCAGGATACATCATTGTATTTGGCTGTGATTGACTCTCTGTGGTTGTATTCTCTCAACTTGCAATTTCAATTTCTTTAAGTTTTATTTCAAAAACTTGTCGTGTAAGTCGACTGGTTTTCCGCTATACGTCGACTGATCAGACTTGTAACTCTTTAGTAAAATATACTTCTTATTTGACGCAACAGTCGACTGTATATCTATTTTCAGTTGACTTAACAGTACGAAAAGTTAAAGTTTTTAATTAATTTTTATACAACACTTTCGACCCCCCCCCCCCCCCCCTCCAGTGTTATTTGCCTTGCCTACAGGATCCAACACTTGGTATCAGAGCTTGGTTGAGTGCAATGGCATCTACTTCAAATGCAAGCAAATACCATGAAGGCCAATCCACATAAAGGCCACCCCTATTCGATGGAACAAACTATAACTATTGAAAGTGTAGAATGAAGATCTACCTTCAGTCCATCAACTATGAGATTTGGAACATGACTGAGTTAGAATTCACCGCTCCTACAATTCCCTATGCACAATGGAACGATGACATGAAGAACAACACAATGAACAATGTAAAGGCAATGAATGCTTTATTCTGTGCACTTACCAAAGAGGAGTTCAATCGTGTGTCAAATGCAACAACGACTCATCAAATTTGGCACACACTCGAGGTAACTCATGAAGGTACTAATAAGGTTAAAGAATCTAAGATATCTGTTCTTGTTCACAGGTTCGAAATGTTCCGTATGAAGGAGAACGAGAATGTGTCAGACATGATAACACGGTTCATGGACATTACAAACTCTCTTATGGCCCTTGGAAAGACGTACTCACAAGCGAAAATAGTGAGGAAAGCTCTTCGTGTCCTAACCCCCGAATGGGAGAAGAAGACCACCGCCATAGAAGAAGCCAACGATTTAACACAACTCTCTCTTGAGAATCTTGTGGGAAATCTTATGGCATACGAAGTACAACTTGAAGAACGCATGAAGGATCTAGAACCTTAACAAGCAAAGAAGAATACACTCGCTTTCAAGGCCATATCAGATTCCGAAGATGAAGAAGAAGAAGAAGAAGAAGAAGAAGAAGAAGAAATATCCATGTTCACTAGAAAGTTCAAGAAATTTTTACGAAAAGGTAAATTTAATTTCAAGTTTAAAGATACTAATGAACTTCCTACTTGTTTCAAGTGTAACAAGACAGGTCATATGAAGAAAGATTGCCCATTAGAAGATGCAAAATCAAATGGGAAGGCTCTCAACTTCAAGAAAGACAAGTACACAAAGAACAAGTATATGAAGAACAAGAAGGCATATCAAGTAACTTGGGATGATAGCGACTCCTCATCAGAAGAAGAGAATGAGGAGTCAAACGAAGTAGCGAACGTTTGTTTCATGGCTACACAAAACGATGTAAGTGAAAACTTTGATTCAAATGACTTATTTGATGCTTTCAATGAAGTTTTTCAAGACTTAAGAAGGAGAAAATTAGAGTTAAAAATTTAGAAAAAGTCAATCAAACACTTTCTCAAGAAAATCTTGACTTAAATGTTGAAGTCAAATCTTTAAATTCTCGACTTTGAAATTTGGATGTAGATCTTGTATCTCTTAAGAAAAATTATGAAGAGATGTCCAAGAACGTATCTAAATTTAACAAAGTAAAGGATAATTTAAATGAAGTTCTCCAAAATCAAGTTCAATCTAATAAAAGATTTGGACTTGGTTTTCAAAAGACTCTTGAAAAACATCATTCCTCTAAGAATACTAGTAGTTATAAGACTGATTCTATTTCCAGTGTCAAGAACAAATTATATGAGTTTTTTAGAAACAAAAAACTATTGTTTTCCATGAAAATAGTAATTCTGTAGTTCGGACCAGTCGACTGAACCCTAATATCAATCGTCTGTCTAGAAGTTTAGAGTCTCAAAGAGATGAAAACCTCAGATAAGTCGACCTATTTCACCTCCCAGTCGACTGATTTCTCATAACAGTTGACTGAAAGGTACAATAAAGTCGACTGGACAGACTAAAAATATTTGGGTTTCAGTCAACCTGAGTCTAAATGGTAGAATTACTTATATAAATTCTTATGTTCTTAATGTATGTAATTCTGTAAATTATATTCCTGCTTTTGGTGGTAAATCAAGCTCACTTTGGGTTTGGTTTTCCAAAAACTAATCCCTTTCGGACCCAATGAAAAGGGTACCATATTCACAATGCTTATTTTATAGGTACCTAAAAGAGAACGTTGGATACTTAACAGCGGATGCTCCAAGTATATGAATGGTCATGCTAATCTTCTTTCTTCCATACAAGAGATAGATGGAGGAACAGTCACATTCGGTGACAATAACAAAGGAAAGGTTATTGGAATAGGTATGGTCGGTAAGAACACTACCCCTACTATAGAAGAAGTATTTCTAGTTAGTAGATTAAAGCATAATCTGTTAAGTATTAGCCAACTTTGTGATAGGGGATATAAAATTGTTTTTGAAAAATATGCATGTTTAATATATGATTCATCTATGCAAAGTGTTATTTTTCAAAGTTTTAGGAAAAACAACATTTATGAGTTATGCTTAAAAACAAATGAATTTTCTAATGATTTTTGCTTAGTAGCTTCTAACAATGATTCTTGGCTTTGGCATAAGAGATTTGGCCATGTAAATATGAAAAATATTGCAAAATTGTCTAAACACAACCTAGTTAAAGGACTGCCAAGACTATCTTTTAAGAATGTTAAGTTATGTTGAAAACAAGTCAAATCTACTTTTAAGACAAAAGAAATGATTTCTACTAGTAGGCCTCTCGAATTAATCCATATGGATTTATTTGGTTCTACTTAAATAAAAGTAGATATGTATTTGTTTTAGTAGATGATTTTTTAAGATTTACATGAGTTTTCTTTTTAAAATATAAATATGATGCCTTTGAAGAATTTGTAAATTTGTGCAAACGAATTCAAAATCAAAAATCTCTAACCATAGTCACTATTAGAAGTGATTATGGTAGAGAATTTGAAAATGAAACGTTTTCAGAATATTGCAACAAGAATGGTATAACATATTCATTTGCATTTCCTACAGCTTCACCACAAAATGGAGTGGTCGAAAGAAAGAATAGGACATTGCAAAAGTGTGCACGTACTATACTTGTTGAAAGCAATTTGCCTAAGTACTTCTGGGCTGAAGCTGTTTCTACAGCATGTTATGTTTTAAATAGAATATTGATTAGGCCTAAGCTTAAGAAAACTTGTTATAAACTATTCTATGATAGAATTCCTAAAGTATCATATTTTAAAGTATTTGGATGTAAGTGTTTCATATTAAACACTAAAGATAATTTAGATAAATTTGATGCTAGATCCAATGAAGGTATCTTCATTAGATACTCAAATAGGAGTAAGGCATATAGAATTTTCAATAAGTCAACTTTGACTATTGAAAAATCTATGCATGTTTCATTTGATGAATCCTTGCCTTCATCTACTGTTATTGAAGATGATGAAATTGAATCATCACCTTTAAATAACGTTATTAAATCACTAGAGCAAACTACCCTAGACAAATCGACTGATAAGGATCTCAAATCGACTGATGTGAATCAGTCGGCTGATGGACTTTTTAAGTCGAATGATCCTGTTGTGATGACTCAAACTTTACCAAAAGCGTTTGTTGAAGTTAGAGATCATCCTCATGACTTAATAATTGGTGATATTTCACGTGGTATTCAAACAAGATCTCATGTTAACATGATTTCTCATACGACTTTCTTGTCGGATTTTGAACCGAAGAATATACAAGAAGCTTGTGAGAATAAACTTTGGATGAATGCCATGCAAGATGAACTTAACTAATTTATAAGAAATGATATATAGGATCTAGTTCCACGACCTCCTGATCATACTATAATTGCTACCAAATGGGCATTTAAGAATAAGTTAGATGAATCAGGACAAGTCATTAGGAACAAGGCTAGATTAGTTGCTCAAGCATATAATCAAGAAGAAGGAATTGATTTTGATGAAACATATGCTCCTCTTGCTAGACTAGAATTAATTAGGATCTTATTATCTTTTGCGTGTTTTATGAATTTTACACTTTTCCAAATGGATGTTAAAAGTGCTTTCTTGAAGGGATTAAGGAAGATATTTATGTTAAGTAACAACCCGGTTTCGAACATGAACAATTCCCAAACCACGTTTTTAAATTGAAAAGGGCTTTATATGGTCTTAAACAAGCACCTCGTGCTTGGTATGATCGGTTAAAAACTTTTCTCTTAGAAACTGGTTTTGAGATAGGTAAAGTAGATACTACCTTGTTTATTAGGAAAATAGAGACAGATATTCGAATCATACAAATATATGTAGATGACATAATTTTTGGATCTACAAATAGTAATCTCTGTCAAGAGTTTGCTAATACCATGAAAAATGAGTTTGAGATGAGTCACATGGGTGAACTCAATTATTTCCTTGGACTACAAATAAAGCAGTCACAAAATGGCATATTTATTAATCTAGAAAAATTTGCTAAGGAATTACTCAAACGGTTTGGTATGGATAGCACTAGTAGTAAGACCACACCTATGGCTGCTACTACTACACTTGACAAAGATGATTTAGGTAAGAGTGTCGATCAAAAAGTCTATTGAGGTATGATTGGCCCACTCTTATATATAACTGCTAGTAGACCAGATATTATGTTTAGTGTATGTTTGTGTGCTAGATATTAGTCAAATCCCAAAGAATCTCACTTAAAAGTTGTGAAACGTATTTTAAGATACATTAAAGACACGTCTGAATATGGTTTGTTTTATACATGCACCGATATTTTTCAACTTTTGTCGTTTAGTGACGCTGATTTTGCTGCTAGTAAAACTGATCGTAAAAGTACTGGTGGAACTTGTCACTTTTTGGGACATTCACTAGTATCTTGGTGCAGTAAAAAGCAAAATTTGGTATCACTATCTACTACAGAAGCTGAATATATTGCTGCAAGTTTGGCTTGTGCCCAAATTTTGTGGATGAAACAAACTTTATTAAATTATGGTATTTCATTTTCAAAACCTGCTATAATGTGTGATAATACCAATGTTATTAATCTATCTAAAAATCCGGTTCAACACTCACGTTCAAAACATATTGATATTCAACATCATTTTCTACGCGATCATGTTTTAAAGGGAGATATAACTTTAGATTTTATTTCTACTGATAAATAAGTAGCAGATATATTTACCAAACCACTTAAGGAAGACACTTATATCAACTTTAGAAGGGAACTAGGAATTTGCTGTTTTCATGACATTTCTTGAAAATTTATTTTGTTTAAGTCAACTTAAACGTCTTTTTCAGTCGACTTATAAAGTATTTTTGTTGTCCATATTTTGGCTGAATTTTTTGTTCTAGACAGTCGACTGTTTCCGACTGGCAGAAGTTTTATTTGATGTTTCGTTTTGTTTAATTTTCTCTCGACTAAGTCGACTGATATCAAAACCAGTCAACTGTCACGACATCAGTTTGGTTTTTCTAATTCTGAATCGTCACTTAACTGAGGCATCTCTCTTTCTTACTTTTACCCATTGATGGATCTTAACCGTCCATTCGTCTACCTAATGTAAAAACCCTAAATCTCTTACCCCTCTTTCACTTTCACTTTTTCTCTCAAGAAGATTCAAGTCGGCTTCCCATTTCAGTTCTTGGCGATTTCGACTTGCTGCTCTTGGCTTGAAGATTTTCATCTAGATCTGAGTTCTTTTACTGTCTCTTGAAGCTATTTGGGTTCTTTATCTTGTTGTTTGGTAACTCTCTCTCTCTCTCTCTTGATCTCTCAATCTTTTTCAAGTTTCCTAGTTTTTCAACAATGCCTAAACCTAAGAGAGCAAGATGTTCTAATATAGAAAAAGGTCAATTTTCTCAGAACTACCTTCAATACTTAAGGAATCCCAATCTTGTTGAGAAATTTTTTCTCATCTGTCAGATTGCAATATTTTCGGGTAGATTTGTGAATTTTTCTGATTTAGATAGGTTCCTCATCGCCCCATTGTTTGAACAATGTGGGTTATTTGAATTACTTTCTCTTGTCAATCAACCTTATTACTATCCATAACTTATCTATTTGTTTTATATAAATATGAAGGTTTCCACCTCCGATGATGGTAACGAAATATTTTTTACTACTACGGTGAAAAATATTCGAATGGGGTTAACTCCTGAAAAATTGGAAATTATTTTGGGTATCCCTAATGAAGGGTTAGATTTGGGTGCAATAGAGATGGATGAGGATTCTATATTGTCAAAAATTTTCTTATCTAATCGAGGTCCTCCTATGACCAATAAATAATTACGCCGCTAGCTCAGCTCGTTGCAAAAATCTTGTCGTATAACATTATCCCTAAAACGGGTAGTTACGACCAATTTTCACATGAGTTGCAACAAGCCGTGTATGCAATTTTTGGCAATATTCAAATCAATTGGAGTCAAGTCATTTTCAATCGTCTCCATAAGGCTCACACCATTTTCCTTCCTTTTGGTGCACTTCTTACTCATTTTTTCTATTTTTATGAAGTTGATCTTGATTCCGAGTCGAGTGTTGTTACTCACTATGAGTCTTTTGATCGTGCGAGTTTAGCTCGTATGAAAATCCTTAACTCTCCTCCTCGGTCTCCTCAAAGGAATGTACCTCCTATTCCTTTAGCCACTTCTGGTCGTCGGTCTTCTGCTTCTAGTTCTTCTCGTCCTAGAGCTGTCTTTACTGATCCCGAGAGTCTTTACACTTCGGTTAATTATCTCATGGATCGTACCGATCTTATCCTAGGTAGACATGATAATCTTGAGGCTAGCCTTGCTAACCTTACTCACATGTTCACTCAACAATTTCCACAACATTCTCCTGCCTCCAAAGGTGATGACGACGAAGAAGAAGAATAAACTTGATGTATTTTTTATTTTCAACTATGTTTTATGTTTGTTATTTTTCTATCTTCTATTTGTAATCTGTAACAATGTACTTGATTTCTTATGTATAAATGTGTTATGGTTATGCAATGTTGATTTTATTCTTTATGATGTATCCTTTCTCCTTATGTTTTTGTTGATGACAAAGGGGGAGAAAAATATGGTTTTGTGGTTTTTTTGTGCATGTTTTATTTATATTGTTATTATTTCACAATTGTGTGCATATTGTACATTATTTAAGGGGAGCTTATTTTACATTTGTATATCTTTAAATTATGTGTGACATATTGCTATGTATATTGTTATTATTATAAGTTATTGTGTTGTCATCATCAAAAAGGGGGAGAATGTGGATTCTTGGTTTTGATGACTACAACACAATACAAAGTTGTTCGACCACATATCTCTTGCAGAGTGTATCAAAGTCAATACCATGGTGAAATACACAAAGGCAACACAATCTGATGAAGCTTTTAAGAGTAATTGATCAAGCTTCAAGACATCAACACAAAGACTCAATCTCAAGACAAAGACTCAAGCTCAAGACAAAGACTCAAGTTCAAGACAAGATTCAAAGTGCTTCAAATGTTTAAACAAAGTGTCTTGTAATATTATATTTTTTTTTCTTCTTTGAGTCCTAAAAACTTGTAATAGCCTTGTCACACACACACTCACACATACTTTAAATAATCTGAGTGTTTTACAAAATCAAAATGTCAAAATAAGCTTGAATAAACTCAGTTGTATGAGTACCAATCGACCGCTCCTTGGAATCAGTCGACTATCATAGTACAAAACTGCCTGAACTCATACAAGCTCTGGCCAGTCGACTCATTATGGCAACCTAGTCGACTGTTCAAGCCGTTTCGACAGATTTCTTAATTTAAAACTTGTTTTTCAATTTCAAATCTTTTATATCCGTTTTATTACGGTTTATGGAACTGTTTTACAACGTTCCTCGATTCTTACTCTATAAATATAGTATAGGAATCCTTTGGAAAATGTTCCAAGCATTCTTTAACTTTCAAGTCTTTTGTTTTCAATATGAACAAGTGTTTCAAAAGTATACAAACTCTCTCAGACTTGGTTCTCTGAATTTCAGTCTAATATAACATTGATTTTGTTTTAGACTGAATTCAGAAGTTGACCTAATAGCCACTATGCAAAGCACTATCACATACAAGGCTATAGGTTGTTGTAAACTCAATTTTTGTTGTTTTCACTCTCGGGTTGTGAGAGTGGTCCTCTCGGTTGGAGAGTAGGACTCTTGGTTTTAGAGTCGGTTTCACTCTAGGGTGTAGAGTGGGTTTGCTCTCTCGAGTGGTAAGAGAGGTCTACGGATTTGACATTGTTGTTGTCAAATATCGTAGAGTATTCTTGTACTTTTTCAAGAATAGTGGAAAATCTCAAGTGGGTTGCTTGGGGATTGGATGTAGGTCGGAAGGACCGAACCAGGATACATCGTTGTGTTTGGCTGTGATTGACTCTCTGTGGTTGTATTCTTTCAACTTGCAATTTCAATTTCTCTGAATTTTATTTCAAAAACTTGTCTAGTAAGTCGACTAGTTTTCCACTATAAGTCGACTGATCAGACTTGTAACTCTTTAGTAAAATACCCTTCTTATCTGACGCAATAGTCGATTGTATATCTATTTTCAGTCGACTTAACAGTACGAAAAGTTCAAGTTTTTAATTAATTTTTATACAACACTATTCACTCCCCCCCTCTAGTGTTATTTGCCTTGCCTACCGGATCCAACGAAAGGAAGATGTATATCAAAGAAAAGGGACAGGATCCAGAGAACAAAGCAAAGACAGGCAATAATATCAACGGTCTACAGTAATCACACATGTAATGAGTGATATTAAGTCAAGTTCTATACAGGATCAAGCATGTAGGTTATTACTCATTTTATTAGCCTATCTAGTGCACGTACTACTGCGTCCCATTCAACAGGTTTGTCGCAAACACACAGTGAATGTTTTAGACTGATGGTGAATTCACAGTTCGTGTACTCAGCCCAGCAATCGGGAATTTACGGGATGTACGGGATGTTCAGGATGTTCAGGATGTTCGGGATGTTCAGGATGTTCGAGATGTTCGGGATGTTCAGGAATTTACGGGAATTAGCTGGGGAGGGACCCCTACTGAGTATAGTCTCCGATTGTTCACTACAAGGTCAACCCATAATACCCCGGCTTTTTATTAGTTTATTTTTATCCTATGTGAGCATGCAAGAAGGTGACAATATTGTATGATACTAAGTGTGTCTAATTCTATTCGTTACAGACAAATCATGAAGCTAGCATGCCAGTTAAACACACATCACATAATCAGGACAGCATGACCTTGCTGTACTAAAACATGGATTACTGCTACTACAGAAAAGCAAATCTGGATCCTTCAGAAATTCTAGACACTAGACTCTCTACCGGTTCCAGCAAATATATACACGACATATAAAAGCTACAGAAACTAGGGTGAAAATCCTAGTCTATTCAGATTTTATGTTCAGGCAGCATGTTGTAAATTGTGTTTACCTATTTGTTTCAGATAAAAAAAACTCATCAAATAAATCTATAAAAATTCTGGGTCGTTCCTACACATGTCTAGGTTCAGTCAAATTTATTTCAAATTTTTATTTTACTGTTAGCATGGTCAAATAAATTATGAAACAGCAAGGTACGCATGCATTTGTGAATCTGAAAATTCTGACACAGTTGTACTAAAATGATGATATCTAACAGATTACACATCAGAATTCTAATCCACAAAAAAGGTAGTAAACTAGACAACTGAGGGTAAATTTCATGTTTAGAAAGTTATTTCAAAATATAACAGCAACATGGTCGAAAATCTGATTCAAAAAGAAACAATTAGCAGTCCAGAACATATTTTGACATGGATAGGCAATAATTAAATTATACAACCATATTTTTCATGCAGATTAATAATCAAAGTGTTCTTAGGTTTTCAACATGCATAATTTCAGTTCTAAGATGCAATTTCACTGTAGGGTTGGCATTCGGGTCGAACGGGCCAGGCCGGGCCGGACCTGCCCGGGTTGGATGTTGACTTGGGTGGGTTCGGGCCGGGTTGGTGGCTTAACCGGGCCGGGTCGGGCCGGGCCGGGTCGAAAAGTGGAAATGGCGACCTGCCCAACCCGTGAACCCTTTCGGGTCCAACCTGGGTCGGGTCGGGTCGGTTCACGGGTTGGCCTGTTTAGATAGGTTTTTTTCGAAAAAAAAACTTAAAATAATAATAATAATAATAATAATAATAATAATAATAATAATAATAATAATAAACATTAAAAATTGTAATAATAATAAGATTGAAAGAGTGAAATTGCTAAAAAATATTGAAATATTATTCATATGATTTTAAGTTATACAAGTTTCACAATTTCTAATGAAATAAAGAATTCAATTCACAAATTTATTTTATACACATTAAATCGGAACCGTCCAAATCGGGCACGAATCTTGAAGCCCAGGGGTAAAACGGTAATTTCACCTACCAATGGGTCTGAGATGGGTACTGGATCTCTTCATCAAAGATCCAATAACCCTCGAACGGATCCGCCTCAACTGGGTGCGGGTTTCAACCCGCAGCAAACCCGATCCAGAAAGGATAAAATTAAGATTTCTGATTAAATCTTAATCAACGGCCCTGATTCATGTCTATCCTTTCACTGGGGATTAGGGATTACATTCCTTATCTGATTACGGGGATTATATTCCTTATTAGATCACGGGGATTACATTCCTAATCTGGTCCCTAAGGCGACTATAAATACCCCCCCATCCATCTCCATTAAGAGGTAATCAATCTTTTGCCAGTTTTTCACGCTCTTTCTTAATCATCCCTGATTACTGACTTGAGCGTCGGAGGGTGCATCGCCGGGAACAACCCCGGTGTCTCGCACTTTTTGTAGGTGTACGGTCGGAGTCAGCGTCAAACCCCGACGGAACAGGTATACAGGTTTACTACTCAGTTTCCCTAAGAATCCACAAATACTATCTGTTTGCCCCCACACCAAATTTAGCGGCAACAGATTGGCGCCGTCTGTGGGAAACTAACGAATAGCAACCTTCCCTCTTCCCGTTGGTCAGATCTTCTCCAGCCATGCCTCCTAGGAAAGTCAGATCCAGAGGGTCCAACCGAGGACCCAACCCCGATCAGCAACAGGAAGTTCCCCCTCAGCCCACTCAACAGCAGGGGCAACTTCTTCCTCAAGCGGAGGGCCCACTCCAATAGGACCAGCCCGCTCCTCAGAACCAACAACCGCCTAAGGGTCCCAATCCGCAGAAACAGCCCCTCCATCCGGACCACATCTCCATCCACAACGCCTCTTCGGACTCTATGGCCTCCCATCATCCCCGAGCTTCCGATCTCCGCAACACCGTCCTCAATCGGCAGAAGGATGAGGATCTTCGCCGCCGTCTGGATGAAAAACGGGCCCGAAAGGGAACCTCCCGCCAACACCGTCCGGATAAGCGATCTCCTCACCGCCGAGAATACAGAAGGTCCCCTACCCGAAGGGAGCGGAGAGAGTCCCCGAGCATTACAGAAGAAGGCCACACTCCCCTGCAGGTCGGCAACAGCCTAGGAACGATGAGGCACCCATCACCCGTGCCAAGTTCCAGCAGTTCCAAGCGACCGTCCTACAAGCTCTCAATCTCCGTCCCAACACCAATGCTCCAAAGATCCCCTCTCCTCCTCCAGTCCGAAGTCCTCGCCGACGGTCCCCAACTCCTCCTCCCGCTCCTAGCAACTCCCGGCATATGGCAAGTCCTCACCGCTCCAGGAGCTACCGTCGTCGTAGCCCCCGCTCTCCCTCGTACGAAGACGAGTCTAGAGGCTCGGCTGATTACCGTCGAAGGGACGACGCTGTATACCGTCGTCTCCATGAGATGGAGAGGCGCTTGGGCCAGTTGGACAGAGAAGAAGAGGTCAGAAGAAGGACTCTTCGTCCTAGTCGACCTCCTTTTTCCCGAACCATAATGGATGCACCTGTGCCAATCGGCTTCAAACCCCCTCAATTTGAGACCTATTCCGGGGAAACCGACCCCGTTGATCACATTGAAAGATTCAAGACCCTCATGCTCATCCATCAGGCTTCCGATGCTCTACTCTGCAAAACCTTCCCCGCAACTCTCAAGGGCCCAGCTCGAGAATGGTACTCTCGCCTTGCCCCATCCTCAATATTCTCCTTCGAGCAATTCGAGACCCTCTTCGTCACCCATTTTGTAAGTAGCCGTAGAACTGAGGAGACCAGCATCTCACTACTGTACCTCCACCAGAAGAAGGGTGAGAAGTTGAGAGACTATGTGAAAAGGTTCACAGCTGAAGCCAGGTCCATAGCATCCCTCGACCAGTCGGTCGCTGCAGCAGCATTTGAATCCAATGTCCTCAATTCCAACCTCCGCTCCTCCCTCGTGAAGAAACCCCCACAGAACTTCTCAGACCTCCTCCTCCGGAGCGAAAAGTATATTCGGGCCGAAGAAGCTGAGCACCGCCTCAACTTGGAGGGGTCTTCCTCCGGGTTCAAGAGAAAAGGGACAGAAGAGGAAGGAGCCAAGAAGCTCCAGAAAGATAATGCCGGCCAGCGCCGACCTCCCCCCAGATTCGAAAAATTTACTCCCCTTAACGCCAATATCTCCACAATTCTCATGGAAGTTGAGAAGGAGGGGGTGATACCTCCTGCACCAAAAATGAACACCCCTGGCAAGAAGAGGGATAAAGAAAAGTGGTGCCGTTATCATCGGGACCACGGCCACGACACCAACGATTGTCGGGCCTTGAAGAATGAGATAGAAGCCCTCATCCAGAGGGGGCAGCTGACCAGATTCGTGAGAAAGGACTGAGCCGACCTTTCTCCCCCGCCTCGGGGGGCTAATAAGCGTCCGGAACGTGATGAAACGCCCGACTTCGAAGAGGAGCGTGTCCTACACCTCATTCATGGGGGCCCAATGGGGGGCTCCTCAAACTCCTTTCAAAAGGTATTTATAAGAGAAGTCAATTCGGTTCGCGCCACCCCTCCTCCCAAAGGCCTCGGAGTGCCCGTCACATTCTCAGACGAAGATCTTGAAGGTGTCCGCACCCTTCATTGTGACGCACTCGTCATCAGCCTCCACATGGCGAACTTCAAAGTGGAGAGGATCCTGGTGGACAATGGAAGCTCCGTTAACATCCTCTTCCTCGCCGCTTTTAAAGGCCTAAAGCTCTCCCGAGACAGACTCAAGCCCGCCGGCTACACGCTCCATGGGTTCACGGGAGTGCCAGTGACTATTGAAGGGGTGATCACCCTCGATGTAACCGCTGGCAAAATTCCTACTACCCGAACGGAGTCGATGGACTTCATGGTCATAGATGTCCCCACAGCCTACAATGTCATTCTGGGTCGGCCCGGCCTGGCCGCCCTTGAAGCCGTCCCTTCCGCCTATCACCTCAAAATGAAGTTTCCCACTTGGGCCGGAGTAGGGGAAGTAAAAGGTAATCAGGAAACGGCCCGCAAGTGCTACATGACCTCTACCCTTGGTCCCGTCCTCTCCTTAGAAACTCTGGAAATCCCCCAAGATGCTGCCCGACCGACGTCCGAGCCGGTGGATGAATTGGTGGAAGTGCTCTTCTCTGAGCAGGATCCAACTCGCAAGTTCTTTGTTAGCAAGACCCTCCCGACCGCCCTATGCTCGGACATTGTACAGTGCATCCGAAGGAACCGAGACCTCTTCGCTTGGTCAGCTGTAGACATGCCCGAAATTTCTGAAGAGCTCTTAGTCCACCACCTCAGCGTTGTTCCGGGGTCCAAACCGGTTCAGTAGAAGAGGCGCAAGTTCGCCCCCGAGCGCCAGCTAGCTATAAAAGAGGAGGTGGACAAGCTCTTGAAGGTCCGGTTCATACAAGAGGTGAACTATCCCGAGTGGTTGTCGAATGTAGTAATGGTGAAGAAGTCCAATGGGACTTGGAGGATTTGTATCGATTTTACCGATCTCAACAAGGCTTGCCCCAAGGATCCCTTTCCTCTTCCAAGTATTGACACTCTGATTGATGCCACCTCGGGACATGAGCTCCTCATCTTCATGGACGTCTTCTCAGGCTACAACCAGATTTGGATGTTCCCTCCGGATATCCCGAAGACCTCATTCGTGACCGACCAGGGCCTCTATTGCTACAGGGTCATGCCCTTCGGTTTAAAGAATGCAGGCGCAACATATCAATGCCTTGTCAACAAGGTTTTCCAAGCTCAAATCAGCCGAAACATGGAGGTTTATGTTGACGACATGCTTGTAAAAAGTATCCGAGGGGCCGATCATGTGACCGACCTCCAAGAAGCATTTGATGTTCTGAGAAAGCACAACATGAGACTCAATCCGAACAAGTGTGCATTCGGAGTCTCGTCAGGAAAGTTCCTCGGCTTCATGGTCAGCCAACGAGGAATCGAAGCTAACCCGGAGAAAATCAAGACCATATTAGAAATGGCACCCCCCAAGAATGTTAAGGAAGTTCAGAGGTTAACAGGACGCTTGGCCGCCATAGGGCATTTTCTCTCGAAGTCCGGGGAGAAATGCCTCCCCTTCTTCAAGGCCCTCAGGGGGGCTAAAGGTTTTGAATGGGGACAACAGCAACAGGAGTCCTTCGACCAGCTCAAGGCTTACCTCGTCAATCCTCCTCTCCTTAGCAAATCAATTCCTGGAGAACCCCTCTACCTCTACCTGGCAGCCTTCGAGCAGACTCTCAGTGCCGTTTTAGTAAGGGAAAAAGACCGGGCTCTAAAGCCCATCTACTATGTGAGCAAAGTACTTCGGGATGCCGAGCTCCGCTACCCGAAGATAGAAAAGATGGCTTATGCCCTGGTGATGGCCGCGAGAAAGCTTCGCCCGTACTTTCAGTCCCATTCGGTGGTCGTTCTTACCGACTAACCGCTGAAACAAGTGCTCCACAAGACGGAGACCTCCGGTCGTCTTATGAAGTGGTCTATCGAGCTGAGCCAGCACGATATAACTTATCAGCCTCGGACCGCGATCAAGGCTCAGGCCTTAGCAGAATTCATAGTTGAAAGTATCATCCCTGAGTCTAGCCAAACAGTGAAGGGACCACCCATCTGGTCGGTTTATGTGGACGGATCCTCCTGCAATGAGGGAAGCGGGGCAGGGGTCATTCTGGCAGGCCCAGATGATTTCATCCTCCAATACTCCCTCCGTATCAATTTCAAAGCCTCTAACAACGAAGCAGAATACGAGGCACTCATAGCCGGCCTTGGAATGGCTCGCAACGCAGGGGCACAATGCCTCAGGATCTTTAGCGACTCTCAACTAGTCGTGAATCAGGTCCTCGGCGAATATGAAGCACGTGATGACAGGATGGTTAAATACTTAGCCAAGGTCAGGAGCCTCATGGCACTGTTTGAAGAAGCCTTCATCCAACGCATATCCCGGGAAGAAAATGCTCAAGCCGACGCCCTCTCCAAACTAGCATCTTCTTTCCTTCAAGGTCTCGAGCAGACCGTCTTGATAGAGGTCCTTCTGAAGCCAAGTATAGAGGACGAAACTCCCGACTCTATGGAGTCGCTGCCTGTCCTGTTCGAAGACAACTGGATGAAACCCCTCGTCGAATTCTTAAGGGATGGACTCTTCCCCGAGGATCCCAAGGAAGCTCGAAGAGTGAGAACCCGAGCTGAGCGTTACACACTAATCGGAGGTATCCTATATAAACGCTCCTTCACATAGGTAGACGGCAGGCCGTACCTGAGATGCCTCTCCCCCGGGCAAGCCGACTACGCCCTGCAAGAACTTCACGAGGGCATCGGCGGGGCACATTCGGGGGCCAGGGCTCTAGCCCGCAAAGTGTTGAATTACGGATATTTTTGGCCCACTCTCCTACGAGACGCCGAACGGCACGTTCAGCAATGCAGCTCCTGTCAGAAGTACTCCGACATCCGATGCCTCCCACAAGCTCCACTCACTTCCCTATCAAGTCCAATCCCCTTTGCAATGTGAAGGATGGATTTACTAGGGCCATTTCCACCAGCTCCCGGACAGTTCAAATTCCTAGTCGTGGCGATCGACTACTTCTCAAAATGGATAGAAGCCGAGCCCTTGGCCACGATCACCGAGAACAAGGTTGTTCAGTTCTTTTGGAAGAGCGTGATCTGCCGATTCGGCGTCCTCCGGGTCCTGATAACAGACAACGGAACCCAGTTCACCAGGGCTGCCTTCCGAGCACTATGTGAAGACCTTGCCATCCAACACCGGTTCTCCTCCGTTTCCCATCCCCAGTCGAATGGCCAAGCCGAAAATGCTAACCGACAGATCCTCTCCGGCATTAAAAAGAGATTGGATAAATGTTCCAAAGGCTTATGGGTCGATCAGCTTCCCAACGTGCTGTGGAACTACCGCACCACAAAATGGACCCCCACAGGGGAGAGCCCTTTCAATCTCACCTATGGGTCCGAGGCCATCATCCCCCTTGAAGTCGGAGTACCCTCTCCTCGTCTAATAGCTTATGAAGAAGAGCAAAATGCCAGAGAGCTCCGAGCAAATCTAGACCTAATAGATGAGATCCGAAAAAGAGCTGCCATTCGTCAACAAAGCTACCGAAGAAGGATTGAGTTGGCATACAACAAAAGAGTCCGCCCTACGGACCTCAAAGAAGGGGACCTGGTCCTCAGAAAGTTAGCCATCTCATTCCCAGGACAGAAGAGCAAATTGGCCCCGAATTGGGAGGGACCTCACAAGATCGCAAAAGTGGTTCGGTCCGGCACATACAGACTAGAAGATCTCGAAGGCAGGGAGATCCCCAGGACTTGGAATGCCGACCATCTCTTAAAATACCAAGAGAAGGCACCAACGCCTCTCTAAGTATTTTGGGGATGTCGAAACCGTTCCACTCCTATTAATTGTAATGTTTTCTTTTATTTCTCTCTTGTAATAACGGCTCGCACCTTTTGAAGCAGCCGACCATTAGTCATCAATAAAGAAAGCTTTTTCACACTTTACTTGTAAAAACTTGTTACTTCTCTCTGCCTTTACTCTTCAATCTAACGATGGTTCGGAGTCCAACACTTGGCTCGATTCTACTTCGCAAGTTCGCTTCTAAGCGAGCTAGAAGTAGTTCGCCATTCGGAATTGCTCCCACAACCGTTGAACTACTCTAACGATGGTTCAGACTCCAACACTTGGCTCGATTCTACTTTGCAAGCTCGCTCTTAAGCGAGCTAGAAGTAGTTCGCCATTCGGAATTGCTCCCACAACCGTTGAACTACTCTAAAGATGGTTCGGAGTCCAACACTTGGCTCAATTCTACTTTGCAAGTTCGCTTATAAGCGAGCTAGAAGTAGTTCGCCATTCGGAATTGCTCCCACAACTGTTGAACTACTCTAATGATGGTTCGGAGTCCAACACTTTGCTCGATTCTACTTCGCAAGTTCGCTTCTAAGCGAGCTAGAAGTAGTTCGCCATTCGGAATTGCTCCCACAACCGTTGAACTACTCTAACGATTGTTCGGAGTCCAACACTTGGCTCGATTCTACTTCGCAAGCTCGCTCTTAAGCGAGCTAGAAGTAGTTCGCCATTCGGAATTGCTCCCACAACCGTTGAACTACTCTAACGATGGTTCGGAGTCCAACACTTGGCTCGATTCTACTTCGCAAGTTCGCTTCTAAGCGATCTAGAAGTAGTTCGCCATTCGGAATTGCTCCCACAACCGTTGAACTACTCTAACGATGGTACGGAGTCCAACACTTGGCTCGATTCTACTTCGCAAGTTCGCTTCTAAGCGAGCTAGAAGTAGTTCGCCATTCGGAATTGCTCCCACAACCGTTGAACTACTCTAACGATGGTTCGGAGTCCAACACTTGGCTCGATTCTACTTCGCAAGCTCGCTCTTAAGCGAGCTAGAAGTAGTTCGCCATTCGGAATTGCTCCCACAACCGTTGAACTACTCTAACGATGGTTCAGAGTCCAACACTTGGCTCGATTCTACTTCGCAAGTTCGCTTCTAAGCGAGCTAGAAGTAGTTCGCTATTCGGAATTGCTCCCACAACCGTTGAACTACTCTAACGATGGTTCGGAGTCCAACACTTGGCTCGATTCTACTTCGCAAGTTCGCTTCTAAGCGAGCTAGAAGTAGTTCGCCATTTGGAATTGCTCCCACAACCGTTGAACTACTCTAACGATGGTTCAGAGTCCAATACTTGGCTCGATTCTACTTCGCAAGCTCGCTCTTAAGCGAGCTAGAAGTAGTTCGCCATTCGGAATTGCTCCCACAACCGTTGAACTACTCTAACGATGGTTCGGGTCGCAAACACTTGGCTCGATCCCACTCCACAAGCTTACTATCAGGCAAACTCGACACGTCTCGCGAAGTTTGCGAGAAGCATAAGCTCGGCACCACTGGCCGAACACTCATGACGCCGACCTCAAGCGAGCAAAAGACCAGCTCAGGGACCTCGGCACGACGAACACAGTCACAAACAAAACAGCTACACAAAGCTACAAAAAACATGCAAGTCTGAGAAAGAAATATTATTAAGAATTGGGACACAGTACAACGCGCCTCTTCCATACAACAAGATTACACGGCAAAAATCACAATGCCGACTTGTTACACTTAGGCAAAATACAGGGACTTCAAAAGAAAAAAGAGAGATCATCAATGCCTCCGTGGCGCAGGGATGCTCCTCTTCAAGGACACTCGAGGTCGACGACGTTTGCCTCCGGAGCTCGACCCCAAACCAGCAAATTGGGACGTGTCCTCGGCGCTACTCCTAGCAGCCGCTCCGACGGATGCTCCGCTCGATGAAATGGCCACGACACTCTGCTCATCCCCCGGACTAGGATGGCCGATAGGCGAACGGGTCGCCATCTCGTAAAACGTGATGCCCCGATCGCTCTCCACGCGAGTAAACGAAGTGCTCCTCACATTGATCGGCCCCGAGCACGGTTTGAGGCGAGCCACCTCTGCCTCTAGCTCTGAGATCCGCTCCCTCGGAGAGTCATCTTTGACATCGACCTCGAAGCGAGGAGGTATCGCGGAGCTCGAGACGCCGGAGCGACTCGCGATAAGACGGCGAAGATGAGTGACTTCGATGCTCTTGTCTACCGTGGCTCTCTTTAGTGCATCGACCTCGGCCGTCAGTTCGTCCCGTTCGGTCGTCAGTTTAGCCACCTCGGCCGTCATTCCTTCTCCCTCCGTCCGAAGCTCCGTCTCCACAGATTGCAGATGGCGGATCTCAGAAAGCAGATCGTCCCTCTCCGCTGTTATTTTTGACAAAGTGTGGCGAATGCACTTGATCCGAAGGCCGTAGCTAAAGGCGGTCGACGAACCCTCATCCTCTCCTAAAGGATTCATCTCGGCGATCCTGCTCTCCAGACGCCAAATCTCGATGTATCGCCGACCTAGGATGAGTTGAAGATGGTTCCGCTCGCTTTCGGCTCGGTGCAATCCCAGCTCGACTTCGTAGAGCCGCTCTCGGCACTTCGCCAAATACAGCCTCGTCGCCCCTAAGCCAGCCTCAGCCCGAGCGTTGTCATCCGAGCGAGTGGGCTCGACGGCTTGAGTTACCACCACAAGCTGAAAAGAAGTCGAGACAAACAACAAATTTTTAAACGCATTGCCGAAGTCCTACACTTCAAAAATTTTCAAACAAATTTTCAAGAGTTGTTGGGAAAAGATAGAGACACAGAGTCGAACCCAAAAAGTTTTCATTCATAACAAAAAGCGGTGGCCAGTCCGCGATTAGGCGTTACAAAAAAGAAAGAAAAAGAAGAAGAACAGAAGTAAAATCAAGCGGAATCAGGGCGCGACCTCTTTCCCGGGGCGACGAGAAGGGGTGGGGGTCGACGCCTCTGAAGGGGTTATCACCGCCAGTGGGGTAACCCCAGAGCTCGGGACCTCGCCGGCGACTTCGACTTCAGTCTCGGCTTTGTCCTCCCCTTCTTCTTCTTCCCCCTCTGATTCGGGGTCGAAGCCCTCGACGTAGTCTGGGAACAGTCTCCATCCCGAGCAGTCCACGTCAGGGTACGTCTTCGTCACCCGGGCGATGGCTTCGGCATAAGCTTTGGCCATGTTTTGGGCGAGGAAACCTTGCGCCTTCGCCAGGGTCGCGTCCTCTGCCCCCTTCACTGCGGCAGCCTTGGCCTCTTCGGCTTCGGCCAATTGTTTGGCCGCCTTATCCTTCTGGCGAAGAAGGTCGCTCTCCAGCTTCGTGACCTGAGCCTCGAGGAACTCGACCCTCGCCGCCTTCCCTTCGAACTCGACCCTGATCTTGTCGAGCTCGTTCCCCATCCGAGCCTTCTCTTTCCGAGCCTGGTCGGACTCCTGCTTCAGCTCCTTCTCCAGAGCTGCCAACCTCTCGGTGAGGTGTCCAAAGTGGACAATGATCTGTGACAAGGAAAGAAGAATTAAAAGAGTTAGAAAAATTATAGCTAAAGAAATTCAACGATGGCAAAAATCTAATACTTACCGAGACGGCCGAGCGAGCTATCTCGATGACGTCATCACCTTCTTGCCCGGCCTCCATCACAGTGCGGTCCTTCAGCGTCGCCAGGTGCTTAACCGCCTGCATACTCGCTAAGGAGTTGCCGAGGAATCCATCCCGAACTTGCCAGTCCGAAACATGGATCCTTTTGTGCTCCTTGGTTAGGAGCTCCTCGGCCGCCACCGACAACGGGGGGGTCGTCATCCACAGGGCTGCAGCAATGGGGAAGTCACCGACCGCAGTTGAAGCCGAGGCACCTGCACCAGCGACGACTGGGCCACTGAGGGTCTCGACCTCCTCGACTGCCTCCGTGACCCACGGAGTCTTCAGGGTCGGCAACTTGGAGGCCACCCTCTTGCACTTCTTCGGCGCCTTACTAGCGAGGCATGCTCTCAAAGCTAGCACCGCGTCGTAGTCCATTGCCTCTGCATTAAAGACAAAGTTCGTTAGCACAATACAACTCATGCAAAGTAAAGTATGAAAAACAAAGCATAAAAGCATAAAAGAAGCCGCGTACTGGGATCTACACGGCAGAGCCCTCCCCTGAACAAGATATCCTCGGTCAGTTCCTTCCAATCGTACTTTGGCCGATCAAGAAGTGTCCAAACTGCCTCTTCCTCTTCAGGACGAAGCTTGGGCAGTGCCTTCACCCTCTTCGGCACCCCTTCCACCCAACTGGAGGGGATCGGTCAGGCCTCCGGACTCCGCACTATCAAGAACTTTTCACACCAGTGCTTGATGGAGTCGGGGCATATGACGAGCCTACCGCCGTGCCTCGGAGTCAAATAGTATCGGAACTCCGACCTGTTCCCTTGGTGTAGCCGATAGATTGTCCGAAGCACGATCAGCTCCGGCTCAATCCCAGCAGCTTGGCAGTGAAGTACGAAGTCGTTTACGACTCTCCATGCGTTCGGCATAAGTTGGATGGGGCCGACCCCAAACCACCTCAGAACGAGGATGGCGAACGGATGGAGAGGCAGCCGAGCCCCGGCGATAAAGGCGTCGACCGGCCAGCAACACATGGTCACTGGCAGCAGTGAGTTGGCCCTAACCCCGGGACCCGGCAGCATAAGCTCGTACTCCTCCGGAATCTGGAAATAGTCCCGGATCACTCCCAAATCCTCTTCGCGAAGGATCGACACCATCTCGTCAGCCTCCGTCGTCTCCCTCGCCGCATTCTCCTCGAAGGACCTCCCCCTCCCATGAACTATGCGCTCAGCGTGTTCCTCCGGAAGCTCTCGAACTCTGTGGAGCCCAGTCAGCTGCCCTGGCAATCTTCCGAACTCCCCCATACGCTTCGGATCCTCCACAATCGAATCTTTGCCGAACACCTTCTTGCCCTTGTTTGGAGTACAGTCTTCGACAACTTCAAGGGAGGGCTCGGATCAAGAGGTCGACGCAGAGACAGAAGCAAGAGACATAGTTTATGAAATAAACTAAGTATAAATTACCTTAAAAGATTAGCTGCCGGAAAATCTACCAGAAAACGAACGGCGATCACCGGAAACACTCGCTTAGCACAAAAGATCGCCTGAGCAAAAGAGAAGAGAAGTGAAAAATGAGAGGGGGTGGGGTTTTATAGAGCGAGGCGCGCAAAACGAGGTTAATGGGCCTGTACTACCGGCCCATCCACACAAAACGACAAAAGCGACCTCAATCGTCGCCTTGTTTACCACGCCAAGCCATACATCGCATTAATTACTGTCCCATCTGGCAGGAGCTCAGAGATCACAGCATTAAATGAGCATCTCATCTGTCAGAGCTGTCAGAAGTTCAGAAGCCATCACATTTAATGGCTGCCACGTTAGCCAGGAGCACAGAAGCCACCAACTCCGCAGAGCATGCTACGCCAAAGACGACAAGTCTTGGGCCTCGGCACCAGCTGCTGAGCGTTCTTGACACCGACCCTGTTACAGGGAAAAATTGGACCTCGGCACCAGCTGCCGAGCGTTCTTGACACCGACCCTGTTACAGGGGGAAATTGGACCTCGGCACCAGCTGCCGAGCGTTCTTGACACTGACCCTGTTATAGGGAAAAATTGGACCTCGGCACCAGCTGCCGAGCGTTCTTGACACCGACCCTGTTATAGGAAAAAGTTGGACCTCGGCACCAGCTACCGAGCGTTCTTGACACCGACCCTGTTGCAGGGAAAAATTGGACCTCGGCACCAGCTGCCGAGCGTTCTTGACACCGACCCTGTTACAGGAAAAATTTTGGGGTTCGGCACCCGCTGCCGAGCGCTCTGGACACCGACCCTGTTACAAGGGAAAATTTGGGGTTCGGCACCAGCTGCCGAGCGCTCTGGACACCGACCCTGTTATAGGGGGAAATTGGACCTCGGCACCAGCTGCCGAGCATTCTTGATACCGACCCTGTTACAGGGAAAAATTGGACCTCGGCACCAGCTGCCGAGCGTTCTTGACACCGACCCTGTTATAGGGGAAAATTGGACCTCGGCACCAGCTACCAAGCGTTCTTGACACCGACCTTGTTACAGGAAAAAAATTGGGGTTCGGCACCCGCTGTCGAGTGCTCTTGACATCGACCCTGTTAAAGGGAAAAAATTAGGGTTCGGCACCCGCTGCCGAGCGCTCTTGACACCGACCCTGTTACAGGGGAATAATTGGGGTTCGGCACCCGCTGCCGAGCGCTCTTGACACCGACCCAGTTACATGGAAAAAGCTACCTCGGACCCCGCCGAACTCTCTCTCCGCACTCACAGCCTAGCCGAGGTCCCTCTCTTCTTCGGAAGAAGGTGCCGAACCACCTACGGACCTCGGCCTCCTGGGCAGCGAGCGCTGGAAGGGTTCGGAAGTGTGAAACAAGCATGTAAGCCACGCAACGAAGGAAAACGGCCGAGCCATCCACCAAGAGATCGCGAAAAAATAATTAAAAATTCGGGAAATTAAGGAAGAACTCCTGGAAAATAATTATAAAGTTGGGGAAACATTTCCTGATCCCCAAACAAATAATTGTTGCCAAGAACAAACTTTTAAGACCTCCGAACGACGAATTGACACTTCGCAAAGTTAAAGGAATATTCTTGCAAAAACACCACACGACCATAAGAGCTCAGGAGCGACTCAGAGTTCAATCCAGTTGAAAAATCACCATACTACCTCCTTTAAGATTCAAAACCTTCCATTTGGACTCCAATACGAATCCACTAGCCATTAAAACAGTTAAACTACTCTTCAAAGGCTGATCAAACTCAGTCTTTAGGAGTGGGGGGCTCGTGATATGGCTAAAAATGGGGTTAAATCGGAACCGTCCAAATCGGGCACGAATCTTGAAGCCCAGGGGTAAAACGGTAATTTCACCTACCAATGGGTCTGAGATGGGTACTGGATCTCTTCGCCAAAGATCCAATAACCCTCGAACGGATCGGTCTCAACTGGGTGCGGGTTTCAACCCGCAGCAAACCTGGTCCAGAAAGGATAAAATTAGGGTGTCTGATTAAATCTTAATCAACGGCCCTGATTCATGTCTATCCTTTCACTGGGGATTAGGGATTACATTCCTTATCTGATTACGGGGATTATATTCCTTATCAGATCACGGGGATTACATTCCTAATCCGGTCCCTAAGGCGACTATAAATACTCCCCATCCATCTCCATTAAGAGTTAATCAATCTTTTGCCAGTTTTTCACGCTCTTTCTTAATCATCCCTGATTACTGACTTGAGCGTTGGAGGGTGCGTCGCCGGGAACAACCCCGGTGTCTCGCACTTTTTGCAGGTGTATGGCAGGAGTCAGCGTCAAACCCCGACGGAACAGGTATACAGGTTTACTACTCAGTTTCCCTAAGAATCCACAAATACTATCTGTTTACCCCCACACCAAATTTAGCGGCAACAAATAATAATAAGGTTGAAAGAGTGAAATTGCTAAAAAATATTGAAATATTATTCATATGATTTTAAGTTATACAAGTTTCACAATTTCTAATGAAATAAAGAATTCAATCCACAAATTTATTTTATACACTAACATATTTCTTATATACAATTTTAATTTACTTCAATTTTTCTAATTTGAAATAACAAGCACAGATATAACACAATTTTTTTATCTATTTACAATTGTCTTCAAGTTGATGGCCGTGAATTTGTTGTTTTTGGTCTTGAATTCTTCATTTTGGTTGCTATTGTTGTTGTTGTTGCTGTTGTTCTTCCGACGAGTTGCTCCCACTTGTGGACGTAGATAATGCTTTCCCTTGTGTCCTATCTTCAGCCTTCAGCCAGTTTTCTGTGCAAACGAGCATCTCTAACGTGTCGGGCTTCAAGCGATTCCTGTAATCAGTTAGAATTCTGCCACTTGAAGAAAATGCACTTTCAGAAGCAACTGTAGAGACAGGAGGAGTTAGTAAATCTTTAGCCATATATGACAGAATACTATAAGTGTGTTCATGGTCTTTCCACCATTGTAAAATATCTAGTGGAGAAGAAGAAGACTCAGAATCTTGTTGGTTATACCAATTTAATTTATTTGGGTGATTAGTTCTATATTTTTTGGATTGAATTTGTGCAAGTAAATTAAATGTTCTATCATCAAATTTACTCTTACCCTTACCTTTGGAACTACCAGAAGAATAACTAACTACAGAAGTTGTACTACTAGAAGCAAAAGATCGATCATAATAATCATACAAGTTATTTAATGTAGATTCAAATTTAACTAAAAAAGAAGCGCAATTAATTTCTATTTCTATTTCTACATTTTCCCCAAGTAATACAAAAAATATTTCAATCAAACTCTTCGTACCTTCTAATTTGATACGAGGATCCATAACGGTAGCAACACAAATCAACATAGGAGGAGGATAAAAATACTTCAAAAAATTTTTGTATACAGGTTTTACAATATCACCAACAAAAGTATCATTTAACATTTCGTTAAATGTTTGCATCATACCAACTATTGAAATAAAAATGTTACTAGAAGTAGATTCATATGTTTTTGAAAATTTTAAAGTTGCGGTTTTAAAAGGTTCTAAAAATTTCAACAAAGATTCGGCATAAAACCAATCGGTGGGAGTCATTTCAAAATTTGGCATATTTTTTGAGATACAAAAATCATTTACAACCGCTTTATAGTCGGTAACAACATGTAGTTTATCAAAAGTAGAGTTCCATCGGTGTTTAATATCCTTTGGAAATCTTCTAAAAGGTACATTTGAAATCCTACACCAATTTTTCCATTCTTGAAATACATTGGGACTTAATGCAATGAAATGTACACAATTTTTAATTTTAAGTATATATGGATCGGCTATTTTTAATGCATCTTGAACACATAAATTTAAAATATGACATGCACATCTAATATGAAAAATATTGTCAGATGGAGAGTTTAATGCGGATATTAAAGTAGTAATTGCTGCATTGCTGTTAGATGCATTATCAAAACTAATACACATAATTTTATCGCGAATATGAAAAACATCACAAATTTCTAAAATACGGTTTGCTATTTCAGCGCCACTATGGGGATACGGCAATGCAGCAAGTGATATGATTCTTTTTTGAAGAATCCAACTATTGTCGATCCAATGACAGGTTATTCCTATCGTTGGAATATTGTTGACACCCGTCCAACAATTCGAAGTTAAACTAACTCTACAAGTTAAACTCCATAAAATTGCAATCAAAGCGTCCTTCATTTCATTGTACACTTTAAAACAATCTGATTTGCAAGTATTTCTCGGGATTCTTCTAAAATTAGGGTTTAAGGCCGTTTGATTAAAAATTTCCAAGTCCCTACTCTCGGGATAGGAAAATGGTAACTCTTCCTTTATAACTAATCTGGCCATTTCCCAACGAACAAGATCGGAATCATAAGGGTGGATATCAACTAGACCGGTCCTAGGGTTGATTTTTTGTTAGTCGGGTATGTCAACAAGAAGGTCTTTATGGTTATGTTGGATATGTCTACTAATTGTACCGGTGCCATCACCCCTTTTGAATTTGTATGCCTTAGAACATGTTTTACAAACTTTCAACCCTATACCTGGATTTTCTTCGTCCGGGATAAAATCGTAAAATTTATGTCAATCACTACTTTCTCCTCTACTTTTCCTACCACTACGGGGTTGTGTGGTTTCGGTTGGTTGTTGTTGTTGTTGTTCTTCTTCTTCTAATTGTATGTCTCCTACAACCTCATCGTGTACCCCATTATTGGGTAGGAGGATCATGGTACTCTTCGGCGGGCTCACTAATTGGGACAATTGGTGGCCTACGGAAAGTGCCTGTGGAATCTTGCCCACTTTGGCTACGACCACTACCGCGTGATCTAGACATAATGTAGTAATGTATATAAAAAAATACACAATGTAGGAGCGATGAGTTAAAAAAATCTAGAAAACAAGAGGGTTGAGATAGAGAAGATCAAAAAACCAACAAAAATTATAACTACAACAAAAATTAAATAAGAAGAGAGGTATGAAATTTTGATACCGTTCACCATGGATACGCGTATATAAAAAAAATCCGTAAAAATAAGAATAGAAGTAGAAGTAGAAATAAGCGATTCCGGAATTGAAGAGTTGAGGGGAGCTTGAAGGAGTGTTGAAGACTTGATCACTTGGAGTTGGACGAGAGTTGAAGAGTTGAAGACGTTGTTGAATTTTGATTTCGATACGATCGGAATTTGATCGTGTATATGCCTTGAAGACTTGCTTGTTGAATACTTCAATTGTTCACAAATTGCTTAGAAATGAGTTATGATAGTAGAGAGAGTAAGAGAGTTTTTTTGTGAATTTTTTGATTGGATTTTGGGGGGTATTTATAGGGTTAAAATAACAAAGAAAAAACAAAAAAAAACAAAAAAAAATAAAAAAAATACGGCTATAAGAGCCGTTGAAGGCTCTCTGTTGTACAGTACCCAACGGCCATTTTGCAACCCGTTGGACCTGTTCGGGTCAACGGTCGACCCGGGGTGGATCGAACATTTGACCCGTTCGGGTCAAACGGTTCGCAACCCGTGGGTCGACCTGCGGGTTAGCGGGCGGGTTGGGGAAATTCACCGGGTTCGCGGGCCGGGTTGGGCAGGTTGGATCCGATAATTCGGCGATCCGGGTCGACCCGTTACTGTTCACGGGTTCGACCCGAACCCGAACCGCCGTTTTGCGGGCCGGGTTATACGGGCGGGTCGGCGGTTGACCCGGCCCACTTGTCATCCCTATTCACAGGCATGGTAATCAAATCATTTAATCACATTCAATCTAACATGTCCAACACATCAAACAAGTCTACAATATGGATCTAGTTATTTTCATGTAAATGTGCATATGCATGAAACAATAGGGACTAGGTTTTAAATAAAAGAGAGCGGCACGATGTTAAGAATATATCAGGTTAGCTCGTGTAAACCCTCAATAGACTTAACGGAATTTTCAATATGTAACACCCCGAATTCCAAAACCGACTGAATTCAAAGTTCCATAGGATCTTTACACTTCTCTTCGTACAATATACAAGGAAATTTAAACTTTCATTACATCAGAGTTACAACTTGAATTACATTTAAGCAGCGAAAGTCATTTACAACAATTACATGAATAAAAGTACAACACTTGAAACATTGTTTAAGCAGCTTGCATACTTAATCTTGTCAATCTCTTTATCCTGCATGGAAACTGTAGGCACGTCAGTTCATTCAACTGACGCAAGGATATAAAACATCAATTTTCTCTTACTTAGAAAGCACACACTTGTCACAAGCAAAACTACGGGGACTATCCTATAGATGTCGTGTTGTAATGTGCACTTAGTCCTAATGCAGTTGTTATGTTATATGACACTAATGCGCACTTGTTCGGATCCTATGCATCCCATACTACATAGGTCCGAGGGCAAGCCCTTAATCGTACTTCATCTTATAGGGTTCAATCCCTCGCCATGACTTAAACTACTACGGTAACTACGGTAAGTATCCTATATGTTCTATGATCTGCGAGCCCATGTCCAGGCAGTCTGGAAGGGAATCCCACGCACTGACATGATGCATTAAGCAGACAGATTATGGACAATTCAACCTCTGCCATGGAACGATGGCACCACTCGTAGTCACCAAACACCCCACAAGCGTCGCCACCGGAACGATAATTCCGGAGTAGTGCTCACGCCATGTCATGACACATCAAGCAGGAAGTCTATGAATCACTCTCACACCGCCAATCCGATGGCCCTCATACTCGCATTTTTCTTTCACTTTCGTCACATCACCACTATGTATCTAGTCCTTAGTTTATTTGAATCATGAATAAAAATCAACCCTTAGAGTTAGCTCTTTCCTCTATACCGGTCTTAATCAACAACTTGGCCATCTTGGTCTTTCATCTCAATAATTCATCTCAATAATTATAATTCATTCAATTGCCGGTAATAGGACTTAGCTACCCTCTAGTTCAAAATCTCATTTCATGTTCATAAATTTGTGTATTCATACTCATCAATATTTTCATAAGTCATCATGATTTTCTTCATTTCAATTCTTGTCTTACTTTATCCAAAGACACTTTAAACTAACAATTTATAATAAGTTCTTTCTTGCAAAATAGTCTCAATTTCTCCTTTGCACTAGGCCAAGGGTTATAGAAAATTATCTCATGAAATCTGGATATCAATTAAATCGTCAGGACAGTCGACTGTTAAGACATAGTCGGTCGACTGCTCTGCAAGGATTAAAACTCGAAAATTAAAAATAGTCAGGACCGTCGACTGTTAAGACATAGTCGGTCGACTGTTCTACGATGATTTAAAACTCGAAAATAAATAGTCAGGACAGTCGACTGTTAAGACATATACGGTCGACTGTTCAGAAACTAAAATTCGAAATTTGAAATTTATACAGTAACTCAAGATTTTCAAAAACCATTTAACTCTCATTTTTCATATTAAGTACGTCTTTTTTTCCCCTACAATTGTACATGAAAAATCACACAATGTTCTATTAACAATTTCATGTTCATTTCTCTCAACAATTAACATACAACTTTAGGATTATCTAGTATCAATCATACTAACCATGAATAAGCATAATTCACTAATCAATCTTATTTTAATAATGTAAGGATTCTTACAATTAGCACTTTCCACATGAACATTTCTCAAAATTGCATTTTCTCCACAAACACAAATATTTCGACATCGAGAACATTTATTCTAATTTTAGCATGCTAGATTAATACTTAAATATCACAACAACAAACATATCATTCAATCAAGTTCACTTATTCATTTTATGCAATTTCACATATGTTCCATTTTCACCTTAATCATGGTACTATTAAAAAGCCATATTTTTATCTATTTATTCTAGCATGATTAGCACACAACCTAGCATGATACTACTTAGAAGTTAGAGAAAATTGTCCACCATATTGGAGAGAAAACGAAATGAACTCCTAAAAACTCCTAGATTGATCAAAAGATGCATTCTCCTCCTAGTTTGAGCCACCACAAGTCGTCTCCTCCTCGTCTTGAAGCAAACCCAAGCTTCCTTGAAGAAAACCGGCCACCAATGAAGAGCACACAACACAACTCTCAATCTTTGATCTCACTAACTCTCAATCTTTTACTCTTTAATTGTATTTCTTTATCTTTCTCTTTTGATATAGATTAGGTGTGAATATACTAATGTAGGGGGGTATTTATACATAATTTTGGGTGGATTGAATGGCTAAGATTAGATCAAATAGTTAGGTTTTAAGGGCTAGGATTAGTTTGGAAGTTTCCATAACCACCCATGAATGGGATAACCACCTCACCACTACTCCCACTTCCCTTCTCCACTCATGCATAATCCGGCCTCCACCAAGGGTGTGTTTTGCACACTCTTGTGCATGCACGTGTCACCCTAGTGTCCCCCACTTACAAGTTGTACATTAATTGCCCATTATTTGAGTCTACGCTACAAGTTAGACTAAAATATAGAATAATTAAATTACATGGGCTCACTAATGGGCCAAGAGACTATGGGCTCTACTAATATAGTTAATTAATTAACTAATGTGGGCTACAAAGAGACAAATTAAGTTTAGGATTAAATTAGGTTTTCTTAAAAGAATAAATGGGGATTACTAGTTTATGAAACATTTTTTTAGAGAAATGCATGCATAAATTTTACGTGCACAACACGTAAAATCAAACAACTCCAAATATAAATAAGATTTGAAAAATCCAGGGTGTTACACAATAACAGCATGAGAAAGAAAAGGACGGGATCTACTTGCAGAGATCAAAGAAATCTTGAACAAAATAAAATACTAGTTCAAGAAAAGACTTGCCTTTTAATTAGTAGATTCAAATATCTAGAATAACGGGATAAGAATCCCGGGTGACGATCCACGAGAACACGAGAACATGCAAACACGTGCGAGCCACGAGCAAAACAGCGAACAGCAAGACAGCAAAACACCAATACATCGGATCAGCCTCATACAGCAGCGGATCCACTCCACATCGGATCCACCCGAACAACAAATAGCGGGCTTGGACCTGCTACATCCAAAACACCAAACTGCAGTTTCGGCAACTGCTACTTCTCATTCCCCACTTCGACAGAGAGAGAGCGCGGGAGTGAGGAACAACTGCAACTACGGTGAAGGCTGGCGACGCTGGCGGCGAGGGCGACAATGACTCGCGGCAACGACATCGCTGCGGTCGGGAAGCGACGGTAGCGGCGAGAGCAACGGCGAGAGAGAGTGTCTCTATTTTTGCTTCCAAAAATAAGGAAGTCGATGACGGGGGGTTGGGGGTGTTCGGGTTTGGACGGCGACGATGACAAGGCGGGAGGGTCTGCGGTGGTTGCGGGGTGAACGGAAAGGCAAAGACGAGGGATCAACAGCGCGGAAGGAGGCGCAGGTGATGGTTTATGGCGATGGCGAAGATGGGTTCGAGCGGGAGTGAAGATGACGGAGGGAGAGATGGTGATGGGGATGGTCAGAGGCAATGGAGGAAGAATACGAGGACGATCGGAGTAGCGACAAGAGGCGGTGGGTTCGGTGGAAAAACAGAGAAGGAGAGAGAGTGTCGGGGTAGGGGAGAGGGAAAACGGCGGAGAAAGAGAGAGGAATAATAATTAGGGTTTGATAAATAGGGTATTTATAGGGGATTAAGAAATTGGGATTTTGGGTTGCGGGTTTGTGGGTTTAGGGTACAAGTTTAGGCTCCAAAAAGATATGAACAAGCATAAAACAATAAGATGAACATATAGCGAAACACCTCAAACTCAAATCACGAAGAGCAAAATTTATATAATAGAGAGAATCCAGATACAATAATCAAGAAAGAAAATAAAAAAACAGTGAAAATCAAAAATAGCAAAATTAGGGGGGGAATAATTAGTATCATATGGTTTATAAAATAAAATAATCATAATCATAATAGTAACAACAACAATAATAATAATAGCAATAGAAATAATAATAATAGCAATAGAAATAATAATAATAGTAATACTAATTAATCACAATAACAATAAGAATAATAATAATAACCATGAAAATAAAATAATAATACTAATAAGAACAATTAATAATAATCATAACAATAAGAATAAAAATACTATCAGTAATAATAGTAGTGACAATAATAATAATAATAATAATAATAATAATAATAATAATAATAATAAGAGTAATAACAATAAATAATACTAATAACAACAATAACAATTATCAGAGTAATATCATTATGTAAAAAAATGAATTTGTTGAAATATTCCAAACAGTAATAATATTGTTGAGGATTAAAATGTGAATAGTTGTTCAAGTAGAAATAGAAACAAAGTTTATTCAAAATAATTATAACTATTGTTTAGAAAAAAATGCTTTAACATAAAATCCAAAACGAATTTAACAAATAACGAATTTATAAATATCGAGATACAGAAAATACTCATAAAATACGTATTTGCGGAAATGGGGGTTACAGTAGCCCCAAAAGAAATAAGATACATAATGCTATTACCAGTCCCACGAAAGTAACAGTTATTCCTATCTAGCCAAAGGACCCATGTCTTAGCAGCGATAACGATAAACCAGGCTTCTCTCATAAACCGTCTCTCACTAGCGAACTTCGAGCCTATCCACAAATCCTCATACATACTAGGATACTCGTTAGTACCCAGGGTGCTGAGTACCTTAGCAATGACTGCTTTGCTCCTAGGACACTCCAGAAATATATGGTCTCTGATCTCTGAGATAGCATTGTAGAACCCACATATAGAATCAATATTCGGTTGGCGTTTAGCCAGGTTCTCTCTAGTCAGAATTGCATCATTTAGAACCAACCATAAGTAGATTTTTATTTTCAGCAGGGTTTTTGCCTTCCAGATAATACTCGACCATTTTGGGCGACATCCCCTGAAATGAATGCGGTTATAAAGGGAGCGTACAGTGAAAGTGCCATTCTTTTCGAGTCCCCAGGTTTTCCTATCTTGCCCCTGTGAGAATTTAATTCCCGAGCTGGTGATATAGGCATGAAGCTCCATAAACCTGAGCTGAGAGCTAGAGTCCAGTGCCTGTTTAAAGGCCGGTTTCTAGGAGCTTCTTCTCCAGGCTGTGGCCACCGTGCAGTGCGGTTGTGACGCTCGAGCATACAAGTCGGGGAACAGATCTCTAAGTGTGTGATCACCATACTATTTATCCTACTAGAATCTAGTAAGTCTGCCATTTCCAATAAACGACGTCACACAGCTATTGAAATGCTTATAGGATTTAGCAATTCCTCTCTAGAGCCAGGAGACACGTGGACCCACCCTGAAGCCGAGATTCCTCGTCCCATTCCCATGCAGGTAAGTCTGAACAAAATCCTGCCAACCCTCTCCGTTGGGGTGAAAGATTTTTCACCACCACTTACCTAATAGCGCAAGATTCATATCCCGAAGGTCAATAATACCCAGACCTCCGTGCATCTTTTTCATGCACGCTTTTTCCCATCTGATAATGAGTTGATAGCCACCTCTATCAGGACTTGCACCTTTCCATAAAAATCACTTTCGGATGCGATCAATTATCTGGATAACCCATCGTGGCATTTCGAAGAAGGATAGATAATAGGTTGGTAGGTTAGAGAGGACTGCATTGATAAGTGTGACTCTCCCTCGCATGGACAATGCTTTACCTTTCCATCCTGCTAGATGGTTCTCCACCCGATCAATGATAGGTAACCAATTAGCCTTCTTGAGCGTTCCCGGTCTCAGCACGAGCCCCAAGTACTTAATGGGGAAATTCTCGATGGAACAGTTGAGAATCGTGGCATGTTCCTGTGCCTCCTCTGGGGATAAGGCAATGGGGATAAGAACACTTTTGTGAAAGTTAACCCTGAGGCCGGACCAAGCTTCAAAACTATAAAGAATTCCCTTGAAAGTGATTATTTCCTCGAGGTTGTCATTTCCAAACAGAAGAGTATCGTATGCATATTGGAGGATTCATCAACCTTCGCGACTAACTCCACTAGCCACCGGAGAGATCCAACCAGCCCGTCTGCAGTTAGCCATCACAGACCTCAAAACATCTGCCACAATGGTGAAGAGAATAGGGGAGAGGGGTCTCCTTGTCTAAGGCCATGTTTGCACGAAAATGGATGTCCCGAAACACCGTTCACCATGATAGCAGTCCTGCTGGTGGTGAGACACGTGTGGATCCATCTGATCCACCTCCCCCAAACCCACTTCTAGCAAGTGCTTCTAGGAGACATTCCCATTCAACAGAGTCATAAGCCTTCTCGAAGTCCAGCTTAAGGAGGTAGCTCTTAGCATTCGAAATGTGGCAATGATGGATAGTTTCTTCAGCAGTGGCCATACAATCCTGGAACATCGTCCTTTAATGAACCCAATTTGCTCGCAACTAATGAGTCTATCCATCACCTTCCCCAATCTGTTAGCGAGCGTCTTAGTAATAATCTTGACTGAGCAGTTAAGAAGGCTAATAGGGCGGAAGTCTCCCACCCGCAGGGAGTCTTCTTTCTTAGGAATCAACACAACCTCAGCATAATTAATTCTACCTAATATAAGCTTACGGTCAAAGAAATCGACGAACAAGTTTACACGATCGTCTTTGATTTCCTCCCAAAAAATGTGGTAGAAAAGGATTGGAAATCCATCCGGACCTGAGATTTTCTCATTTCCAAGTTGCGTCACTGCCTCCCAAATTTTCTTTTCTGCAAAGGGAGCTTTTAGGGATCGAAGATCAAGGTCTAAGTCGTCCGCGGTAGCACGCCAGAAGTCATGGTCAAGATGGACTTTCAATTTCGCCTTCCGTCCAAATAGGTTCTTGAAGTGGGACTGGAATGACACTCTGATATTATCGTCTCCTTGTAACATTCCAGAATCAGTATGGATCGAAAGAATGAAATTAGATCTACGTCGGGCACTAGCAACACGATGGAAGAAGACGAAATTCACGTCTCCCTTTTTGAGCCACGAAATTTTGAATCGCTGTTGCCATTTGAGTTCCTCTAGCATATAAAGTTGAACAATGTTCTCTCTGAGTTGAATTAACCTATTTTGCTTCTCTTGCATAAGGACTCTAGTTTAGAACTCAAAATAATTAAAGAAACTGATCCTTATTAGTTTAAACCCGCAATTCGTGGAAGACCAAAATTGGGTCAGGAGCGCTGCACGTGTACTTGTAATGGGTATAGCCGAGGCAGTGCCAGTCAACCAACTAATAAGGACTCAGGAACAGGTTAAGATACACTCCTCACCAGGAATATCAGACAAAAATGGAGAAAAAATATCTCAAAACATTTGTTGAAAAAGCTCTACACTCTGCTTTATTTCCATTTCAGTCCAATATTTGCAAACATTTCTTCCTTTTGTCCATTTCACAAATACACGAAACGCAGGTAACCTCCATGCAAAAATCCATCACATCTTCAAACTTAACTGACGGCTGCAATTCTCTTATCCAACATAAATATTGCTGCCCAAACAAAATCCAACGGTCACGATCTCATCATCCATGCTATAAATACCCCAAATCACTACCTCGCCAAAAACCCTTCGCCCTAATTCCCAAAAAAAACCTAGGGTTTTTGCGAGAGACAGCGCTTGCAACTGGTAATCCCCTAAACCCCCTAATTTTCTATCTCATTTATCTGTACTAATTTCATCTTCTACTATTTGATTCAACTTTTTGATAATTAGATTTGAGCTCGTTGATGTAGATCTAGTATGTGAATTTGGGATTGTTGTTAGTTGGAAAACCCTAATTAGATTATTTTTGATTCGGATTGATTTCCGGTATGATCTTTGTTTTGTGGTTTAGATTGGTGATCCCATCGATTAGAAAAATGTATCAAGTTAAGGTTTTGATGTGTTTCGAGTGGCAGGCAATCTAGGGTTCATTATTGTGATCGATCAGAGAGCAGCAATCCACAGATTTCATTAATTTTAATACATTCGCTTACATAGTGTTATATTTCGTTAACATTTAGTTATTTGTTGTTGGATGATCTTATATGTGTTTCTAGCAATATCTTATATCAAAACATGTTTTTTTTCAGGTGTTGAATTATGGCATTTGTCAATAGAATTGGGAGTGTTCTTAAGAACGCTTTTAATTCCACTCCGTCAATGTTCCAATCTATTCGGTGCATGTCATCCTCAAAACTTTTTGTTGGAGGTTTGCCTGTTGCTCTATTTTAATGTATTCAAAACTGTTATTAAGTAGTTTGATTTTTTAATCGTATTTTGGGGGGGTTTGTTGTTGGTGTTCGATATAATTCTTCTTCAGGACTCTCATATGGTACTGATGAGCAAGGTCTGAGAGAAGCATTCACTGGTTATGGTGAAGTTGTTGATGGTATGTGTTGTCTTTTGTTTTTCACTTTGGCTTTCTAAGAGCTTGTAGTAGATTGCTACTCAACTTTGAGGACAATTTGGATATTTCTGTTCAGCCAGGGTTATCACAGACCGAGAAACGGGCAGGTCTAGGGGATTTGGCTTTGTTACCTTTACAACTACTGAGGATGCATCTTCTGCAATTACTGCACTGGATGGAAAGGTATCTACTTCAGTAGCTTGTATCAATACTTTTCTTAATTGTGGTTAATGATGTATGTTCTTTTTCAAATCAATCTTGATGTTTATTTTCTTATCCTCCAAAGAAGAATCAAAAACAGGTTTGAGCGGCCAAGCACAAATTTTGTTTGCTTTAAAGGTCTACATGTTTCAATTATATGGGTTGTTATAATGAATTGGAAGAGACTTTTATATTTCAAAATTTTTAACCTGCTGAGCTTGTAGGTAGAAATTTTGATGAACCTACAAGATCCTGTGAGGATTAAAATGTTGAATTATAGATTGGATTTAGTTACATTATCCTCATAATTTGGTTCATATTATTGACATATCAGGTTCCTTATAAAAATTCTATTTTAATAACGAAGAACATCAAATAAAGAAACAAGGGGGGAAAAGAGAAGTGTGAGAAGGGGTGGTTAAAAGATTCTTCATTCCCTTTACAGACTGCAGAATGATTCATCAACCAATCCATTTTATTGAAGCATGGTAGATGGAATCTGTAAAAGGAATTTTTTATATATATATAAATTTTATCTTAGGGTTAGGAATAAGGAGAGGTGTTCGGTTTCATTAGTTTTGAAAGAAGTGCGGAGGTAGAAAATAAATTTAGTGAGTGGATTATTTTTTATCTCACAACTCATCATGCCCACTACATATCTCTAGTTACCTCCTTATCTGAAAAAGGGTCTAAATATGTTGTACGGCAAGTTGAACTGACATGTCAGTAATGAACTTGTCTAAGCAATTAGCCAAAAGAAGTCGTAACAAAATGAATTATTTGTGTATTCTATAGCAGGTGGAAGTATGAACCACTTGGGAGAATTCAACTACTTGTGCAACAGCCTATATACCATCATTAATGTTGTTGTCTCCACTTATACTAAGAAATGTTAATTGGAAAGTTCTTATTTAAGACATTTTTTTCCCCAAACGATTTAGATTACTTTAGACACATGGCTATGAAGGCTGAGCCACTTTGATGACAGCATATTTTATTTTACATCCATTTAGAAAACGTATTTTTGGACTCATGTAGCTTACCCAAGATATCTGGAGAGAAGGTTTTTTTGACTCATTGGTGAAGTGAATGTTACATCATATTCAGCAATGTTGTATTGTCCTCTTAGAGCATCCATAATGGCGTTTCTCATTTTTTTAGAAAATGGCAGCTACAGTAATAGAAAATAGGGTATTTGTCTGCAGTGGTTGTTTGCTAAATTTTTGCTAAAATTTGAGAAGGACGAGACATGTTGTTTCGTCCAATTGGTTTTTGTTTTTATAGAATTAATTAATTAGTGATTAAATATTATAATAGGTTAATTAAATAAATTAAATAATATAATAATACCTAAAATCTAATTAAACCCACCCTAAACCTAATTAAACCCACTAAATTAGCCACTAATTCCCCCAGAGTTCATGGATGGGACATGTTGTCCCGTCCCATGCATTTTTGCAAAAGACAAGACAAGTCTCGTTCGAGCTTTTTTTTTTCCTCAGGCGAATCAGACCGTCGGATCAATTAAAAAAAAAATAACGGATGAGACTTGTTGAATCGTTTCTTATAATTTGAGAATGGCAAATTCGTTTCTCAAAAATGAGAAAGAACTGTAGCTACTTCGCCATAAAATGGCAAAGTAGCAAACGGCTGCAGCAGTTCATTTCGCAAAAAATGAGAAATTGGCAAATATAGCAAACGATTGTGGATGCTCTTAGAGGTTGAGATTGGGATTTTTTTTCTTCTTCCAGGTGTGGTAGCTTTGTAGTTGAATTCCTTGTACAATGTTACCTTGCTTACTATTTACTTAGTACTTTAATGATCTCGATTATATTGCTTTTGTTTCCTTGTTTAACATCTACAATCATATAACAGGAACTTCATGGCCGTGTAGTAAGAGTAAACTATGCTAATGAACGAACTGGTGGGGGATTTCGTGGTGGCTATGGTGGTGGATACGGTGGTGGTGGTGATGGTGGCTACAGTGGTGGAGGCTATGGTAGTGGCGGCGGGGGATATGGTGGTGGTGGTGGTGGCTATGGTGGTGGGGGCTTCGGAGGCAACAATGGCTATGGTGGAGGCAACTATGGAAGTGGAGGTGGAAACTTTGCTAGTAGCGGAGGATCTGGCTTCACTTCCAGTGCTGCTGGTTATGGTGGTGAGGCTGCCGGGAACTATGCTAGTGGTGGCAGTGGAGAATCCGACTTTGCTGGTACTGGTGGTGGCTTTGGTAGTGAGCCAACTGGAAACTATGCCAATGATGACAGTGCAGATTCTGGATTCCCTGGTAAGGAGGCCAATAACTAGATGACACAAAAGGAGGATGATTTTGATGGTGAATCTGATCTAATCATTGGCATCTTCATCACTGATGAGCAGATTGAATCAACTCTAGTAATTGGTTTCACTTTATAAGCTTGAATGGAATTCTAAATTTTGAGGAAATAATTTGAATATTTCTACATTTTATAGGTCTGGTATTAGATGTTTTGAACTTGTATTACAAAACTTGAAAGCAGTAATGGAATGGCATTTTGATGTTTGTAAATGCGAGTAACTGCAGATTAAAAGCTTTTCTCCAGATAAAATGTGTGGTGTTTATGTTGCCTTAGTGTTCCAGGTCTGAAGTATTTTGATTGACCGCATGAACTGAAATTTATTGGTAGCTGCTAGTTAATCAACACTGGTGCAGATCATTTCTGTTTTTGTTGTTGAGATATGGGTTTTTGAGTTTACATATTGAGGTTTCGTTTCATTTTGATCTGCTCTGTTAAATCTCAGGAGAATTTCCTAATCTTCATAGCAGAGACAATGCTTTAGGCCTGATATCCGAAAAAAGAACTGATATCCGAAAAAAGAACTGAAATTTATTGGCAGCTGCTCGTTAATCAACACTGGTGTAGCTCAATTCTGTTTTTGTTGTTAAGAGAGGTTTTCGAGTCTACATATTGAGGTTTTGTTTCATTTTGGTCTGCTCTATTATTTCTCAGGAGAATTTCTTAATCTTCAAAGCAGAGAATGCTGTAGGCCTGATATCCAAAAAAAAATTGCTAGTTCTGACCTTCATCAAGGGTAGCATTCTTGTTCTCTTCCCATTTCTTGCAACGTTTGAAACCTGTAGTGCCTTCATCTTGCCCCTATTTTACAACCCTTGCTTGACTTGTGTTTGTTTATTTACCGTTCCCTGCTTTTGTACTGAATTTTATGAATCAGCAACCTAAGAGTGTGAGATAGCGAAGTGTTGGCTCATGCTAAATTATAAAAAACCTTACTATATTCCTCGTGCAAAATTTTCCGCGCAAAAACCATCCGGGAACCATTTTTCAAAAAATCCAAGGGGGGTGGTGGCATCAGTTTTTGTTACATTTTTGACACGTACACCGCATGTAACATATGTTCAAAGAGAATTGTCATTGTCTGAATATTATTACAAAACCTCACTTATATATTCAGATTGTACTAAAAAACCTCATTTATCTTTTCAAGTTTTTCGCAAAACATCACTCATCTACTCAGGATGTTTAAAAAAAACATCATTTCCCCCCAAAATCAACATAACCATTAATCATATTCTCAATTTCTTCCTTAAGACCTTGATCGAACAAAGAGTAATCCTTCATGGCTTCTACTCAATTCCTATTATTATCCTTACACTCAATAACAAACAATCGCTTCCCCATTTTCCTTTCACCATCTTCTTCTTCTTCTTTCAGACAAGTAGGACCTACCAGTTTCTCCGCTCCATTAAAAAAAATCCAGCTCTCAAAGGTACCCACTTTCTGTGTTTCATGTTCAACTCATATTTCAATTTGGAATTTGGTAAAAGAGTTATCATCTTTTCTGGGCTCGTTTTCGTTTGTGGGGAGCGACTTTGGTGATCTGATTGTGGTTAGCCCAGATGGTGAGTAGCTTTATTTATGTTGTTTAGATTATGTTGGCATGTTAGATTGTAGACTAAATTAGGAATTTGATGAGAATGACTTGGATTTGGTGATTATGAAAGAATTTAGTTTATTTAATAAAAAAAAAATCTTTTATGTGTTTAAATAATATTATTGATTATTTTTGTTTACTTGGTTTGGAGATCCATCATCATCATCATAATCATCATCATTTTTAAAGAAGGACCAGGTACTGAGTATAGGGTTGTATAGTAGGGACTAGGGATGACAACTTTGGAGCAAATTCTTGATGTTGTGGGTAACTGAGTATGGAGATTTTTCTATTATTTGGTGGATTACATATGATTTTCTTAAATATTATAAACTGTATTAATTTGTTTGTATTGATTTAATAGATATATTGTTGTAGTAGTATTAGTTGTTATATTTCGAGTAGAACCCGTTCTTATAAATCTTGTATTTACACTATATATTATATCCAGTTAAGTGAATCAATGAGAAATAACATACCATTTTCATGGTATTAGAGGAAGGTTCCTATTTTAGAATTATGTTGTTGTTGTTGTTGTTGTTGTTGTTTATTCTATGACATATCTGATGATATGGCTAAAAAACGGGGATTAATCGGAACCGTCCAAATCGGGCACGAATCTTGGGACCTAGGGGTAAAACGGTAATTTCACCTACAAGAGGGTCCAAGATGGGTATTGGATCTTCTCCCCAAGGACCCAATAACCCACGAATGGATCCACCAGCAAGAGGGTGCGGATTTTAACCCGCTGCGCACCTGTTCCAGCAAGATAAAATCAGGGTCCCTGGTTAATCATGATCAACGGCCCTGATGTACGTCTATCTTTTCACTGGGATTTGGGGATTAAATTCCTTATCTGATTACGGGGAATATACCTTATCGGATTACATTACTAATCTGTTTACGAGGAGAATATTCTTTATCAAACCACGGGGATTACATTCCTAATCTGTTCTCTAAGACGCCTATAAATACCCCCCATCCATCTCCATTAAGAGGTAATCAATCTTTCACCAGTTTTTGCGCTCTTTCATAGTCTTCCTGGTTACTGACTTGAGCGTCGGAGGGTGCGTCGCCGGGAACAACCCCGGTATCTCGCACTTTTTGCAGGTCTACGGCGGGATCGACAATCAAAGCCCGACGGAACAGGTATACAGGTTTGCTATTCAGTTTTCCCAAGAATCCACAAATTCATCTGTTTGCCTCCACACCAAATTTAGCGGCAACAGATTGACGCCGTCTGTGGGAAACTAACGAATAGAGACCTCTCCTCTTCCCGGTGAAAAGGTCTTCTCCAGCCATGCCGCCTCGCAAAGTCAGGTCAAGGGGGTCCAACCGAGCACCCAACCCTGATCAGCAGCATGAAGTCCTTCCTAATCCCACTCAGCAACAAGGGCAACTTCCCCCTACCGCGGAAGACCCGCTCCAACAGAATCTTCCCCCTCCTAATCCGAAGGGTCCTAATCCCCAGAAACAACCCCTTCATCAAGAGAATGTCTCCATCCACAACGCCTCCACGGACTCTATGGCCTCCCATCATCCCCGAGCCTCTGGTCGCCACAATACCGCCCCTAATCGCCAGAAAGATGATGATCTCCGCCGCCATCTGGAAGAAAAGCGGGCCCAAGAGGGAGCCTCCCGCCAATACCATCCGGGCGAGCGGTCTCCTCGCCACCGGTACCACAGGTCTCCCGTCCGCAGAGGGAGGAAAGAGTCCCCCGACCATTACCGAAGAAGGCACACCCCCGCAGGTTGGCAACAGCCCAGGAACAATGAGGCACCAATCACCCGTGCCGAGTTCCAGCAGTTCCAAGCGACCGTCCTGCAGGCTCTCAACCTCCGTCAAAACCCTAATGAGCCGAAGGCCCCGTCCCCTCCTCCAGTCCGAAGCCCTCGCCGACGGTCCCCATCTCCTCGTCCTGCTCTTACCAACTCCAGGCGCACCCCAAGTCCTCGTCGCTCCCGAAGCTATCATCGCCGCAGTCCTCGCTCTCCCTCATACTAAGACGAGTCTCGAGGCTCGGCAGATTACCGTCGGAGGGATGACGCCATGAACCGCCGTCTTCATGAAGTAGAAAGGTGCCTGGGTCAGATAAACCGAGAAGAGGAGCTTAGAGGAAGGACCCTACGTCCTAGCCGACCCCCTTTCTCCCGAACCATAGTGGATGCTCCTGTCCCGTTCGGCTTCAAACCTCCCCAATTTGAGACTTACACCGGAGAGACCGATCCAGTTGACCACATCGAAAGCTTTAAGACTTTGATGCTCCTCCATCAAGCTTCCGATGCCCTCCTCTGCAAAACCTTCCCCGCAACTCTCAAAGGACCAGCTCGAGAATGGTACTCTCGCCTCGCCCCCTCCTCAATATTCTCCTTCGAGCAGTTCGAAACCCTCTTCGTCACCCATTTCGTAAGTAGCCGTAGAGCTGAGAAAACAAGCATCTCCCTATTGCACCTCCACCAAAAGAAGGGGGAGAAACTGAGAGACTATGTGAAAAGGTTCACAGCTGAAGCCAGGTCTATAGCATCCCTCGACCAGTCAGTCGCCACGACAGCATTTCAGTCTAATGTCCTCAATTCCAACCTCCGCTCCTCCCTTGCCAAGAAGCCTCTGCAGAACTTTTCCGACCTCCTCCTTTGCAGTGAAAAGTATATCCGGGCCGAAGAGGCCGAGCAGCGACCAAACTGGGAGGGGTCTTCCTCCGGCTTTAAGAGAAATGGAACAGAGGAGGAAGGAGCCAAGAAGCTCCAAAAGGACAATGCCGGCCAGTGCCGAACTCCCCCCAGGTTCGAAAAGTTCACTCCCCTTACCACCGACGTTTCAACCATTTTGATGGAGGTCGAGAACGAGGGTATCATCCCCCCTGCTCCAAGGATGAACACCCCCGCCAAAAGAAGAGATAAAGAAAAATGGTGCCGTTATCACCGGGACCATGGGCATGACACCAGCGATTGTCGTGCCCTGAAGAACGAGATCGAAGCCCTTATCCAGAGAGGGCAGCTGACTAGGTTCGTAAGAAAGGACCGAGCCGAACTTCCTCCCCCGCCTCGGGGGGCTAACAAGCGTCCGGAAAGAGAAGAGACGCCAGACTTCGAGGAAGAGCGAGTCCTCCACCTCATTCACGGGGGCCCAATGGGGGGCTCCTCAAACTCCTCCCGGAAGGCATTTATAAGAGAAGTCAACTCGGTCCGAACCACTCCTCCTCCCAAAGGCCTCGGAGTGCCAATCACGTTCTCCGACGAAGATCTTGAAGGAGTTCGTACCCCATATTGTGACGCACTCGTCATTAGCCTCCACATGGCAAATTTCAAGGTGGAGAGGATCTTAGTAGACAACGGCAGCTCCGTCAACATCCTCTTCCTCTCCGCTTTTAAAGGCCTAAAGCTCTCCAGAGACAGACTCAAGCCCGCCGGCTACACTCTCCATGGGTTCACGGGGGTTCCGGTAACTATTGAAGGGGTGATCACCCTCGATGTAACTGCCGGTCAAACTCCTACCACCCGAACAGAGCCAATGGACTTCATGGTGGTGGATGTTCCCGCCGCCTACAACGTCATTTTGGGTCGGCCTGGCCTCGCAGCTCTGGAAGCTGTCCCCTCAGCATACCATCTTAAGATGAAGTTTCCCACCCGGTCCGGGGTCGGGGAAGTTAGGGGCAATCAGGAGCAGGCCCGAAAGTGCTACATGACCTCAACCCTTGGGCCCGTCCTCTCCTTAGAGACTCTGGAAATTCCTCAAGACACTGCAAGACCGACCTCCGAGCCGGTGGATGAACTGGAGGAGGTGCTCTTCTCTGAACAAGAGCCGACTCGCAAGTTCTTCGTTAGTAAGACCCTCCCGTCCGCCCTATACTCGGGTATTGTGAAATGCATCCAAGCCAATCAAGACCTCTTCGCATGGTCAGCAGCAGATATGCCCGGTATCTCTGAAGAACTCTTGGTCCACCACCTGAGCGTCGATCCGGGGTCCAAACCGGTTCAGCAAAAGAGGCGCAAGTTCGCCCCCGAGCGTCAGTTCGCTATCAAAGAAGAGGTAGACAAGCTGTTGAAGGCCCGATTTATACAGGAGGTAAACTACCCGGAGTGGTTGTCGAACGTAGTGATGGTGAAGAAGTCCAATGGGACTTGGAGAATTTGTATTGATTTCACCGACCTCAACAAGGCCTGCCCCAAAGATCCCTTCCCTCTGTCGAGCATTGACACTCTGATTGACGCAACCTCGGGACATGAGCTCCTCAGCTTCATGGATGCTTTCTCGGGTTACAATCAGATACGAATGTTCCTCGCAGATATCCCGAAGACATCTTTTGTGACCGACCAAGGCCTTTATTGCTACAGGGTCATGCCATTCGGCCTAAAGAATGCAGGGGCGACATACCAACGCCTCGTCAACAAGGTTTTCCAGGCCCAGATCGGCCGGAACATGGAAGTGTACGTCGATGATATGCTTGAAAAGAGCATCCGAGGTGTTGATCATGTGGCCGACCTTCAGGAGGCCTTCGACGTCCTAAGAAAGCACAATATGAGACTCAACCCGAACAAGTGTGCGTTCGGCGTCTCATCAGGGAAGTTCCTCGGCTTCATGGTTAGCCAATAAGGAATTGAAGCAAATCCGGAGAAGATCAAGGCCATATTGGACATGGCCCCTCCTAGAAATGTTAAAGAAGTTCAGAGATTGACTGGTTGCCTAGCCGCCATAGGGCACTTTCTGTCGAAGTCCGGGGAGAAGTGCCTCCCGTTCTTCAAAGCCCTCAGGGGGGCTAAAGGATTTGAGTGGGGGCAGCAGCAACAAGACTCATTCGACCAGCTTAAAGCATACCTCGTCAACCCACCTCTCCTCAGCAAACCTATACCTGGCGAACCACTCTACCTCTACCTGGCAGCTTCCGAACAGACGCTTAGTGCGGTCTTAGTCTGAGAAGAAGAGAGGGCTCAGAAGCCCATTTACTACGTCAGCAAGGTGCTTCGGGACGCCGAGCTCCGGTACCCGAAGATTGAGAAAATGGCCTATGCCCTGGTAATGGCCGCGAGAAAGCTTCGACCCTACTTTCAGTCCCACTCGGTGGTCGTCCTTACCGACCAGCCGCTGAAACAGGTCCTTCACAAGCCCGAGACTTCCGGTCGCCTTATGAAGTGGTCGATCGAGCTGAGCCAACATGATATAACTTATCAGCCTCGGACCGCGATCAAGGCACAGGCACTGGCCGAATTCATAGTTGAAACTACAATCCCCGAGTCCAGCCAAACAATGAAGGGACCACCCGTCTGGTCGGTCTATGTCGACGGGTCCTCTTGCAACGAGGGAAGCGGGGCAGGGGTCATCCTAGCAGGCCCAGATGACTTCATCCTCCAATACTCCCTCCGTATAAACTTCAAGGCCTCGAACAACGAGGCCGAATACGAGGCGCTAATAGCCGGCCTTCGAATGGCCCGAAATGCAGGGGCACAACGGCTACAGATCTTCAGCGACTCTCAGTTGGTCGTCAACCAGGTCCTCGGCGAGTATGAAGCCCGCGATGATAGAATGGTTAAATACTTGGCCAAAGTAAAGAGCCTTATGGCACTATTTGAAGAGGCCCTCATTCAAAGGATCCCCCGAGAAGAAAATGCCCAGGCTGACGCCCTATCCAAATTAGCCTTCTCTTCCCTTCAAGGTCTGGAGCAGACCGTATTGATAGAAGTCCTCCTGAAGCCGAGCATAGAGGACGAGATACCTGACTCCATTGAAACGTTGCCCGTCCTCCTCGAAGACAACTGGATGAAACCCCTCGTCGAGTTCTTAAAGGACGGACTCCTCCCCGAAGATCCGAGGGAAGCAAGAAGGATCAAGACCCGAGCCGAGCGTTATACATTGATCGAAGGTATTCTATATAAACGCTCCTTCACCCAGGTGGACGGTCGCCCTTACCTGAAGTGCCTTTCCCCCGGGCAAGCCGACTACGCCCTGCAAGAGCTCCACGAGGGCATCGGCGGGGCCCATTCCAGGTCCAGGGCTCTAGCGCGCAAAGTGTTGAACTACGGGTATTACTGGCCCACTCTCCTACGGGACGCCGAACGACACGTTCGGCAGTGCAGCTCCTGTCAAAAGTATTCCGACATCCGACGCCTTCCACAAGCACCGCTCGCCTCCCTATCAAGTCCGATCCCCTTCGCTATGTGGGGGATGGATTTACTAGGGCCATTTCCACCAGCCCCCGGACAGCTAAAGTTCCTAGTCGTAGCAGTCGACTATTTCTCGAAGTGGATAGAGGCCGAGCCCCTGGCTACAATCACTGAGCATAGAGTCGTTCAATTCTTCTGGAAAAATGTGATTTGCCGGTTCGGCGTTCCCCGGGTCATAGTCACGGATAATGGAACACAGTTCACTGGGGCCGCCTTCCGAGCCTTGTGTGAGGACCTCGCCATACAACACCGATTCTCCTCCGTCTCACATCCCCAATCAAACGGCCAGGCCGAGAATGCCAACCGACAGATCCTCTCAGGCATCAAAAAAAGACTAGACAAGTGCTCCAAGGGCTTGTGGGTCGATCAGCTGCCCAACGTGCTATGGAACTACCGTACCACGAAGCGGACCCCAACAGGCGAGAGCCCGTTTAATCTCACCTATGGGTCCGAGGCCCTCATTCCCTGGAAGTCGGGATACCCTCTCCTCGTCTGATAGCTTATGAAGAAGAGCAGAACGCTAGAGAGCTCAGAGCAAGCTTAGATCTGATAGATGAAATTCGAGAGAGAGCTGCCATACGCCAGCAAGCTTACCGAAGGAGGATCGAGCTAGCATACAACAAAAGGGTCCGCCCAACGGACCTCAAAGAAGGGGACCTAGTCCTCCGAAAATTGGCCATCTCGTTCTCCGGACAGAAAAGCAAACTGGCCCCGAATTGGGAGGGACCGTACAAGATCTCAAGAGTGATCCGCCCCGGTGCATACAAGCTAGAAGATCTCGAAGGCAGAGAAATTCACAGGACTTGGAATGTCGACCATCTTTTGAAATACCAAGAGAAAGCAACTACGCCTCTCTAAGTAACTCGAGATGTCGAACCATTCCTTTCCTTTTACTAGTAGTGATTTTTCCTTTTATTTTTTCATTGTAATAACGGCTAGCAACTTTAGAAGCAGCCGATCATTATATATTAATAAATAAAGTTTTTTCACATTTTCACTGCTATTACATCTCTCTGCTTTTAACTCTTCAATCTAACGATGGTTCCGGAGTCCAACCCGTGGCTCGATTCTACTTCGTAAGTTCGCTCCTAAGCGAACTAGAAGTAGCTCGCCGTTCGGAACTGCTCCCACAGCCGTTGAATGGTTCGGAGTCCAACACTCGGTTCGATTCTACTTCGCAAGTTCGCTCCTAAGCGAACTAGGGGTAGTTCGCCGTTCGAAAATGCTCCCACAACCCTAAACTAATCTAACGATGGTTCCGGAGTCCAACCCGTGGCTCGATTCTACTTCGCAAGTTCGCTCCTAAGCGAACTAGAAGTAGCTCGCCATTCGGATCTGCTCCCACAGCCGTTGAATGGTTCGGAGTCCAATACTCGGTTCGATTCTACTTCGCAAGTTCGCTCCTAAGCGAACTAGGGGTAGTTCACCGTTCGAAAATGCTCCCACAACCCTAAACTAATCTAACGATGGTTCCGGAGTCCAACCCGTAGCTCGATTCTACTTTGCAAGTTCGCTCCTAAGCGAACTAGAAGTGGCTCGCCATTCGGAACTGCTCCCACAGCCGTTGAATGGTTCGGAGTCCAACACTCGGTTCGATTCTACTTCGCAAGTTCGCTCCTAAGCGAACTAGGGGTAGTTCGCCGTTCGAAAATGCTCCCACAACCCTAAACTAATCTAACGATGGTTCCAGAGTCCAACCCGTGGCTCGATTCTACTTCGCAAGTTCGCTCCTAAGCGAACTAGAAGTAGCTCGCCATTCGGAACTGCTCCCACAGCCGTTGAATGGTTCGGAGTCCAACACTCGGTTCGATTCTACTTCGCAAGTTCGCCCCTAAGCGAACTAGGGATAGTTCACCGTTCGAAAATGCTCCCACAACCCTAAACTAATCTAACGATGGTTCCGGAGTCCAACCCGTGGCTCGATTCTACTTCGCAAGTTCGCTCCTAAGCGAACTAGAAGTAGCTCGCCATTCGGAACTGCTCCCACAGCCGTTGAATGGTTCGGAGTCCAATACTCGGTTCGATTCTACTTCGCAAGTTCGCTCCTAAGCGAACTAGGGGTAGTTCGCCGTTCGAAAATGCTCCCACAACCCTAAACTAATCTAACGATGGTTCCGGAGTCCAACCCGTGGCTCGATTCTACTTCGCAAGTCCGCTCCTAAGCGAACTAGAAGTAGCTCGCCATTCGGAACTGCTCCCACAGCCGTTGAATGGTTCGGAGTCCAACACTCGGTTCGGTTCTACTTCGCAAGTTCGCTCCTAAGCGAACTAGGGGTAGTTCGCCGTTCGGAAATGCTCCCACAACCTTTAAACTAATCAAACAAGGGCGCCGAAGTCCGACACTTGGCTCGATGCTACTTCACATGTTCGCTCCTAAACGAACTGGAAGAAGCTCGACATTCGGAACTGCTCCCACTTTAGAAGCCTCGGCACAACAGACAACAGTCGCAAGAGTAAAACACACGAGTTCGGCAACAACACTTTTATTGATGAAACAAATGCGATACAAAGACGAACACCGCAGGATTACAACTCGCCAAAGAAAAAGTTACAATGCCGACTTATTACACTTAGCAAAAAACAAAAAATACACAGAAACTCGCAGAGTCAACGACTTCAGCGCTTTTTTGGAGTCGGAGCGTTCCGCTTCAAAGACACCCGAGGATGACGACGCTTGTCTCCGGAGCGCGACCCCAAGCCTGCGAATTGAGACGTATCCTCGGCACCACTTCTAGTAGCTACTCCAATGGACGTTCCGCTCGACGAAATTACCACCGAGCTCTGCGCGTCCCCCGGACTAGGTTGACCGATCCACTGACGGGTCGCCATCTCATAAAAGGTAATGCCCCGCTCGCTCTCAGCACGAGTGCACGACGTGCTCCGAACATTGATCGGTCCTGAATGCGGCTTAAGACGGGCCACTTCTGCCTCCAACTCCGAGATCCGATCCCGCAACGAGTCGTCTTTGACATCGACTTCGAAACGTGGGGGTATCGCGGAGTCCGGAACTCCTGATCGACTGGCAATGAGGCGCCGAAGGTGGGTGACCTCGATGCTTTTATCCACCGTCGCTCTCTTCAGCGCTTCGACCTCGACAGACAGTTGGACCCGTTCAGTCGTCAACTTGGCCACTTCGGCCGTGAGCCCCTCGCCCTCACTCCGAAGCTTCGCCTCTACGGACTGCAGGTGCTGTATCTCGGAAAGCAAGTCATCTCTCTCTGCTGTTATTTTGGACAAGTTATGACGGATGCACTGAACCCAAATCTCATTACTGAAATCAGTTGGCGAATATTCACCTTCGGGGATAAGCTCGGCAATCCTACTTTCCAAACGGCGAATCTCGATATCTCGCCGACCGAGGATGAGCTGGAGATGGGTCCTCTCGCTTTCAGCTCGGCGCAATCCGAGCTCGACCTCGTAGAGTCTCTCTCGGCACCTCGCCAGACACAGCCTCATCGCCCCTAGGCCGACCTCGGCTCGAGCTTCCTCAACCGAGCACAAAGGCTCGACGTCTTGGGCGATCACCATAAGCTGCAAAGAGATCGGAGTAGTCAGCAAAAACGTCGAACACTGCCGAAGCACCACACTTGGAAAAATTTTCTTTTCTAAAAACAAGAAGGGAATGTTCGGCAAAAGAGGGGGCAAAAGACAAAAACATCCGAACATCAACACTTGCAAAAACTTTCTTTTCATTAATGTCAAAAAGTAGCGGTGGCCAGTCCGCTATTAGGCATTACAGAGTTCGAAAAGAAAAACAAAAAACAAAAACAAGAAAACAAAAGGCGGATTCAAGGCTCGACCTCTTTCCCCGAGCGACGAGGTGGGGTGGGAGTTGACTTCGCCGAAGGAGACGCCGCCGCCAGCGGAGTAATCGCGGTGCTAGGGACCTCATCAGTAGCCCCGGCCCCGGCGCCGTCTTCGTCGTCGCCCTCCTCCTCTTCTTCCCCTTCGGACTCAGGGTCGAAGCCCTCGACGTGTCCGGGGTATAGCCGCCACCCCGAGACGTCCACCCCGTGGTACGCTTCCGACACCTGCGTGAGGGCGACAGCGAAGGCCTTCGCCATATTCTGCGCGAGGAACCCTTGGGCCTTCTCCAGGGTCGCGTCCTCCGCCGCCTTCACGGCTGCCACCTGCGCCGCCTCGACCTCGGCCAACTGCTTGGCCGACCCCTCCTTCTGCCGAAGGAGCTCGCCCTCCAGCCTCTTCACCTCGGCCTCGAGGTGCTGGACCCTCGCCGACCGGCCCTCGTGCTCGACACGGAGCTTGTCGAGCTCGTTCGACATCCGAGCTTTTTCATTCCGAGCTTGGTCGGACTCCTGCTTCAGCTCTTTCTCTAGAGCTGTCAGCCTTTCGGTGAGGTGGCCGAAGTGGACGATGATCTGCAGCAAAGAAGGGCTAAAAGAGTTAGAAAAATTTTTTGTGATCCAAGAAATACAACAGACGAGGGAAAGCTTACCGATACCGCCGAACGAGCGATCTCGATCACGTCGTCGCCCTCTCTCCCCGCCTCCATGGCGGCTCGGTCCTTCGGGGTGGCGAGATGCTTGATGGCCTGCATGCTCGCCAAGGAGTTCCCGAGGAACCCATCGTGCTTCCGAACTTGCCAGTCCGGAATATGGATCCGCTTGTGCTCCTCCGTCAGGAGCTCCTCGCCTGCCACGGTCAGCGACGGTGTCGGCATGGCGAGTGCGGCGGCAATGGGGAAATCCCCCACTAGTGCGGAAGCCGAAGTCCCCGCCACGGTGACGACCGGGTCGTCAAGGATCTCTACCCCCTCGACAGGGCCCGCGATCCTCGGAGCCTTCGAGGTCGAGGGCAGCTTGGATGCTACCCTCTTGCGCTTCTTCGGCGCCTTACTCGCAAGCCCTGCCCTGAGTGCCAAGACCGCGTCGTAGTCCATGGATTCTGCATCAAAAGCAAAAAATTGATTAGCACATATAAAACAACAAGGCAATGAGTACGGAAAAAGAAAAAACTTGACGAGAGCCGCGTACTGGGATCTACGCGGCAGAGCCCTCCCTTGTAGAGGACGTCCTCCATCAGCTCCCTCCAATCGTACTTCGGCCGGTCAAGGAGGATCCGGACCGCCTCTTCTTCTTCTACTGAGAGCTTCGGCAACGCCTTCGCCCTCTTCAGCACCCCCTCTACCCAAGCGGAAGGGATCGGCCATGCCTCCCGACTCCGCACGACCAACCACTTCTCTCGCCAGTTCTTAATGGAGTCGGGGCATATGACGAGCCTGCCGTCGTGCCTCGGAGTCAAGTAATACTGGTACTCCGACTTGTTCCCTTGGTGGAGCCGGTATAACGTCCGAAGCACGTTCAGCTGCGGCTCGATCCCTGTGGCCTGGCAGTGGAGAACGAAACCATTAATCACTCGCCACGCGTTCGGCATAAGTTGGATGGGGCTGACCCCGAACCAACTCACCACGGTAATTGCGAACGCGTGGAGAGGTAGCCGAGCACCGGCGATAAAGGCGTCGACCGGCCAGCAACACATCGTCACTGGCAGCGGTGAGTTTGCCCTAACTCCGGGGCCCGACAACATGATTTCGTACTCCTCCGGGATGAAGAAAGAATCCCGGATCACTGCCAGATCCTCCTCGCGCAAGATCGACGCCGCATCGTCCACCTCCGTCGTCTCCCTCGCAGCGTTCTCCTCGAAGGACCTCTCCCTCCCATGAACAATCCGCTCGGCCTGATCCTCCAGGAGCTGCCTAACTCTGTGGAGCCCCGTCAATGGCCCTGGCAGTTGTCCGAACTCCCCCATCCTCTTCGGATCCACAACGATCGAATCCTTGCCGAACACCTTGCCTTTGGTCGGGGTCGGAGTCGAGTCCTCAACGTCTTCAAGGGAGGGCTCGGACCAAGAGACTTCGTCGGAGACAGAAGCTACAGACATAATTGATGATAAATTACCTTAAGAGAATTAGCCGCCGGAAAGCTTCGCCTGAATCAAACACTGACCACCGGAAGAATTCGCCTGAGCACAAGGAATCGTCTGAGCAAAAGAGAGGAGAAATGAGAAATGAGAGGGGGGGTGAGGATTTATAGAGAGGGGCGCTCCAAACGAGGTTAATGGGCTCGTACGACCAGCCCATTCAAACGAAACAACGGAGCGATCCCAATCGTCGCCTTGCTAACCGCGCCAAATCATGAGTCGAATTTAATGCGCGCCCCATCTGACAGAACCCCAGAGGTCATTGCAATTAATGAACGTCCCATCTGTCAGGGTTGTCAGAGTTGTCAGAGCTGTCAGAGCTGTCAGAGCCACCAGAAGTTCAAATGGCGCACAGAAAAAACAAACCCCTAAAAACGACAAGTCTAGAAGTTCGGCACTCACTGCCGAGCGTTCGTGACACCGACCTTGTTACGGGATAAAAATCGAGTTCGGCACTCACTGCCGAGCGTTCGTGACACCGACCTTGTTACGGGGTAAAAATCGAGTTCGGCACTCACTGCCGAGCGTTCGTGACACCGACCTTGTTACGGGGTAAAAATCGAGTTCGGCACTCACTGCCGAGCGTTCGTGACACCGACCTTGTTACGGGGTAAAAATCGAGTTCGGCACTCACTGCCGAGCATTCGTGACACCGACCTTGTTACGGGGTAAAAATCAAGTTCGGCACCCACTGCCGAGCGTTCGTGACACCGACCTTGTTACGGGATAAAAATCGAGTTCGGCACTCACTGCCGAGCGTTCGTGACACCGACCTTGTTACGGGGTAAAAATCAAGTTCGGCACCCACTGCCGAGCGTTCGTGACACCGACCTTGTTACGGGGCAAAAATCAAGTTCGGCACTCACTGCCGAGCGTTCGTGACACCGACCTTGTTACGGGGTAAAAATCGAGTTCGGCACCCACTGCCGAGCGTTCGTGACACCGACCTTGTTACGGGGTAAAAATCGAGTTTGGCACTCACTGCCGAGCGTTCGTGACACCGACCTTGTTACGGGGTAAAAATCGAGTTCGGCACTCACTGCCGAGCATTCGTGACACCGACCTTGTTACGGGGTAAAAATCGAGTTCGGCACCCACTGCCGAGCGTTCGTGACACCGACCTTGTTACGGGGTAAAAATCGAGTTCGGCACCCACTGCCGAGCGTTCGTGACACCGACCTTGTTACGGGGCAAAAATCGAGTTCGGCACTCACTGCCGAGCGTTCGTGACACCGACCTTGTTACGGGGTAAAAATCGAGTTCGGCACTCACTGCCGAGCGTTCGTGACACCGACCTTGTTACGGGATAAAAATCGAGTTCGGCACTCACTGCCGAGCGTTCGTGACACCGACCTTGTTATAGGGCAAAAATCAAGTTCGGCACTCACTGCCGAGCGTTCGTGACACCGACCTCGTTATAGGGTAAAAAACAAGTTCGGCAGATCGCCAGACTCACTCCTAGTGCTCGCAGCTATGCCGAACTCGCTTTCCTCTCCGAAAAAGCTTGCCGAACTGCATATCGACCTCGGCCCTCTAGTCAGCGAGCCCTGGGGGGAGTCAAAGGCGTGATACAAATGTATAAGACCCCCGAACGACGAATCGACGCTTCGCAAAGATAAAGAGGATACCCCTGCAAGAATACCACATGGCCATCAGAGCTCATGAGCAATTCGGAGCTCAATCCACTTGGCAAATCACCTCACTACCCCTTCAAGATTCAAAACCCACCATTTGAACTCCAATACAACTCCGCTAGCCATTAAAACAGTTAAACTACTCCTCAAAGGCTGATCAAATTTAGCCTTTAGGAGTGGGGGGCTCGTGATATGGCTAAAAAACGGGGATTAATCGGAACCGTCCAAATCGGGCACGAATCTTGGGACCTAGGGGTAAAACGGTAATTTCACCTACAAGAGGGTCCAAGATGGGTATTGGATCTTCTCCCCAAGGACCCAATAACCCACGAATGGATCCACCAGCAAGAGGGTGCGGATTTTAACCCGCTGCGCACCCGTTCCAGCAAGATAAAATCAGGGTCCCTGGTTAATCATGATCAACGACCCTGATGTACGTCTATCTTTTCACTGGGATTTGGGGATTAAATTCCTTATCTGATTACGGGAAATATACCTTATCGGATTACATTACTAATCTGTTTACGAGGAGAATATTCCTTATCAGACCACAGGGATTACATTCCTAATCTGTTCTCTAAGACGCCTATAAATACCCCCCATCCATCTCCATTAAGAGGTAATCAATCTTTCACCAGTTTTTGCGCTCTTTCATAGTCTTCCTGGTTACTGACTTGAGCGTCGGAGGGTGCGTCGCCGGGAACAACCCCGGTGTCTCGCACTTTTTGCAGGTCTACGGCGGGATCGACAATCAAAGCCCGACGGAACAGGTATACAGGTTTTCTATTCAGTTTCCCCAAGAATCCACAAATTCATCTGTTTGCCCCCACACCAAATTTAGCGGCAACATCTGATAATCAACTACATTTACTTATTCATCTTACTTTTCAGGTTAAGATGTTAGAGTAGTTTGTATAGAGGATATTTATTTTTTATGGTCAATGAGGTGCAGTGATTTTGTATATGTGATATTTTTGGTACTTTTGAAGCTCATCATAATACTAGTGTAGGTTACTGATATAGGGTGGTTCTGATTTTGAAACTGATATAGAGGGAGTTTTGTATTTTGACATATTTTTGTGTCAAGAACTGGTTTGGCACATGAAATTTTGAAACTGATATAAAGGGAGCTATTGTATTTGTGACATATTTTTGTATCAGGGTGTATGTTTGGCATATGATATTTTTCTATTTATGCCATATTTCTAAGATTAATTTTGGTGTGAATGTGTTGAATTTGCTGGATGTAGTATTTGTTGATGAAATGATGTGAGAATGTTATATATTGTGTATTTATTTTGATAATTTTGGTGAGAATGTGTTCAATGTGGTGGATGTAGGGTTGGTGAGCGGGTCGATTGGGACGAGCCGGACCCAAACCCACAGGTTTGGGCGGGTAGGGGGCGGGTCTGGTCAGGGACCGGTCTGGGCCGGGCTGGATTGCGAAATTTTAAACTCGGCCCAGTTGACCCATGAAACCCTTCTGGGTTGAACCCCGATTCGGGCCAAATCGGGTCACGGGTTGGCCCAAGTCAATTGGAATTGTTATTATCATTATTATTTTAAAACTCCAAAAAAATTGTAAAGAAAAAAGTACAACAAGTATAAAAGATTAGAATCTTTTACCAAAATGACCCACTTTTTGAAAGTATTTACTAAACTGACCCACTCGAAAGTATTAACGAAAACGACCCACTCACTATCTCAGATAGCAATGAAGTTTTAACCAAACTTACTATCTGAGATAGCGAGTGTATGGTTATGTGTTTGAAGAAAAACATCAAGTATAGACTCACTATCTGAGATAGCGAGTGCGTTTGTACTAAACTCGTTATCTCAGATAGCGAGTTTATGGTTGTGTGGAAATTTTCCCAATCGACCATCACTATCTCCAATAACGAGTATGTTTGTACCACACTCGCTAACTGGGATAACGAGTGTAGGATCTTGAAGAAAAATTTCCCAATCTAAACTCGCTATCTCGATTAGCGAGTGCTAGTCTACTAAACTCGCTAACTGAGATAGCGAGTATCGATTGGAAAATTTTTAAAGACTTGCTCTTTCTCTCTCCCTCACTTCTCTCTTTACTCTGAAAGAAACCCAAAATGAACAAACCCTAGCCTCCCAAATTCGTTATTTTACCAACAAAATCCATTCAAAATCTTTTGAGATCCAATTCATCACTCATAACCCTCTCTACTCCCATTGTCGAAACCCTAAACCCATCATCGAAGATCTCGAATTGCTCAATATTCACAATCATAGATTCGAATGTATTATTTGTATAACCTTTTATATTGTACACTTGGGTAGATTAGATTATGTGTCTCATTTTTGTATAAATATGTATAAGTATGGATTATGATATTCTTATGTGGATTTATTTTGGTGTCGAAATTATTTGTGACGTGAAGATAGGTTGTTGTTATAGTGTTGTTGATCCTGAAATAATTTGGGCACCCCATACAATTATGACAGAATTAGTCGAGAAAATTTATGAGGTTTCTCATTGGGCTAGAGATCAATGAAATTTTAAAATTTTAGCTCGATATGCAGTGGATAAAGGTGAAGATCAATATTTTATGACTGTACAACGCTCTGAAGTCCATGATTGCTAGGACAGCTGATCCAAATTATAGTTGGTGTGCATTGGAATTATATATTCAGCAAATCAAATTAGTAATGCCCAGCCACATGCTAATTTTAGTTCAAGCTTCGTACGAGAAGTAACGACACATGGCATGAGTTCTAACCTAGTTCAAACATCACATGCAATCCCACCGTCCCCACAAGAAGACACGTTCACAAATACAACAAGCCCGGATCCTACAGAAGTTGATTTGCCATGTTAGTAGATTCTTGATTTTGATGGCTACAACACAATACACAATTATTCTATATTACATACCTTTTGCAGTGTGTATCAAAAGTGGTCAAAGTCAATACCATGATAAAGCATCCCAATACAATGTGATGAAGCTTTTAAAAGTATTTGCTCAAGCCACAAAGACAAGATCAAGCCACTAAGACTCAAGTTCAAGTTCAAGACTTTCAAGAGCTTTCAAGTTTCAAGTTCAAGACTTTCAAGAGCTACATTTGAACAAATGACTTGTAATATTATTTGTGAGTCTTAGAATCTTGTAAAAGCCTTGTCACACACACACTCACACATTTCCTAAATAAAGAAAATGTTTTTACAAAATCAAAATGTCAAAACAAAGCTTGTATAAGTTCAGCTAATTGAGTACTAGTCGACTTACTCTTGGAAGCAGTCAACTGTTGAGTATGAAACTAACTGAACTCATTCAAGCTCTGACCGGTCGACTCTTATGGCAACCCAGTCGACTGTTCGAGCCGTTTTTGACAGTTTTCTGAATTTAAAACTTGTTTTTCAAATTCAAACTTTTTTACTGCTGTTGTATGGCAGTTGGGATTTTATCTCTCAACGTCCAAACGTTTCTAACTCTATAAAAAGAGTATAGAATTCATTTGGCAAAGGTTACTTAACTCCTAAATTTTTGATTTCAAGTCGTTTGCTTTTGAGAAAAGAAAAGAACAAGTTGTTCAAAGCATTCAATTTCTTTAAGACTTTGTTCTCTGATTTTCAATCTAGTATAACATTGAATTCGTTCTAGACTGAAGTCAGAAGTCGACCTAATAGCCACTATACTAAAAGTACTTTCACATACAAGGCTTTAGGTTGTTGTAAATCTCTTCTTGTTGTTTCACTCTCGGGTTGTGAGAGTGGTCCTCTCGGTTGGAGAGTAGGACTATTGGTTTGGAGTCGGTTTCACTCTAGGGTGTAGAGTGGGTTGTGCTCTCTCTAGTGGTGAGAGAGGTCTATGGATTGACATAGCTGTTGTCAAAGGCCGTAGAGTATTTTTGTAACTTTTTCAAGAATAGTGAAAAATCTCAAGTGGGTTGCTTGGGGACTGGATATAGGTCGGGAGGACCGAACCAGGATACATCGTGATGTTTATTGTGTTGACTCTCTTTGGTTGTATTCTCTAAACTTGTATTTTTAATTTTTTTATTTCTTGTGTAAATCGAGTCTGGTCAGTCGACTGCCTTACTCTCTAAGTCGACTTAACAGACTTGTAACTCTTCAGTTAAATTACTCTTCTTATCTGACGCTTCAGTCGACTGCCTTCTCTTTTCAGTTGACTTAACAGTGCAAAAACTTTAATTTATTGATTAATTTTATACAACACTATTCACCCCCCCCCCCCTCTAGTGTTATTTGCCTTGCATACAGGATCCAACACTTGGTATCAGAGACTGGTTGAGTGCAATGACATCTACTTCAAATGCAAGTCAATACCATGAAGGCCAATCCACACAAAGACCACATCTCTTTGATGGAACAAACTACAAATATTGAAAGTGTAGAATGAAGATCTACCTACAATCGATCAACTATGAGATTTGGAACATGACCAAGACAGAATATACCGTACCTACAATTCTCTATGCACAATGGAACAATGACATGAAGAACAACACCATGAACAATGCAAAGGCGATGAATGCTCTATTTTGTGCACTTACCAAAGAAGAGTTCAATCGTGTGTCAAACGCAACAATGGCTCATCAAATATGGCACACTCTTGAGGTAACACATGAAGGTACAAATAAGGTCAAAGAATCTAAAATCTCTGTTCTTGTTCACAGGTTTGAAATGTTCCGTATGAAGGTGAACGAAAATGTGTCGGACATGATAACAAGGTTCACGGACATCACAAACTCTGTTGTGGCTCTTGGAAAGACATATTCGCAAGCAGAGATGGTGAGGAAGGTCCTACGTGCCCTAACCCCCGAATGGGAGAAGAAGACCACCACTATAAAAGAAGCCAACGATTTAACACAACCCTCTCTTGAGAATCTAGTGGAAAATCTAATGGCATACGGAGTACAACTAGAAGAGCGCAAGAAGGATCTAGAACTTCAAAAAGTCAAGAAGAAGACTCTCGCTTTCAAGGCCATGTCCAATTCAAAAGATGAAGAAGAAGATGAAGAAGAAATAGCCATGTTCACTAGAAAATTCAAGAAATTTCTTCGAAAGGGTAAATTCAATTCTAAGTTTAAAGATACTAACGATCTTCCCACTTGTTTCAAGTGTAACAAGACATGTCATATAAAGAAGGACCGTCCATTAGAAAATGCAAAATCAAAAGGAAAAGTTCCTAACTTTAAAAAGGACAAGTACGCAAAGAACAAGTACATGACGAACAAGAAGGCATATCAAGCAACTTGGGATGATAGCGACTCATCATCCGAAGAAGAGAATGAAGAATCAAATGAAGTCGCAAATGTGTGCTTCATGGCTACTCAAAATGATGTAAGTGACAATTTTGATTCAAATGATTTATTAGAAGCATTTAATAAGGGCTTTCTAGAACTAAAAAAGGAGAAGATTAGAGTTAAAAATCTAGAGAAAGTTAATCAAACACTTTCTTAAGTAAATCTTGACTTAAATGTTGAAATCAAAATTTTAAATTCTCGTCTTTCAAATTTAGATATAGATCTTGTATCTCTTAAGAAAAATTATGAAGAGATATCCAAGAATATATCTAAGTTCAACAAAGGAAAAGAGAATTTAAATGAAGTTATCCAAAACCAAGTTCAATCTAATAAAAACTTTGGACTAGGTTTTCAAAAAACTCTTGAAAAACATCATTCTTCTAATAATACTAGTAGTAGTAAGATTGATTCTGTTTCTAGTATGAAAAAGAAGTTATATGATTATTTTGAAAAACCAAAAATTATTTTTGATTATGAAAAGATTAATCCTTCTGTTCAGACCAGTCGACTGACCCAAAAATTCGGTCGTCTGCCCAGAGGTTTGAAGTCTTATTCAAAAAGATGAAAATCTCATATAGGTCGACTTGTTTCACCTCCCAGTCGACTAACTTCACAATACAGTCGACTGAATGGTACAATAAAGTCGACTGGATAGACTAAAAATATTTGGGTTCCAGTCAACCTAAGTCTAAATGATAGGATTACTTATATAAATTCTTTTATTCATAATGTGTGTCATTCTATAAATTATATACCTGCTTTTGGTGGTAAATCAAACTCACTTTGGGTTTGGTTTCCCAAACACTAATCTCTTTCGGACCCAATGAAAAGGGTACCATATTCACAATTTTTATTTTATAGGTACCAAAAAGGGAACGTTGGATACTTGACAGCGGATGCTCTAAATATATGATTGGCCATGCAAACCTACTTTCTTCCATACAGGAGATAGATGGAGGAACTGTTACGTTCGGTGACAATAACAAAGGAAATGTCATTGGAATATGTATGGTCGGTAAGAACACTATCCCTACTATTGAAGAGGTATTTCTAGTTAGTGGTTAAAAGCATAAAGGTATTTCTAGTTAGTGGTTAAAAGCATAATCTGTTAAGTATTAGTCAACTTTGTGATAAGGGTTATAAAACTGTCTTTGAAAAAGATGCATGCTTAATCTATAATTCATCTATGCAAAATGTGATCTTTCAAGGTTTTAGGAAAAATAATATATATGAATTATGTTTAAAAACAAATGAATTTTCAAATGATTTTTATTTAGTTGCTTCTAACAATGATTCTTGGATTTGGCATTAGAGATTTGGCCATGTTAATATGAAAAACATTGCTAAATTATCTAAGAATAACCTAATTAAAGGATTGCCAAAATTATCTTTTTAAAAGGATAAGATGTGTGATGCATGTCAACTAGGAAAACAAGTAAAATCTACTTTTAAAACAAAAGAAATGATTTCTATTAGTAGGCCTCTCGAATTAATCCATATGGATTTATTTAGTCCTACTAGAGTCGCTTTTTTAAATAAAAGTAGATATGTATTTGTTTTAGTAGATGATTTATCAAGATTTACATGGGTATTCTTTTTAAAACATAAAAATGAAGCCTTTGAAAAATTTACAAATTTTTGCAAACGAATTCAAAATCAAAATTCTCTAATCATAGTCACTATTAGAAGTGATCATGGTAGAAAATTTGAGAATGAAACGTTTTCAGAATACTGCAACAAGAATGGTATAACACATTCATTTGCATTTCCTAGAGCTTCACCACAAAATGGAGTGGTCGAAAGAAAGAATAGGACATTGCAAGAATGTGCACGTACTATGCTTGTTGAAAGCAATTTGCCTAAATACTTCTGGGCTGAAGCTATTTCTACAGCGTGTTATGTTTTAAATAGAATATTGATTAGGCCAAAACTTAAGAAAACTGTTATGAACTTTTTTATGAACGAATTCCTAAAGTATCATATTTTAAAGTATTTGGTTGTAAGTGTTTCATATTAAACACAAAAGATAATTTAGATTAATTTGATGCTAGATCTAATGAAGGTATCTTCATTGGATACTCAAATAGGAGTAAGGCATATAGAATTTTCATTAAGTCAACTTTAACTATTGAAAAATTAATGCATGTTTCATTTGATGAATCTTTAACTTCGTTTACTGTTATAGAAGATGATGAAATTGAATCATCACCACTAGATAACGTTATTAAATCACTAGAGCAAACTACCCTAGACAAGTCGACTGATAGGATTCCTAAGTCAACTGATGTGAATCAGTCGACTGATGGACTTGTTAAGTCGACTGATCCTGTTGTGATAACTCAAACTTTACCAAAGTCATTTATTGAAGTTCGAGATCATCCTCATGACATAATAATTGGTGACATTTCACATGGTATTCAAATAAGATCTCATTTTAACATGATTTCTCATACTGCTTTTTTGTCAGATTTTGAACCGAAAAATATACAAGAAGCATCTGAGAATGAATTTTAGTTGAATGCCATTCAAGATGAACTTAACAAATTTATAAGAAATAATGTATGGGATTTAGTTCCACGACCTCCTGATCATACTATAATTGGTACCAAATGAGTATTTAAAAACAAGTTAGATGAATCAGGATAAGTTGTTAGGAACAAGGCTAGATTAGTTGCTCAAGGATATAATCAAGAAGAAGGAATTGATTTTGATGAAACATATACTCCTGTTGCTAGACTAGAATCAATTAGAATTTTATTATCTTTTGCATGTTTTATGAATTTCACACTCTTCCAAATGGATGTTAAAAGTGCTTTTTTGAATAGTTTTATTAAGGAAGATGTTTATGTTAAGCAACCACCCAGTTTCGAATATGAACAATTCCCAAACCATGTTTTTAAAATGAAAAAGACTTTATATGGTCTTAAACAAGCACCTCGTGCTTGGTATGATCCCTTAAAAACTTTTCTCTCAGAAACTGGTTTTCAAATTGGTAAAGTAGATACTATCTTGTTTATTAGGAAAATAAAGACCGATATTTTAATCATACAAATATATGTAGATGACATAATTTTTGGATCTACTAATAGTAATCTATATTAAGAGTTTGCTAATACCATGAAAAATGAGTTTGAGATGAGTCACATGGGTGAACTCAATTATTTCCTTGGACTATAAATAAAACAGTCTCAAAATGACATATTTATTAATCAAGGAAAATATGCTAAGGAATTACTCAAACGATTTGGCTTGGATAGCACTAGTAGTAAATCCACACCTATGGCTACTACTACTACACTTGACACAGATGAATTAGGTAAGAGTGTCGATCAAAAGCTCTATCGGGGTATGATTGGCTCACTCTTATATATAACTGCCAGTAGACCAGATATTATGTTTAGCGTAAGTTTGTGTGCTAAATATCAGTCTAATCCAAAAGAATCTCACTTAAAAGAAGTAAAACGTATTTTAAGATATATTAAAGGCACATCTGAATATGGTTTGTTTTATCCACACACCAATAACTTTCAACTTTTGTCGTATAGTTTCGCTGATTTTGCTGGTAGTAAAACTGATTGTAAAAGTACTAGTAGAACTTGTTACTTTTTGGGACACTCACTAGTATCTTGGTGCAGTAAAAAGCAAAATTCGGTATCTTTATCTACTACAGAAGCTGAATACATTGCTGCAAGTTTAGCTTGTGCACAAATTTTGTGGATGAAACACTCTATTAGATTATGGTATTTCTTTTTCAAAACCGGCTATTATGTGTGATAATACCAGTGCTATTAATTTATCTAAAAATCCGGTTCAACATTCACGTATGAAACATATTGATATTCGACATCATTTTCTACGTGATCATGTGTTGAAGGGAGATATCATATTGGATTTTATTTTTACTAATAAACAAGTAGCAGATATATTTACCAAACCTCTTAAAGAAGACACTTTTAGCAACTTTAGAAGAGAACTAGGCATTTGCTCATTTCATAACATTTCTTGAATTTTTTTTATGTTTAAGTCAACTTATTATTGTTTTCCAGTCACTTATACAGCATTTTTCGTTGTCTATATTTCTGACTAAATTTTGTGTTCTGCCCAGTCGACTGTCTTAAAAAATCAGTCGACTACTAGTAGCTTTACTTACTTTTGTTTGGTTTTATTTGCTCTCGACTCAGTTGACTAATATAAAACCCATTCGACTGATATAAAACCCATTCGTCTGTCGCGACATCAAATTGACTTTCTGACTCTGAATTGTCATAGTATGAGGCTTTTTCTTTTACCCTCTTTTCGATCTAGACCCTTCATTCCAACCCTCTTTCAATCTCTACCGCTCACTTCAAGTAAAAACCCTAAACTCCTCTTCCTCCTTTTTTGTTGATGACAAAGAGGGAGAAATTTTGTGCATGTTATGTTATGATGTTATGTTGGAGAAAATATGGTTTTTGTGCATGTTATGTTATGATGTTATGTTGGAGAAAATATGGTTTTTGTGCATGTTATGTTATGTTGTTTTTCAAAAAAAAATTTAGTATTCATATTGTACTTTATTTAGGGGGAGCTTGTAACAATTGTATATCTTTTCAAGCTTTGTGTGAGTATCATGAAGTGTAAATATAATGTCTATTATTATTTTAAGTTATTGTGTTGTCATCATCTAAAGAGGGGGGGAAGGGGGGGGGGGGGGGGGGGGAATGTAGATTCTTGATTTTGATGGCTACAACACAATACACAATTGTTCTATATTACATATCTTTTGCAGTGTGTATCAAAAGTTTTCAAGGTCAATACCATGATAAAGCATCCCAATACAATGTGATGAAGCTTTCAAAAGTATTTGCTCAAGCCACAAAGACAAGATCAAGCCAGTAAGACTCAAGTTCAAGTTGAAGACTTTCAAGAGCTTTCAAGTTTCAAGTTCAAGACTTTCAAGAGCTACATTTGAACAAATGATTTGTAATATTGTTTGTATTATTTGTGAGTCTTAGAATCTTGTAAAAGCCTTGTCACACACACTCACACATTCCCTAAATAAAGAAAATGTTTTTACAAAATCAAAATGTCAAAACAAAGCTTGTATAAGTTCAGCTGATTGAGTACCAATCGACTTACTCTTGGAAGCAGTCGACTGTTGAGTACGAAACTGACCGAACTCATTCATGTTCTGACCAGTCGACTTTTATGGCAACCCAGTCAACTGTTCGACCCATTTTGACAGTTTTCTAAATTTAAAACTTATTTTTCAAATTCAAACCTTTTTACTGCCGTTGTATGGCAGTTGAGATTCTATCTCTCAACGTCCAAGCGTTTCTAACTCTATAAAAAGAGTATAGAATTCATTTGGCAAAGGTTACTTAACTCCTAATTTTTTGATTTCAAGTCTTTTGCTTTTGAGAAAAGAAAAGAACAAGTTGTTCAAAGCATTCAATTTCTTTAAGACTTGGTTCTCTGATTTTCAGTCTAGTATAACATTGAATTCGTTCTAGGCTGAAGTCAGAAGTCGACCTAATAGACACTATACTAAAAGCACTTTCACATACAAGACTTTAGGTTGCTGTAAATCTCTTCTTGTTGTTGTTTCACTCTCGGGTTGTGAGAGTGGTCCTCTCGGTTGGAGAGTAGGACTCTTGGTTTAGAGTCGGTTTCACTCTAGCATGTAGAGTGGGTTGTGCTCTCTAGTGGTGAGAGAGGTCTACGAATTTGACATAGTTGTTGTCAAAGGCCGTAGAGTATTCTTGTAACTTTTTCAAGAATAGTGGAAAAATCTCAAGTGGATTGCTTTGGGACTGGATGTAGGTCGAGAGGACCGAACCAGGATACATCGTGGTGTTTGCTGTGTTGACTCTCTTTTGTTGTATTCTCTAAACTTGCATTTTTAAGTTTTCTGTTTCTTGTGTAATTCGAGTCTGGTCAGTCGACTACCTTACTCTCTAAGTTGACTTAACAGACTTGTAACTCTTCAGTTAAATTACTCTTCTTATCTGACGCTTCAGTCGACTGCATTCTTTTTTCAGTCGACTTAACATTGCGAAAAGTTTAATTTATTGATTAATTTTATACAACATGTTGCCGCTGAATCTGATGTGGGGGCAATAGATAGAATTTGGGGATTCTTGAGAAAACGAACAAGGCAAACCTGTTGACCTGTTAACCTTCGCCAACGTGTTGACTTGGTTTCTTACTGCTGCTGTGAACGTGCAAAAATGCGAAACACCGGGATGGATCCCGGCAACGCACCCTCCGACGCTCTTGTTTGTAATCAAAAAGATTATGAAAGAGCTTTTTGTAGAAAAAAATTGATTACCTTCTTATGGTGGGGGGAGAGGGGGTTTTATAGTCGCCTTAGGGATCCGTTTTGAGATAAGAACAAATCTCTACTTCCCGATGTGGATGGATAGAAGTGGTTAAAACCACCTCTTAGGGAAAATTATGAATCTGAATTATTCTTTATCCTTCTGAACTATTTTGTAACGGGTTGGGACCCGTACCCAGTAGGACAGATCCGTTTATGGGTTATTGGACTTTGAAGAAAGACCCAGTTCCCATTTCAGACCCATTTGTAAGTGAAATTACCGTTTTACCCCTGAGAGCTTTAAGATTCGTGTCCGATTTGAATGGTTCCGATTTAATCCTATTTTTATCCATATCACGAACCCCCCCACTCCTGTAGACTGAGTTTTACAATCTTTGAGGAGTAGTTCTGTTGCCCTAATGGCGTACGAGATTTTAACGGAGTTCTTAAGGGAGTTTGGATCTTACTCGAGGTGTAACGGTATTATTCTGAGCTTGTAAAATGCCCAAAAATTTTCTCATATTTTTCTATATTTTTCCAGATTTTTCTGCATTTTTTTTTTTCAATTTTTAATTATTTTTTTGAATTTTTTTATTTAATTTCCGAATTAAATAATTAATTATCGAAAATTTTAATTAATTATTCTAATTTAATAATTATTATTTTCAGAATTTTAAATTATTTTCCGAATTAATAATTATTTTTAGAATTAATTAATTTTTTCGATTTTAATTAATTTTTTCAGATTTTTTAAATAATTAATTCAGTTAAATAAATAAATAAATTCCCGGACACGTGGCGCATTTTTGTACGTTGATCATGATCAGATGAGCACGCATCGGGAGGAGCCCATTTTTCTCTCATTTGAAGGTCAGCGGCAAGTGAGGCGGCGACGAATAAGAAAGCGACATGTGGCGCAGTTGGTTAACGTTGACCACAATTTTTCATTATTATTTTTTTCTTTCTTTTTTCCTTTCCCGCCCTCTTCTCTGTTCTTCCTTCCTCGAGCTGTCACTCCTTCCCACCTTGACTTCGGCCCCGCCGCCTCACCCCCCAACCTCGCCCCCTCTCCGACCTTGTCTGGCGAGGAGCTCGGCGACGAATGAGAAGAGGTCGACGACGTAATGGAGCTCGAAGTTGGGTTCGGCGTGGAGAGCTCGAGCTTGGAGGTGAGGAGGAGAGGAGCTCGATAAGCGCTTTGGGTTCGAGGGGGCTCCGAGCTTCGGGGATCGACAAGGGGGAGAGCTGGAGCTCGGCGACATAGTAAAGAGGAGCTCGGTGATGAATAAAAAGAGCTCGAAGACGTAATGGAGCTCAGAGTTGGGTTCGGCGACAGTGGAGAGCTTGAGCTTGGTGGTAAGGAGGAGAGGAGCTGGATAAGTGCTTTGGGTTCGAGGGGGCTCCAAGCTTTGGGGATCGACGAGGGAGAAAGCTGGAGCTCGGCGACGTAGTAGAGAGGAGCTCAGTGTAGCACTGAGGTGGCGAAGCGGTTCTGTAATGCCTCGATTTCCGGTAACTGGAAAGCTGTGACATAAGCCAAAATCTTTTCTTCAATTAGCCACAATATACAGAAAAACAGGAAAATTTAAAACTTTTTATTCAACACAAATGTATTACAAATCCGAATGTTACAAAATTGCAATACATTACAATAGTGTTACAATAATACCTTTACAATCCCAAGTATTACAACTTTCAACATATTACATTAGAGTACAGTGAATAAGGAACAACACTTGGTATTCCACTTGGATGCTTTCCAACAAATAAATAATTTACAACAATTATTACAAATGAAATTACAACACATTTGCAGCGGAAAACTTTAATGAAATCGACTCCTTGCTCCCTCGCCTTTGAGTCCTCCTGAATCCTGTACCTATACTTTTGCCATCCAGTACCTATTGAAGTGGGGACGTCAGTATTCACTGACGCTTTAAGGCTGATAACTAGCAGCGAATCTCAACTATAGCAAATAGAATGATGAAAAGAGAAACGTGTATATATATTTGATGTGTCAGTGTATGCTATGGCTCGGACTCTAATGCAAGATTAACCAACACAATAATGTACTTATTCTAATGCAAGCAAGTCTCTGAAACAGTATGCAGCCCATACTACATATGCCCCATCTCAAGCCATTTCTTCATATATAGGGATTTGAACCCACGCCATGAATTCTACTTTGTACCCATCCTGTTCCTGACATAATACTACATGATTGGCGACTATTGCCCGACGTACCAGATCTCACTCAAAAGCCAACACGAACTACAAGATACTTGTCAACCTTCTTCCATGCCCTCAAGTGGTCATGAGAATGCATAGAACCTGCCGGGATCGTAGGGTCTATTTCCCTAGGAAACCCTCTCGTTCTTATCATGGCACATTCAGAAATTAATTATCAAGATACGGAACCCGTGCTCCTAACTTGTCATGAAAAGCACTGTCCGTATCCCTTTGACAAGGGAATACATCCCGATAACACCCCTAGTGTCAGCCTATAGGAGAGGTTGGATTATGGGGTATCACCCCTAACACCAATTCTCACCCTTCGACAATTTATAGATAAAAATGGTTAAGTAACTGTTACTACCCTAACGATGTCACTAACCCTAACCAAACAAGCGAGACATGCCACTGTGCTTCCAACTTGACATGAAAAAGTACCGTACGTGTCCCTCTTCTAACCAAACCAGCGAGACATGCACTGTGCTTCCAACTTGACAAGAAAAAGTATTGTACGTGTTCCTCTTCTAACTAAACAAGCGAGACATACTACCGTGCTTCCAACTTGGCATGAAAAGCACCGTACGTGTCCCTCTTCTAACTAAACAAGCGAGACATACTACTATGCTTCCAACTAGACATGAAAAAGCACCATACGTGTCCCTCTTCTAACCAAACAAGCGAGACATGCACTGTGCTTCCAACTTGACATGAAAAAGTACTGTACATGTTCCTCTTCTAACTAAACAAGCGGGACATGCACTATGCTTCCAACTTGACATGAAAAATACTGTACGTGTCCCTCTTCTAACTAAACAAGCGAGACATACTATTGTGCTTCCAACTAGACATGAAAAAGTACCGTACGTATCCATCTTCTAACTAAACAAGCGAGACATGCACTGTACTTCTAACTTGACATGAAAAAGTACTGTACGTGTCCCTCTTCTAGAGAGTGTAACAATTTGTCGACACAAATAACCAAGTCCTAATCTAGACTTCTCAAGATCTCCTCGGATTTACTCACACCCTACCTATTCAAGACAATACCCACATACGAACCCAATGAGCTTTGTACGAGACAATAACATACATACGTACCAAATAAGCCACATATGAGACCAATAGCTACATACGGGCCAGTCGAGCTGCGTAGGAGACAACAACATACATATGAGCCAAATAAGATACGTATGAGACCAACAGCTACATACGGATCAGGCGAGCCGCGTATGAGCCAACAACATACATACGAGCCAAATAAGCTACGTATGAGACCAACAGCTACATACGGGCCAGACGAGCCGCATATAAGCAAAACTACATACAAAAACAACCATACAGGTAATCAATCGAGAAGCAACCAAACGTGCTTACTAGCAATACTTGATCTTCTCTAATTAGAAGCAATAGAAGAGTTTACTAACAGTCTAGTACAAACATACTACCAAAGAAAAGCACGGAAAGTGACATAAAAACCTTCTAACAGCCTAGAAGCAACCAGTGCTGCGCTTGTCAGAATTTGACAGAAATATACTTTTTTAGAAAAGTAAGAATATTTGCCACAACTCTCTAGTGGAACACTATTTCATATTCTGTAAGGAATTCAAAATTTGGTCCATCGAACACATGCAAACAGTTTAACCCAATTGCAGATTTTCAACAAAAGTTAAAACTTCGCAAGGTGGTAACTTTTGCTCCACTCGTCGGAATCTAACGAAACTGGACAATTTGAAAAGGTGGGAACATCTACTAAAACTTTTCAGTTGATCAGTTGCTCAGATTCCGCAAGGAAATCCAAGTTTCTACCCGTCGAACATACGCAAATAGTTACCAAACCACCGATTTTCAACAAAAAATTGAAACTTCCGTAGCTTGTAACTTTTGCTCCACTTATCGGAATCTAACAAAACTGGACAATTTGAAAAGGTGAGAACATCTACTAAAACTTCCAGTTGACCAGTTGCTCAGATTCCGTAAGGAAATCCAAATTCCTACCCGTCGAACATACACAAACAGTTACCAAACTACCGATTTTCAACAAAAAGTTGAAACTTCCGTAGCTTGTAACTTTTGCTCCACTTATCGGAATCTAACAAAACTGAACAATTTGAGAAGGTAGGAACATCTACTAAAACTTCCTAGTTGACTTGTTGCTCAGATTCCGCAAGAAAATCCAAATTCCTACCCGCCGAACACATACAAATGATAACAAAAGCAGCAGACTTAACTAAGGAAAACTGAAACTTTCAAAGTCCATAACTTCTACTCCACTTATCGGAATTTAACCTAAGAGGACAATTTGGAAAGGGGAGAATGTCTACTACAATTTCTCTAATGGGTCTCTACCTCAGATTCAACCATTAAGAGGCTCAAAAACTTAAAAGAGTCAAAATAGTAAGCACTCAGTCAGACAGCTTTTTGCTGTATTTTCCGAAGGTCATAACTCCTACTCCGCTTATCGGAATTTAGCCCGAGAGGCCAATTCGAAAAGGGGATACTGTCTACTACAATTTCTCTAATGGGTCTCTAGCTCAGGTTCGACCACTAAGAGACTCAAAAACGGCAATCAACAAAAATAGTGAGCAACTCAGTCAAGTTGCTGTCCTGTTTCTGCAACGACCATAACTTTTACGTCTCTTAACGGAATTTAACGCGAGAGGTCAATTCGGAAAGGGGAGAATGTCTACTACAACTACCCTACCTCTAATTCCATAAGGAAACACAGTTATAACCCCTCGAAGCCACTGTGACGCTAACCCCCAAACACAGTCTTCACTGTTTGCCCTAAAGCTCGCTGTTTTGGGGGAAACGGTTATTTCACCCATCAAAACAGCTCCGAAAAATCTACAAAAATTCTAGCATGGTAATAACACCCCTAAGAACATCTCTAATAAATTTTGGATCAAGATTCTACCTTTAATACATGTAAACAAAATCAACCCTACAAGCATAAAAATTGAATCTTTAAGCTTCTCTTTGGTGTTCTACCGCTTCAAACTTGTTTACCATCTTATTCTAGTCCACAACAATAACATACGACAATAATAAATTAAATAACAAGCATGAGAATGAGAAACCCCACCTTTTAAAATCGGTTAGAAGGACTTGCCTTGCCTCCTCCTCCTTGCTCCTCGTTCTTGATCTCAAGAACACTTCAAGAACTCCATGAAAGTGAAACCCATAAAAACCCCTCTTTTCTTTTGATCTCTCTTTTATTTTTCTTTCTCAATCTTTTTCTAAAGCACTATAAGTAAAACTAGAAGTAGAAGGAGAGAAAGAGATGAGATTTGAGAAGGGGATGAGAACACACATGAGGGAAAGGGTTTCTTAACCCTAGAAGCAAGGGAGGCCAGCCCTTGGTGAGGAGGGGGGGGGGGGGGGGGGGGGGGGGGGGGAGTTATTGAAGAGGTGGATGGGTTTTGTGGAGGAAAAGAGCCCAAGTGTCGTTTACACTTGTTGTTAAGAACAATTGGGGTTCTATTTGCAATTAATTCTTACAATCAAGCCCCAATATAATCCCCACCATCCATCTCATCATGATGGATCAAAATAAAATATAATTTTTCCAAATCACATACTACACGATTTGTATAATCGCCTGAAATTGACACGATTCAAATCCGTGCATATATCTGATTATATAGATAATTTTCGTCCGTGAAAACGAACAAATCAGTACAAAAATAATTTAATTCTGAGAAATAAAATAAAATAATTTTATTACTGGCTCGAAAGATTCCAATAACAATTTGATACAAAACAGTCATATACCGACTAGTATATATACATATATAATGTTTATTAACAAAACCGGGTGATATCCACTAAAAATATTTTAATTTTGGAAATATAAATAAAATAATAATAAAATAATTATTTTTATTACCAGCCCGGGATTTTCCAGACGTTTTTCTCAAAAACGCGTTTTTTCAAGTTTTTGTACACATGCACCAAACTGATACAATACATGTATATACTTACTAGTATATATGTCCAGGTGACTTTTGATGAGTAAAACCAAGAAATCCCCTTTAAAAATATTTTAATTTAAAAATAATAATTTATTCAATATAAATCCGTCCGGGATATTGCATGTTCGGAGCTCGTCGAGGTGAGGAGGAGAGGAGCTCGATAAGCGCTTTAGGTTCGAGGGGGCTCTGAGCTTCAGGGATCGACGAGGGAGAGAGCTGGAGCTCGACGACGTAGTAGAGAGGAGCTCAGTGTAGCGTTGAGGTGGCGAAGCGGTTCGAAGCTCGTCGAGGTGAGGAGGAGAGGAGCTCGATAAGCTCTTTGGGTTCGAGGGGGCTCCGAGCTTCGGGGATCAACGAGGGAGAGAGCTAGAGCTTGGCTCGGTGTAGCATTGAGGTGGCGAAGCGGTTCGGAGCTCGTCGGGGATGACGGAGCTCGACGAGGACGAAACGAAGCTCACCGTGGAAGCTCGGTGATGGAGATGACGGAGGGGGAGCTTTGGCGATGGGTTCGGAGCTCTGTGAGAGGAGGCGAGCTCGGCGAAGCCATGAGAGAGGAGCTCGAGCTTCGACGGAGCTTGGGGAGTGGAGCTTGGCAACGGCGGCATGTAGCTCGGCACAGGAAAGAGCCTCGACGAAGGAGCTCAAAGTCGGAGATAAGAGGTTGAAGGAGAAGCCTGGCATGGGGTTTGTTTTTTATTGGCGCCCAAACATAGGGGAGAAGAAGTGGTATGGGGTTCGGGTTTGGGTCCCTAATGGGTCCGACCCCTACCCATCGACTCCTTTTTTTTTCTTGTTGTGCAGATCTGAGCCGTTGATCGTGATCGAGCACGAATTTTGAGGCAAATTTTTTCTCCAATTTGAGCTCCGGTGGCAAAAGAGTTTGGAGGCGAGTAAGGGAGTGACACATGGCGGTGAACGGTTGGCTGTTGACTCAGTCAACGTTGACCAGTGACTTTCTCTTTTTTGCTTTAATCACAACTGTTGATCTTGATCGAACATGAATTTTAAGGCGGAGTTTTTCTCTCATTTCAGGTTCGGTGGCAAGTGACTTCGGAGCGTGTTGTTGAAGTCTAGGAGAGCGATGCGAGGCAAGCTTGACCATTGACCGTTGACCAGTCAATGCAATTTCTTTCGATTGGACGTCGGTGGCAAACGACTTCGAGGACGAATAGGAGAGCGACACGTGCACATTGACCAGTCAACGTATTTTCTCGCATTTGGACGTCGGTGGCAAGAGTGCTCAGCGCATGCGTATTGTAACCGATGTTTCCGGTACTACGGAGGTTGGATTGGGGCGTGTGACCCCTTGTTTCGAAGCTAACTCGAAGGTCTACAAGTTCTCTTCAGAAATAAGTTGAAGAATCATCCTTCTTCTTGGTCAAAATAGTCCCGCAACATCTGTGTCTTTGTGAAGTTGGGGAGAGCTTTGTATGACTCTTGAGATGATCCGATCTTGGAGGCGAGTCTAAGGAGCGTCTCTAGATGAGTTAGGCTCTAAAGTCTCTTGGAAAAAGGTCGCTCGGTTAGGCGAGGGCTCTAGGAGAGAGCCGTTTGGGAGGCGAGTTGGAAGAGCAACTCTAAAGGAGAGTTGTGCTCCGAACTCGTTGAGAAGAGGTCCACTTTGGAGGCGAGCGGAGCGAAGAGCTTGGCTCTAGGAGAGAGCCGTTTGGAAGGCGAGTGTGAGGAGGAACTCTAGGGGAGAGTTGTGCTCCAAACTCGTTGAGAGGAGGTTCACTTTGGAGGCGAGCAGAGCGAAGAGCTTGGCTCTAGGAGAGAGCCATTTGGGAGACAAGTTTGAGGAGCAACTCTAGGGGAGAGTCGTGCTCCGAACTCGTTGTGAAGAGGTCCGTTCTGGAGGCAAGCAGAGCGAAGAGCTTGGCTCTAGGAGAGAGCCGTTTGGGAGATAAATTTGAGGAGCAACTCTAGGGGAGAGTTTTAGCTCTGAACTCGTTGAGAAGAGGTCTGCTCTGAGAGCGAGCGGAGCAAAAGCTTGGCTCTAGGAGAGAGCCGTTGGGGAGACAAGTTTGAGGAGAAACTCTAGGGGAGAGTTTTAGCACTGAACTTGCTGAAAAGAGGTTCAACATTTATGGGAGCAATTCCGAATGGTGAGCTGCCTCGCACTTGCTTGTTTGCAATCGGCTAAGGCAACGTCGAACCAAGTGTTGGACTCCGAAGTTGTTGTTAAGAGAGTTAACGGGTTGTAGGAGCAATTTTGAATGGTGAGCTGCCCCGCACTTGCTTGTTTGCAAGCGGCTAAGGCAACGTCGAACAAAGTATTGGACTCCGAACTCGTTGTTAAGAGAGTTAACGAGTTGTAGGAGTAATTCCGAATGGTGAGCTGCCCCCACACTTGCTTGTTTGCAAGCGGCTATGGCAACGTCGAACTGAGTGTTGGACTCCGAACTTGTTGTTAAGAGAGTTAACGAGTTGTAGGAGCAATTCCGAATGGTGGGCTGCCCCGCACTTGCTTGTTTGCAAGCGACTAAGGCAACGTCGAACTAAGTGTTTGACTCTGAACTCGTCTTTTGAGCTTAGTCAGTTGTGGGAGCAGTCATGTAGGACAAGCTGGACTCCGAACTTACCATTTAGCGAGTCGTAGAAGTGACTCGGAGAAGTAGAATTGAAGCAAGTGCAATAATAGACAAAAGCTTAAGTTTTATTGAAACAAACTAAATGGCCGCTTCGATGGGGCGAACCATTATTACATGCTGTTGGCCAGGTTACAAGCATCGGCCTTATTGAAAACCGAGATCCTACTTCTACGATAGGGTGAAGGCCTCTTGGGAGGATTTGGATTCTCCTCCCATTGGACCTCCTTGGATGAGGTGGAGGATGGCCCCAGGTTCGGAATCTTGGAACTCGGCGGACCTCTCTGTTCGCTTGTAGGCTCCTCGGGATGGAAGGTCGGCCCCATCTCTGCGGACGAACTTGTCCAGATGTCTCCACTGTATGAGTTCTTCGATCTCCTCTTTGAGAACCCGATAATCATCCGTGTCGTGGTCGTGGTCCCTATGAAAGTGGCACCACTTATCCCTGTTTCTTTTCTTACCAGGGGTATTCATTCTAGGAGGAGCACGGAGTAAACCTTCTTTGTCCACCTCGATAAGAACTGCTGATATACTAGCATTGAGGGGGGTGCACTTCTCAAAATGAGGAGCTGGGCAGCTTTGGCCATTGTCGTCCCTCTGGAATTTCTGGGACCATTCTTCGCTCGTATTCTTCCGTTTGTTCCCGAAAGATGATTCCTCAAGAGTTGGGGGGAGGGGGGGTTTAAAGCCTCTTCTACTGTGATGTACTTCTCACTCCTAAGCAAAAGTTTTGAGAAGTCTCGAGGAGGCTTCTTTGTAAGGGACACCTTGAGGTCGGTGTTAGTGACGTTGTGCTCGAATGCCGCCGAGGTTACTGATTGGATGAGGGAGGCAATATACCGGACATCGGCGGTGAAGTGCCGAACGTAATCTCTTAAGCGTTCTCCCATTCTTTGGTTGAGGGTCACCAAAGATACACTTGTTTTCTCGGCCCGGCGGCTACTCACGAAATGAGTAAGGAAGAGCCCTTCAAACTTATCGAACGAGAAGATGGAGGCCGGGGCGAGTCGAGAGTACCATTCTCTCGCAGGCCCCTTCAGCGTGGTAGGGAAGGTCTTGCAAAGGAGCGCATCCGAAGCCTGGTGGATCATCATGAGAGTTTTAAAACTCTCGATGTGGTCGGCGGGGTCCGACTCCCCATTGTATGACTCAAAGTCAAGGGGCTTAAAGTTTTGCGGGACTGGGGCTTCCATGATGGCTCGGGAGAACGGGGGCCTGCTCGGGCGAAAATTCCTCACCCATTCTTCCTCTTCTTTGTCAAGTCGGCCATGACGCCTCTCCATCTCGTGGAGACGGCGGTAGACCGAGTCTTCCCTTTGGTCATATCCTGCCGATCCCCTAGACTTTTTCCCATGTGAAAGGGGACTTGGAGTGCGATGGTGACAGCTTGGGGCAGGTTGAGGACTGGGTGCCCGTTGCTCGTGGTTGGGAGCGACGTTGAGGGCCCGCAGAATGGCCTCTTGAAAATCTTGGAACTATGCCCTTGTGACTGGTGCCTCTCCATCTTGGTGGTCCCTATGTGTGGCTCGGCTTACTGGAGAATGATTTCTCCGCCGATGACGTTGAGGGGACTCTCTTCGCCTCCTCGAGGGAGGGGATCTTCTGGTCCTCGGTCTGCGAGTGGTCCGAACTGTTGAAACCCCTAGGTGCTCAGGTTGATGGACTCCCTTAAGGGCTCGCCATCCATTCAGGCAAGTTCGGAGGTCGACCCCCTTTGGCGGTTAGCAATCACTTGACGAAGGTCCTGCTCAGGAGGGCTTTGAGAAGCCATAGAGTCAACTGGAGGATTGGGAACCACTACATGGTCATGAGGAGGATGTTGCTTTGGACGACTCCGACCGGAACCCCCCGGGCAGCCCCCCGAGACCCCGGAGGGCCTGTTGAGGAAGAACACCTTGAGCTGGAGGAGGAGGAGGAGGAAGGGGAGTTGTTCTTCGGTTGGAGATCGCTGCCTTCCCCTTCTCTTTTGGATGCATGGCTTGAAACTAATCTCGCTGATGAGGTTAGGTTGGATTCCTTTTTCAGTTTCCACAGGCAGCGCCAAATCTGTTACCGCTGAATCTGGTGTGGGGGCAATAGATAGAATTTGTGGATTCTTGAGAAAATGAACAAGGCAAACTTGTTGACCTGTTGACCTTCACCAACGTGTTGACTTGGTTTCTTGCTGCTGCTGCGAACGTGCAAAAAGTGCGAAACACCGGGATGGATCCCGTCGACGCACCCTCCGACGCTCTTGTTAGTATCAGAAAGATTATGAAAGAACTTTTTGTAGAAAAAGATTGATTACCTTCTTATGGTGGGGGGAGGGGGGGTTTTATAGTTTCCTTAGGGACCCGTTTCCAGATAAGAACAAATCTCTACTTCCCGATGTGGATGGATAGAAGTGGTTAAAACCACCTCTTAGGAATAATTATGAATCTGAATTCTTCTTTATCCTTCTGAACTGGTTTGTAACGGATTGGGACCCGTACCCAGTAGGACAAATCCGTTTATGGGTTATTGGGCTTTGAAGAAAGATCCAGTTCTCATTTCAGACCCGTTTGTAAGTGAAATTACCATTTTACCCTTGAGGGGTTTAAAATTCGTGTCCAATTTGAACGGTCCCGATTTAATCCTATTTTTAGCCATATCACAACACTATTCACCCCCCTCTAGTGTTATTTGCCTTGTATATAGGATCCAACAATGTCAACCTAGTTTGGTTCAAGATTATGTTCAATCAGCCAATGTCTATGGAATATTTCAGAATGCTACTGTCAACAATGAATTATTAGATGATGATGAATAAGATGAAGAAACCGACGATGAAGTTGATGAGAGTGTAGAAAATGATGACGAAGTGGAAGAAGATGACTATGTAAATGTTAATCTAAATGAGAGAAACGATAATGACGTGAACGTTTCTGATGCCTTTAATAATGTTAATGTTCATGTTACCGAGGAGATGTCACAAAGTTCTAGAGTAAATCAAGTTCCACAAGAGTCGTCCGGTTCATCGAACGTTGACGAATTGTACATTGGGCAGGAGTTTCAAAGTAAAGAATCGATCCAGCATGCAGTGAAGCTATACTCCATCAAGAAACATTGGGAATTTGTCACATTGAAATCTACACCCACCCTATATACCGTGAAATGTAAATTGGCATATAGGAAACGTACCATTCAGGAGATGGTGCAAAACCCACAAGTCATAAGTGATGGCGGTTGCCCGTGGAGATTGTGTGCAATTGTTCCAAAGGGTGGGACAAATTTCGCAGTGAAGAAAATTGTAGGGCCGCATACATGTTTGAATCCCATGTTGAATCAAGACCACCGTAAAGTTGATGCTAAACTTGTATGCAATTTGATTGTGAATGTCGTTAAGACTGAGATAGGAATAACACCGCGGGCCATTATTGAGATAGTCAAACTACAGTTCAATTATCAGATTTCGTATAGGAAGGCTTGGATTGCAAAACAAAAAGCTATTGAGAGTTTATTTGGTACCTTTGAAGAAGCATACACCAAGTTGCCTTATCTACTATCAGCAATACAAGCAACAAATCCAGGAACTGTTGTCCATTGGGATAAGTATGAATCTGGTCCCGACGAGGAAATATTCAAAGGAGTATTTTGGGCTTTTGCTGCTTCGATTGAAGGGTTCAAGTCTTGTAGGCCTGTTATTAGTGTTGATGGAACACACTTGTATGAAAAATACAAGGGATGTTTGTTAATTGTGGTTTCACCGGATGCAAATGATAGTCTTTTTCCGTTTGCATTTGCAGTAGTTGATGGAGAAAGTGTATATATTTGGACATGGTTCATGAGCTGCATTCGTTTTTTTTTTGTCATGGATCTGGATGGGTTCGATCGTCATGCAGGTATATTGGCCGCCATGAAAATGCAAAACGGATCATGGAACGAAACAAATGCATATCATCGTTATTGTATGCGATATTTCGCTACAAATTTCTTCACCAAATTTGGTAGCAAAGATATGGAAAAAAAAGTTAAAATAATAGCATGTCAAAACCAACCCAAAAAATTTCATAGTAAACTTGTTGAACTGGAAACTGTCAATGTGGAGGCGCCTACCTGGTTGAAGGAGAAACCCGTTCAGAAATGGGCTCTTCATGACAAAGGAGGTCGTCGATATGACATTATGACTACATACCTATCGAAAGTTTTCAACTCGGTTTTGAAAGGTGTGCGCAATTTACCCGTAACTGCAATTGTGGAAATGATCTTTTACCGTCTAAATTTTTTGTCACTCATCGGAAATTAGCAAACACGCTTATAGGTGAAGGAAAATTTTTTGCTCCAAGGGTGCAGGATTTGACCGATTTACGCAGTGAGAGAGCAAACTTGCATGAGGTCACATTGTTTCATCATCAACCTGGAGTTTTTTTTTGTCAAAACAGGTATATGAAGAGTAGGTGGCAATTCAAAAGGTGGGAACTTGCATAGCGTGAATTTGGGTACTAGAACATGCACTTGTTAGAAATTTCAGCTGTATCATATTCCATGTTCCCACGTGCTGACGGCTTGTGCATATCGTGCAATTAATTACAAGCCGTATGTCGATATATTTTATTCTACTAGTTCTTAGCACAGACATGGGATCCCACCTTTCATCCGACACTAGATTCAGCATATTGGCATATGCTTAGTGGACCACGCCTCATTGCTGATACGAGCCTGCTTCGTTGTAAGAAAGGACGACCGAAGACCATGAGAATTTGTAATGACATGGATGTAAAAGACGGGCCGAGCACGTGTATGGGGATGACTTGTTCCAAATGTGGTTTGAAAGGTCACAATATGGGCCAATGCCGGAAAAAGTCTAGTATCAGAATATAGAGTTTCATAATATTTTAGTAAAATTAGTTTAGTCAACAAAAATCAGAAAACATCAAGAAATGATAGTTTGAAAAATCTAGAATTCCCAACACTGCTGTACGAAAATTGTAATAACTCGCAAACCGCGAAACGAAATCCAAATACGCCAAAGGGAGAAGAAAATAGACAAAATAAGCTAACTTTCATATTTATAAATATTTTCCATACAGTAAATGGAAATAGGGTGAAAATACGATTCTTTACAGAACAGCGAGCAAAATACAACAAGTATAGCTTTCATAAACAAGCATGAAATGGCGTATAAAACTCATCAATAAAATCCACCAAAATTCTGGGTAATCCCTAAATAGGTATAAAAATACTGTACAAAGGTTCATATTAAAATAATATATTTAAGATTAGTATCAAAATAGTTTAATCATCAAACTCATCAAGAAACGAAATCTGGAAATAGAATACACCTCTGTAGTAAAATAGCTATAACTCACTCATACGAAAACAAAATCGATCAAGGTCAGAGAGTTTGGAAAGAAGACAGATTTCTCTACAATTCATGTCTAATACAAAATTTAAGAATTCGACCTTAATAGGGTCTAAAATATAAATCAAAACTGATCATCGACAAATACAGATTTTCTCTTGAAAACAAAATCAACATAAACCACACGAAACTCGTTCCAATCACAATCAAACATGGTATAGAGTCTACTAAGTGTCCAAACATCATGAAATAGAGTATATAACATATTCACAACCATCATAGCACATGGATCTCATCAAACACATAATTTTACCTAATTATCTCACATATTTGAATGGATCAAGAACGGTCAAACCTAGTTGTTTTCATGTCGATTTTTGTGCCATGAGACAACTACGGTCAATAGCACAAAAGACAAAACCCATCAAACATAACACACACACGAGTTGTCTCTAAAACCCAATTACACTATAAGCGGTATTTTTTGACTTGTATCATACAAAGAAATTTGAGTACAAGTTACTTGCCTTAACCGAAGATGAAAACGAAAAACACCAAGAATAACGGGAACGGATCCCGGCAACGAACAAAACCCACGAACAAGAAATCCACGAACCAAACGAACCTCGATCACACGTGCACTCAAACACGAGCACGTGCAAACGAACGAGAGCGAGAGAGAGAGCAAGGGTGCAGGTGGCGTCGGCTGGCTTCGGTCGCTGGCGCTCCGGCTGTTGCTGTCGACGGCAGACGACAGGACGGGGAAGAGGTGAAGATGATGGAGGATGGTGCAATGGAGTGCTCGGGTGTTGGCGGCTAGGTGGATTGCGGTCGGGAGTAGGGGATGAGGTGGTCGGTCGGTGGGTAAGCACAGGTCGAAGGGGAGCTGGTCGATGAGGGGGGGTCGGTGTGCTGGGTTGTGGCGCAGTCAGGGAGAGAGAGAGGGAGGCTGGTGAAAGAGAGTTAGGGTTAGGTTTTAGGGTTTTGTAGAAAGGGATTAAATAGGGTGTAGTTTAGGGTTTGTAGTAGAAGATGGATATTTGGGTATGTGGGTTTAATTAGGATCCAATAGGAGTGTTAATAGGATTGATTTGGATCAATTAGTATAGGATTAAAAATAGAATTGTAGGTAAATTTGGCTTTGGTAATCAATTAGGGGTCAAAAGTAATAGGATTAGGAAAAGGGTAGCCAACCAAAACACCATGAACACCCAAGAGCAAAATAAAGAGAACAATAATCAAATAAAGCCTTGGTGATATACAGAGAATACCGTTGAACACTTCTCACTTAATAATAGAAAGCACCTAAAACATAAGCAAACTTTTCAACCGGCAACAGAAAAGGGAATAACACACATAATTCATGTAACTGATGAGTATGGCAACAGCATCCCTACACAATATGAGTAGTACACCAACAGAAAATTAGAGCCCTTCTCGCTCAAACGTCACCCTGTAGCACTATACAACTCAACGAAGAAATTATAGAAATTGGTGGCCAGCACAATAAATTTGCAACTGAAGAACGAAGCTTTCTCAGAAACGATTTGCGATTCCATAAATGGCATCTTGATAGCTTGAATCAAACAATTGCTTCAATTTGAGAAAGAACATACTCTAATTCTAGAGAACTATATGAATATTCAATCTGGACCAAACTATCAGAAAGCAGAGGTATATAAATGGCAACAAGTTTGAGACTTTTAATTGATAGTAATCACAGCAAAGTTTAGAACTTTGTTCGCATTGCCCAATCTGCTTCAAAGAGGATATACAAACATCTCAGATCACACAACAGGTTCCAAGAGGCAACTTTTTTTTGGGTGGTGTTTAGGGGGGGGTTCCAGCAAAAGCCAACTTTAGGGTGACTAAATTCTTATAAGTAAAGACATAACAGCAAGATGGATCACAGATTGCTACTTGGTCAAGTAGTATATGAGCAAGAAAACAGCCACAAAAGATGCCACAAGGGTTGCCATTCTGCGACTCGATTTGGTCTCGAACACCTGGTTCAGGGTTATTAATGTAATCACTAACATGGATGGAAGCAAAAAAGGTTTTGATTGATAGTCATAAATAATATATGAGCACAAAACTTATTACCGTCTTGAAACGATCCATAGTGCCAGAAAGGACACCTCTTGATGCATCCATGTCATTGCCCTGAATAGAACACAAGCTAATTAAGAGTTGGCAGGGATAGAAATACAAGAGCAGAAAATAGGAAAGAGAGAGAGCACGGAATATAAGATGAAGTACCATACGGTCGAGGACACGATTATGAGTCTCCACTTCTTCATGTATGTCTCCAGTCAACTGCAAAAGAACAATCATTTCCATCTAAATCAAGCTTCAACAATCAACAACAACGACAAAGCCTTCATCAAGTATCAACATTCTTTTTTCCAAAAACATCTGGAGAATTTGTAGGCATGAAATCCAGTCTGAATGTTTCATGAGATAAGGCAGTAAAGTCAGGATTATATAAACTATAAAACATTATTGCCTCCTACAGTAATAAACGATCAGGACTTGCCCCAATCAGAGTACGTGCCTCTCAAGGTATTGACATGTTCGTAGTGTAATTTTGTAGAGTTACTTGGTAACCGAAAATTCAGCAATGTGTGCTATTTGCTGCCAGATACTCAAGGCAGGCTATTACTTGCATAATTGTACTCTCAAAAGATAGGTGAAAGGGGGAAAAGACTACGGCGGTGATGAACACGTATGGGCTCAAGAAAAATAAGCATTCAGCAAAAGAGGGATGATGAAGTCTAGAAACAACATTAGCTGAAATAAACAAGTACGCACTAATTATTGAAATTGCTTGCCAAAAAGCACGCAAGTCGAGCACAACAGAGAGCCCTAAAAAACTCTAAAGATCATAGCCAGCATGCAACAACAGCAACCATCGCGATCCTGTGCTTAAGATTTAATTGGCCCTCTTGAATATGAAGAACAATCCAATATACTCTCGCAGAAATGAAACATTACATTCGATCAAATGCAGGCTGCCATGGAAGATGAGGAATGCATGCATAAGTGGCATTAGAATAGTGAATGATTTAACATTCACTCCTCTTTGGTGCAATTTTAATCCTTGATGCATATCAAGGCAAAGTTCACATCAAGATCAATATCAATATCAAGATGTCATTACTTTATTATTTGAAATCCTAATACTTATACATAAAAGATCACTGTTTTAAATTTCCTCCAATACGGCCGAAATTTCGGCCGAAATTTCGTTTCGGCTAGCTTGCCGATACGAAATCACATATTTTATACTCTACATCGTTTTGTACCGAAATGTGTAGATTTCAGCCGAAATATTGCCGAAATTGGGGAAATATCAGCCGAAATAGACACAAATGTTATTGTAAATATATTTAAAAATTTTGTTTTACCTTTTGCATGTCTTTCAATATAGGACCTTAAGCTAAAATAATGTGAGAATTTCGTATCGCTATTGTTTGTATATATGCAAAGTCAAGTAAGTTTATTAACTAATACATTTTATCTAATCAATGCAAATTCAATTTAGTTATATACTTATATTACATTCTCTTCTATATCATGTAGGACATATAATATCTTATTTAGTAACAAAAAAATGTATTTATTGAGTATAAAAAATGTACATCCGGTATGATCACATCTTTCCGAGATCTCTGATATCTCCGATCCGAGACGAAACACCCCTTACCGAGATGAGTCCAAAATCCGAGATTTAAAACCATGTAAAAGATAGTAAGAAACTAGTCTCGATCATGTCAAGCAATATCCCCTACCATTCAGACTGGTTAAATTTTGAATACATGTATAAACAGTATGAACATATGTTTGTTGTCAAGCAATATCCCCTACCATTCAGACTGGTTAAATTTTGAATACATGTATAAACAGTATGAACATATGTTTGTTCACTACAAAATATAGCCATTTATTCTAGTCATGTTTTGGGAAGACAGTCTCTATACCATGGGTTAGGATTTTGTAGAAAGCAGGATAGACCATTGCATACAAATGAGTGCACTTTTGAGATACGGCTCTCACAACATAATATCTCTATGAATTTCTAGGACATAATGCAAGGAATGTGCATGCATTGCATCCAGTGGCTATAGACAATATTTTATACTTGTAGGAGTTCCTATAGACCATAATTTGCATTACGTTTTGGATACGCTAGAAGCAAGGACATGTTCTGGATACGTGGGGGGCAATTTCCTTCTTTTTTTCCAACCCAAAACAGAAAAGTTGGCCAAGCCCATCCCATCTCCATCAAGTTCAGACCGACCCAGTTCAACATTACCATCTGCCTGTCGAGTCTTTTGGAAGATTTCCATGATTGATTTAAGACTAGGCTACTTTTAATTGAACCTTCAGGTCATGTAATATTGGAATTTGTGTGGTTGGAATGGTCCATTAATATGTTTTTTTTGACATTGACTGCTTGTATTAATTTTGATTACCATGTTCTTATTTCTTAATTTTCCATGTTTCGATTGAATTTAATATTTTAGTTTACTAATATAATTTATTGTATCCTAACATACCCATATCCTAGTTTTTGAGGAATCAAAATATCCGCATACCAGATATGTGCCACGTAACCGTATTCGTGCTTCATAGGTTGCCAATATACCAGGATATAGGCACTATGTTGATCCAAATCCAACATGATTGGACTTGGACCCATTTTGCATATGCCTAGATGGCTAAATCAAATAAATTCACATATGGTACAATATGATAGAAGATTCAACCTGTTTAAAAAGTGTTCAGTACAGTGTTGGCATGTGTATGCGTATGCCAGTGAAGTGCAAATCTTGAATACAGTAATAGACTAGTAATGTATTATATAATTAGATTTTATAAAAGCATTCAACCAACTCAGTTAACCTTAATATAAAAATGTATAAAAAAAATTAATTGAGAGAAACAAATTTCGAAGGGTAGAATTTAACTAACAAGAGATACTCACTATTATCAATATCTTACAATACATGATATGCATCATATAATTCAATATGACTTAAGAGATAAATAAATAAATAAGGCAATTTAAATAATAATAATTTATCATCCAATACTCTTTATGTATCTTAAAATATTATGTATCTTATACTTCACAACATTTTACACTAAAAATTGGCCAAAATTACATTTTAAGTTTAAAACTTGTTACGTATATCTTATAATACACAACATTTTACATAAAAACTTAATCTGAATTACATTTTAAGTTTAAAACTTGTTATGTAGCTTACACTTCACAACATTTTACACTAAAAAATTGGTAAGAATTACATTTTAAGTTTAAAACTTGTTACGTATCTATATAATAAAACACAAAGAAAGCTATCAAGTGGCTCTCCTTCAATCCCCCCAAAAATCAAAGGCCCAGATCTAACCTTACAAAACATATTTTCCCCCCAAAAGTACTCCCCAAAACTAAAATTCAAATCTCCCACCCAAAACAACTCCTATATTTATTGAATTTTTTTTTTCTCTCTCTCTCTCCCTCCCTATTCTATTCACAAAATTAAGAAAATAAAATTTTAAAAAAATTTAAAATAACTCCTATATTTATTGATTTTTTTTCTCTCTCTCTCTCCCTCCCTCTTCTATTCACAAAATTAAGAAAATAAAAATTTTAAAAATTTAAAATATTAAAAAACTTAAAAATTTAAAATTTAAAATCTTTAAAAATAATTCAAAAAAATCAAAAAAAATCATATAATATGTTTTTTGCTCTATGTTTGCTACTTCAATTAATTTGCTGGACCTCCAAAACTATTTTATATGATCAAACAAGGTGCACCGTTTCGAAAACGTGCCGTAGGCACGTGTCAACGGGCAAACCTAGATACACAACATTTTACATAAGAACTTATCTGAATTTCATTTTAAGTTTAAAACTTGTTTCGGAATTACTTTCAGGGTAAATTACAGGTTGCAAATCTTAAAAGAGGTTATAACATTCTTAACATTCAAAAGTTCAAATCATAAAACCCTACTGCTCACAAGAATTTATGCAAACAATTAAAGCTCAACAGAATTATTCACCTTCATTTAAATCCAGGCAAACCCAAAATCCTCTGTTTGGACCCAACAAACCTACTCACTAAAAAAACAATAGTGAAAGATGTTGAGAGTCGATCACTAAGGTACATTATTATCTCATTTCCTAGCCTTCTCACCTCCCTATAATTTTTATTTCTTTTTCTCTACTGTTTAATTGCCTATTCTAAGTTTCTCATTTCCTTTTATCTGTAATAATGGGCTTCTTGCTTCTTTTCTTTTGGCATGTGAAATATATTCTCATTCATCGGCATACTGTCTAATCAGGTTGAAATCCAGTTGTGAAAATCCTTTCAAATCCACATACAATTAGTTAAGGTGGTTGTGATAATGCTTAGATGTTTCGGTCAATCTTCCAAATAATGATGGGCATGCTCAAGAAAAAGTTAATTTATACAAACCACGTAGTTTGTGCTACTAGAAGCAAAGATATGCCCACTTGCATTTGTTTCTCATGGATCTCACAGGCTTCTCCTTTAGGAATACAAATGTAATTCTAAAGGTGCAGTTAATGGCATTACTCCCAAGTTAATGCACTGTATAAAAGTGGATTATTAATCTTCTTCTACTTGTTATACTTACTAAGTGGGTTCTAGTTTTATGCATGTGTACAGTTATATATGCTATGGCTGACTAATGTCACATTTGGCAAGACTATAAACTTCCACTCTTTTTTTGTATGTTAAGGCTTATGATTAGCAAAATATTTCTTTCTTCAAGCACTCTTTCCTTAAGAAGCATTCTTAAGACAGCTTTCAGTTAACATTCCTTGAGTAATCCAACTTATTCATTTTTTATTCAACTCCACTGCACCTTAACCTTACAAATTTATACTTCCTGAACTTGTACTGTGTTCTATTTTGGCTTTATATTGTATGCTAGCTACTGGTCTGTAGTAGCATTTTTTGTGGGTTGGATACTTTGCAAGACCTTTTTAGTTTTATTGGCTGAAGCCCTTTGTGAGCTCTATCTATTTCATCAAAAAACATGTACATAATTTTAACCACAACAACTACTATACAAGAAATAAAGATTACAATATGCTTCATGATACAGTGCACAATATGAAAACAGGGAAGTAATGCATAATATGAATCCCGGATTAAGGTTTGTAGGTACTATACAATTTCTTTACATTTGTTTTGAGAAGGGGAATTCATAGACAACTGTGACTGTGAATCAAGTTTGGATCCTTATTTAATGATTAAGTGGATCCAAATCTTCATTCACTAAAGAATGCGAAGTGACCCCGACCTGATCACATTCCTACCCAAAGTTAAAGAGGTCCCACATTCTAGTAACACATTCACAGTACTTCTCTTAGCCTCCACAACCAAACGTAAATTTAACAACTGCATCCATATAAGATATAAATATTAAAATACGCTTCATGATACAGTGCAAAATATGAAAACAAGAAGTAATGCATAAAATGAATCCAGATTTAAGATCTGTGGGTATTATACAATTTCTTTGCATTTTTTGAGAAGGGGAATTTATAGACAACTGTGACTGTGAACAAGTTGGGATCCTTATTTTCCTATTAACTGGATCCAAATCTACATTTCACTTAAGAATGCACAGAGACCCGACCAGATTCCATTCCTACCCAAGTCCAGGATGTCCAGTATTCTAGCAACGTATTCACACTATTTCTCTCAGCCTCCATAACCAAACTACATATCCACTAAGATTAGGAGAATTGAAGTGTAAAATGTTGTAAAGCTAAGCATGTAGAATCATGATTAAGAGATATATCAGCTACACAGATAACTGAAAAACTTCTAGTAGCTAGAACATTCAAACTTCAAGCAAAGGTAGCCGATAATGGCACAGCAGTGATACATTGATATGGATATGTTAAGATAATAAAAACAGATAATAAATTTATTACCCTATCCCAACTTAAAATAGAAGAAAATTACAATACAGCTAAATCAACCAAGCTACTACCGAAATGGTTATATTTTATTCAACAATTTGTAGATGTTACTCTAGACAGACCTTCCAAAAACGTGATTTGCAATGAGATAATTCATAATTGTGAGAAATATTAACTAAATGGTTCCTTAAATATTTTGTAACTGTAGAAAAGGTTTCTCGGAATTTTGTCAAATGAACCACTGGCACAAACGGTCAACTGGAAGCAGCTTACTCTTTTAAGCATATTGACTCTATCTTGAAGCCCAACAATAGCTCTCTCATTCTCATGCTCATCGATTTCATGAGAGGAATAAGCACGGATTCCACCGTCCTCAATGCCATCAAATAAAGCAGTTCTGGTGTTGCGATAGTCGACCCTGCAAATTACCAACCCTCGCATAAGAACAAGAACCAGAAAACAAAGCATGCAATGGACACGGCAAGTTCAGATAAAAAGTGACACAAAACAAAGGATAAGTAGAGACAGAGGGGTCCGATAGGGGATATGGAGGGTGTTGGTGTATGTCCCAGAGGCCAGTTATGTATTGACCTTACTAATTTACATTGTATCATGACATTTATTTCATATATGAGGCATTTCATTTATTGTGTTGTTTAATCTGATTAAATGAATATATAATGAAGTCACTAGAATAGTAAGTTCAATGCCATGAGATATCAAGTGCATAACTTGATTGTGAGATCCTATTGGTTGTAATCAGAACACTATTCTTAAATATCCCTAGTCAAATATCAATGTGAATTAGGATAACAATAAAACATAAAGACTAGCATCTGCGTAAATTGATGACCATTCTCACGGGTCATGGATATGAGATATCAAGTCTTCACGTACATATTAGAGTAATAATGTACTGAACTGACCCACCATGATAACACTGCATGGATCGTTACATGAGTATCATAAGCGGTTCTCACAATGACCATGGTATACGTGGTCCTTTGACTTGAAATCACTACGGTTCCCTACATGAGAAGTTATATATTTAAATGCCGTCAAACGTCACCTGTAATAAGATGACTATAAAGTCGGCTATTGGACATAGTGTGAATCATGCGGAGGGATGTAAGTGACTTAGACAGAATTTCTCTCTTACATCACATGAGTGATATCTTCGGGTCCCTTGATTGAGTGAGACTGTAAAATGCATGGTCATGCTCAAATGAGTCAATTTGAGATATTGATCTCATTTGTCTTCGTAAGTCTACCCAAACATCAAGAAACCAAAGATTAAAATATACAAAGGTGACACGGTCCATGCGTTGTGGTCAATTAAGATATATAGACAAAAGGACTAGACTATATAGTAATATTTTTCACGAATAGGTTATGTCAAATCAGTGGCATTTCCATTACTTAAGTAGCAGTGATGTATGACTAGATACCGCTCACTGTTTGTAGCATTAAAACAGAATTTTTGTATTACTGTCAACATAATGGGTACCTATAAGGTCACACACTTAGAAATGATCGAAATTATGATTTAAATTCATTAGATGAATTTAATTGGGAATCCAAGTAAGACTTGGGCTCCTAACGTTGGTTGGCCAATTAGTTAAACTAATTGGGCCAACCCAAATTAGAAGGCCCGCATACCTCACTACTCAATTAGGGTTTGCTGCACACATACACACACACACACACACACACACACACACACACACACACACACACACACACACACACACACACACATATATATATATATATCTGTGTGTAGTCTGTGATTAAAAAAAAACCCGTCACAGAGCGTGAGAGTGAGGCGAGGAACATCCCCCTTCCCGCAGCTAGCACCGCGGCATGAGGGAGAACCCAATTTTGATTTGTTCGTGTGGATACCGAAGCGACACCGCAACATTGCAGCGCTCGTGATTGGCAGACTGTGGAGACAGCAATTCCATCGTTTAGGTAAAATTCCTAACACGATTTATGGTTTTCATATGAATTCATGGCTGTGTTTCGAATTTTTTATGTATTTTTCCGCTGCTTATTACTCTGTTGTAAACCTCGAAACCCAACAGAGGGTTATGGAAAGAAGAGTAATTTAGAGACAGAGTTTGCTAAGTGATTGCACGGTTTGCACCTACAATACAGCATAGGTTGTTTGCTTATGTGTACAGAGGTATGCTTATCAATGTATAGTTGTGTATGACAATAGATATCTCTGTCTATCAGAGACATGCAAAGAAAAGTAAAATCCAAAGTTTTCTAATCCCTTTCTCAATGTGCAGATCTTCTGTCATAATTATTAAACCCATTTTGATGAAATGAGTTTACAAAGCTGGTCCCATAAACAATGGTCCCCGATGCGCATCATTAGTAGTTTGAAAATTTTAATTATGAAAAATCATGCAAGCATAATACTAGCAAAGATATTATATACCTTAAAAATATATATAAACAAGACAAAAATGATTTATAATAAGAAACAACAGTATGTTCTCAGCGTACTACTTTAAATTTAGTATGAGCCAACAAGAAAGACTAACGTCACTTTCCTCTCCTGACATACAAAAAAAAAACTGAAAACTATTTTCTCTATTGGAGATGATAAACCAATCGGTTCTTGTTCATCTAAAAAAATCTTAGCTCATGCATACAGATAAGGAAGCATCAGAGGTTCACCGTCAATTTTTGGTTTTTAAATATAATTCTGAAGAACCGCTTCAAGATTAAAGAGAATTCTTCAAAGCTCACAATTTTCAATTAAGAAAATGGAAAATGACCATCAGTATGTACTGAAATTGTAAAGCCTGAAAAACTAAACAATGGGCTCACTGCTGTGAATTTCAGTATTTTGTGCTGGATTCTGATCTCACCCTCCTTTCCGAAAAAGTCATGTTTTCTACGAAGTTACCAATAATTTGTGGTTCAGAAAGGACTGACAAGGAAAAGAGGAAGCAACGAAGTATAAGATACGAGAATATCAATAGCATAAACAGTATTTCTTCAAGAAAAAGTAATAAATAATAAGTATAAATTTGGGGTTCATTTACCAACTTGCAGTGGATATCCATTGTTGGGTAAAGAAAGTAGGCCCCTTAGGCCTGTTCTGGAGATAAACGATTTTAGAATGTATGAGTACAGTTTGGGAGTTTAATCTACTAAAGGAGTTCACTTTTGCATTCATTTATAGAAAGCACAGATAGATTTTTAAAAATCATTTCCCAAACAGTCACATCTAAAGACAACAAGCAAACTGATCCATAGAAAGATGGATCGAGCCCTGGATCTAACCGTTTTTTTCAACCCATTGCCAAACTAAGCCTTAGATTTTGAATAAGAGCTATAGATGAGGTCAGAATGGTCCAGGATCTATTCTGGAATGGCATGATAAGAACTATACAAGCTTTATTCCCTCATTTGCTAAATAAAAATAGCCGACCTTAAACAAAATCAATCTCACTAAAATAAGAATCGGTAATGCTCATGTACATGCTCTGCTCTTTAAGAACATGGTGTATCTAAATATCTGAACATTCGTAACAAAGAAGTATAGTGTACATGTCCAATATTGTAGTACAATCCACAACTGTTGGCGCGGTGTAACCACAAACTTACTTTGTCTGCCTCATCCTCAACTTTTATAGAGGTGTCAATTGTTATAAATATCAACAGACCTGTCTTAACCGCGTTAAACATTTTAAAAAGGAATTCAATCCTCTCCGCCAAATCAACCCACCAATCGTCTGTCCCTCAAATTAACACAATATGGATTTGTCTTTCACCCTAAGCAGTTAAAATCGGTTTTCAGAACCAATCGGTTAATCGGAAAATAATCGGGGATTAAATCGAAAAAATTGTATATGTATATATATATATATATGAAAAAAATAAAAAATGATCTATCCTCTCTGAAGTATATCTCTGAAGTATATGATCAAGAGGATCTTAAGTTTTGAAAAACAAGTTAACACGTAAAATATCAAGTTTAATATCACAAATTAAGTAAGCATACCTTAAAACTCAGAGATAACACGTTCAAAATATAAATAAATAGTAAACAATCCACACTCATCCTTATATTTATAATTCAAGTTTAATGTCACCCACACCCCTGTACATAATCATAATTCACATTTAATGTCGCATACCCAAAAAACTAAATACAAATAAACATTCTAGTTTTCCATGCATTGTCATGTTTAATACCAAAATGCAAAAGACCAAAACAAAATGAAGCAAAGTCTCAGAGACAATGACAAAAAAGAAACAAGACTCAAAAGCTAATAATACTCGTCTATTTCATCATTTTCATTTTCTTGATTGCCTCCAAATGGCATATATTCCCATGGTTCCTCCAATTCTTCATCATCCTCATTTCGAATTATATTCCTTGTTAATGGTCCTTCATGATGTGGTGCCATGACATTTTCAACTTGTGTCCATGTAAGATCATCGTCGCTCGAACAAAGTCTTCAAGATCTTGAACCGTAGGAATTACCCAATCATCATTCTCATCCACTAGTCTGAAAATTATTGGATAGCACCATCATTCACCCAAGCATTGATGCGTCTTTCCAACTTTTTGTTGTATTGAATGTAGATGATTTAATCAGTTAATCGGATTAACCGATTATCAGCCGATTACCGACTTAACCGACGATTATTCCCGATAAAACCGCTACCAATAGAAATATTGTAAATCACTAGATAATTAATAGTCTTAAGTCCTATTAGTGATTAATCGCTGATTAATCGGCATTTTTTTCCGATGTTAACTGCTTAGCTTCCTACACTCTCTTACCCTTCACATATATCGCAAACACTTCCTCTCCCGCTCTGTCCACAACCTCAATACCTAAACCTACATTAAGAAAGCAAGATACCCAATCCTTCTCAACTTTTAAAGAAGTGTCATTTTTTATAAGTCTCAAGGCAATATTGATTCCAATCCTCTCGTTCAAATCAAGGCAATATTGATTTCTCTCCACCACTCTCTCATCCTTTACTTTTATCGCAAACTCTTTCCTCTCCCACTTTGTCCACAAACCCAATTCCTAACCCTACATTAAAAAACAAGAAACCCAAACCCCTATAGCTCTTTGATGAAGACAAAATGCAAGAGAACCGATTGAAGCGGACTGGAACATACAAAGCAGACTGATAACTGCCCCAGTCATAAAATTGGTCAGACGAAAGTTATGGGAGTCGAAAGGTGTACGGGTATACCCAAACGCACTTGGGATGAAGCTATCAACCAGGGATAAAAAGTGTTAATTTGACGAAGATGGTGTCCCAAAAGGTTTTGTTGTTGTTCAAAGCGCACGCCCTCCATATCGCAAGATCACTATCAATCCATTCCCTACATTACAATATAATCCAACACCATAATTCCCTCTAAAATTATCAGGAACGTTCTAAATCTACATAAGATTTCAAATTATACAGACAAATCAACAATAGCCAACAATTTAAACATTTCAAAATCAAAATCAAATAATGGAACAAAGATTCAGATACGAACCTTCTCGAATTCATGGCTTACTACCACCAATCTACCTTAAAAAAAATTCAGAAAAAAACAGCACAATTAGGTGTTAAGACTTCAAACGATCAAACAAATCAAATCTATCAGAAACACTAACATAACAAGGTGGAGAAGATGCTTACAATGATTGATTAGGGTTTGGTTATTTCTTCTTCAGATCTGAGAGGTTTCAGTTTTTTGTTGTTAGTTTTTTGGGAAAAATTGCTATCGGTTTCTATCTTGAATGCTTTCTTGGTTTATTTTTTGGACCATTATTGCTTCTTTACTCGGTGATGACGTGACACTTTAGGCTGTTCACCAAACATTTGATTCGGCCAGGGAGGTGGCTTTGAGATTGATGTCCTACTCTGTGATATCGTCACGATTCGGATAAGTAATATGATTGGTTTATAAAAAATCATATAGTGTGTGTTTTATAGTTGTTTTATTACGGTGGTGGGTTTGGTTTGAAAATGGGAATTTTTTTGCCGTACTTGGTCACTTTTTAAAAATGTTTACGATTTTGGGTTATTTTTCAAGCTATTAGTAGCTGTCATGTCAGCAGCGGTCGCTATTCCGATTAGTAGCCTGTCTCTTTTAAAGGTTGCTAATAGGAATAGCAGTCTCTTTTTTAAAAAAATTGAAATTTTTGTTTACTGTCGTTATTCATATTAGCAACCAAAACATATATGAAGTCTCTAATGTAATCAGCAACCTTCAATGAACTGTATTACGACACTTAACGAAATCTAAAGAGATTTTGCTATCTAAAAAAATAACAATCAATTTTTTTTGAAACCTAGGTCGCTGGAATAGTGACTTTAGTTGGGTGATTATTTTGCAAATCATACAGAGAGCAAGGAGATTTAGTCCCCTACTGAGGTCGCTAATCGGAATAGAGACCTTGTTGTACTAAGGTCTCTATTCCGAATAGATGCATTAGTTGTGTGAATATATTTTACAAATTTTACAAAATTTTCAAAGAACAAAGAGATTGAGTTTCCTACCGAGGTCGTTATTGCGAATAGCGACCGAAGTATACTAAGGTCGCTATTCCCAATAGCGACCTTAATTGGGTGATTATTTTGCAAATCTTACAGAAAGAAGGAGATTTAGTCTTCTACTGAGGTCGCTATTCATACTAGCGATCTCAGCTTTAATTCTTTTTATTCCAAGAGAGCAAAAGCTCTCTAGAAATCGCTAAGTGTCTCAATACATTCATTTGAGGTCTCTAATCCCATTAGCGACCTCATATATACTTTGGTCTCTAGTGAGAATAACGACAGCAAACAAAAATTCCAAATATTTTAAAATATGGGCCTTTATTCCCATTAGCGACCTTCAAAATGAAGAAGCCACTAATGAGAATAGTGGTTGTTGTTGACGTGGAATTAAGTAGCCCATAAGCGCTAATAGTTTCGAAAGTGGCCCAAAAACACAAATATTTTCAAAAAGTAACCTAGTACGGCAAAAAATTCTGAAAATGGATTCGTGGTTTGCTTTCGATGGGAAAGACTTTTGTTAGGTATTAATTCAGAGTGAGAAAATATAGGTCTGGTTGGGAGTAGGGGTGGTATACCGTATCGTACCATCATTGCTCTACCATTTACCATATCAGTATATCTGGTACACAAATTTCTTTAATATTACCATGCCAAAATTTCGGTACTACCGAGTTCGTAATACCGAAATATCGGTACAGTAATGGTAATCCACGATATTACCAGACCTTAAAAAGAAAAATAAAACTTTAGTTGAGTAGAAGTATATATAGCTGCTTAGCGAATATAAATATACTTGAAGTCTTGAACCATCAATCCTGCAGCAATTTTACATGTAATTTGGTTGCTATCCAGTCGTTAGTAAGGGATTTATTTGGTCCGTTAATAAGATTGGTGTACTTCCCTTATTAAGGTTCATTGATCAATAATGCAAACAAAAACATCCTAATATTTTTCATAATCCTAGCAACAAGAATCAGACACACACCTTACACGAACACACATACCTACCCTCATATTCGCAGAATATTATCACATAACTCCGACCACATGCTACAAAATTAAAAAGGAAAGAAATTTCTCTCATTTTCAAGGAAATGATGCAGCCATCCAATATGATAGGTATACGATAGTATGTTAATGGCGATGCATAATATTGCATGCATACATTCACAACTGTGATTATTTGGCTGTTACGATGATTGTGATTTCAAGTGTGAAATTAATTAGAAGATGATGGAGGATAATAGAAAATTTGGTTGTTGCTCCAACCCTTAAGCATTTTGTTTTTAGGTTAAAGAAGCTTTTACATTTTAATACTTACATATGTACAGGATATTATATCATCAAAGAATTCTTTACCTTTGTAAAAAAATATAGCAACCTTAATAACATTTGTATTTACTTCAGACTACATTACTTTTCACATATAAAAATTAAATTAAATATATATTAAATATACTCGGTACGGTACGGTATACACGATATTAATACTAGGTACCAGTACCATACCATATAATCTCAGTACGGTACAGTACTGAGATTTCGATACGGTATTACCGAGTTTTTTGTAATATTCGGTATGGTAACTGTCACGCCCCGCTTCCCAAAAGAATACGGAATACGAGTACGTGACAAAGCCCAGCGAATGATTTTCATCATCTATAAACTGTAAGGATCAACTCAATAGTAAACAGAAATATACAAGAAATATACATCCACGCATACATGAAACAAATCTCATAATCAAAAGAATTATTTGAAAACAAATACATAATCTATATAATAAATTACAAAGAAAGCTATCAAGTGGCTCTTATTCAATCTCCTCTAAAACCAATGGCCTAGATTGATTCTCACAAAACATATTTTCCCGCCCAAAATTTCAAACCCCAAAATTAAAATTCCCCCCCCCCCCCCCAAAAAAAAAAAAACTAAAAAACTCATTACTTTATTACTATCTCTCTCTTCTCTCTTCACTTTTCATATTTTTCTCTTTCTCTCTCTTTATCTCTCTCTCATTCTTTCTTTATTTACTTAGAAATTTAGATTTGAAGATTTCAGTAAAATTTTCAGAATTTTTATGTTTTTTTTATTGCACATGTTATATTGAAAATAACAAATATCACTTCAACAGTTAAATTTCATCATTTTCCATCCTTAAAGTTCTAAGAAGTTGGATTTTACACCCTCATTTGTAATTATTTTTCAACATATACTAATAGAAACATGGACTTTTATATTTACAACTAATTATTGTCATACTATTCAAACTTAAACTACATAATTGTTGTTTTACTGTTTACAGGGCTTTTCGTGTGTTGTATCGTTCCGAAGACGTGCCGTAGGCACGTGTCCACGGGCAAATCTAGTCCTTAAATAAAACAAGATCTGGAAAGTAAAACAATAAACTTTGGGACAACATGCCCAATACAAGTTTTAAGTAGCAACAAGAGGAAATAATAAACTCAATACAAAAATGAACTAAAGCATGAAAGATTCCAGGATAGCTTAAAACACTTGATCACTCACTCCTTCTGGTAACTCGTCTCCAAAACCTGTACATTTATCATTGAAAGAAATAGAGGAACAGGAAAATAATCTGCCCATTAGTGCAAGTTACGATCGCAAGTAGTACAAGCAAAAATGGGTACAGGAACAAGGTAAACAGAATGCGGAACAGGAAACAAGATCATAGAACTTAGTATGGAAGGAATGCAATGGGAAATGTACTCAAATAAAACGGAAAGCAAGCAAACAGGATCATGCAACTTATAAATCAAAATCATGTGACTTGTAAATTAAAATCATGTGACTTGTAAATCAAAATCATGTAACCAAATCATGTAACTTGTGACGAAATCAGGAAACTGGTAGACAGGATTATGCATGTGTTTAGTGTCAGCTTAAGTCTATTCATTTGATTTAGTCCTAACTAATGCAGCAATCATGCGTTCCATATATATACCACATGTTTGATGCATACAATCAAATTACGTTTAGACTTAGTGGTGGATTCTATTGGGCCGTGTACTCAGGTCTTGTAGTGGTGAACTATATCAGGTAACCAAATCATCCAAATCATATTAACCAAATCATATTTATTACTCCAAATCATATCATGTAATCCAAATCATCCAAATGTAATCCAAATCAGGTGCCACTATTACGGGAAACACGGTTCTCCTTTTGAGTACACTTTTCTATATTGTCCACTGCTAGATCTTACCCTTATACCCCGACTTGTTACTTTTTATTACAAAATAAACATGATCAGAAGATAACGAGAACAAAATCGCGACAGGACAAGGATGTATCAAGAGCTTATATGACGCAAGGAACATGTTCTCGATCGCAAAATACAAGAAACAACATGCAAATATTTAAACATAGCAAAATACCAATTCTGGACAGCAATACGTTACTGTACCAAAACTGAAATTCCCGCTGCTACAGAAAAGCAAATCTGGATCTGTCAGAAGTTCTAGAAACTAGATTCTCTGCCGGTTCCAGCGCATATACACACAATATATAAAAATCACATAAACTAGGTTTAAATTCTTATTCTTTAAAGATTTTCATGTACAGAAAGAATCCTAAAGTTATGGTTGCATGCATGTATTAGGTCTGATAACTCATCAAGTAATTCCACAAAATTTAGGGTGATACCTACACATGTCTAGTCCCAACCAAATTTATTTCACATTTTAATTTTACTGTTAATATGTTCTGTTTATTAATAAATCAGGATGATACACATAAAATTTGTGAATCTGGAAATCCAGACCTAGCAGTACTAAAAGTCAGATATCTAGCAGATTATAAATCAGAATTCAAATCCGTCGAACGTTCTGGAAACAGACACATGGAGATACAATTCTCATTCAATAATTTTTAATCAATGATAAATAGAATTAGGTCAAAACTAAGATTCTTTACTGAATAGGCATGTGGGCAGAAATTATATATTCATGTTCGCATAAGTATATTAAGTCAAAAAAATAATCAAATAATTCTACAAAAAATTAGGATGTCTCCTATACATGTCTAGTCATATCCAGATTAGTATCAAGTCTAAATTTTACCATTAGCATCTATTTTATTCAATAACTCATGCCAAAGATCTTATAATTAGGAATTTGAAAATTTGCAACATAACAACAGTAAAACTGAGATAACTCATACATTACAAATCAGATTTCAGATCCGTTAAAAGTTATGAAAACTAGACTCAGAGGCCTACATTTCATATTCACAAATTTAGTTATTATCTCGACATTAACAGGGTCTAAATCATCGTGCCAAATCGGGACAATAGTGAATGAAATTACTTTTTGCATGAATTGTAACATTTACAACAACTTCGATGGATCCAAATTAGTGTATAATGCAAATCATAACTAAATGGGCATTCAAGTCAACATGGCATGTTCATTCTTAAATTCGTGAAAGGGAAAAACACAACTAACATATCAACACATGAACAAAACATCTATAATTCATAGTAATTCATGGACATGCATGTAACCAAATAATTAGATCTAACTCATGTTTGTGAAATGAGTGAAATAACGAATGGTTGTGACCCTCAAGATTATGGAATTGATAGAGACGAACAAACGAGTAGAACCAAGATTATCAACGATAAACAAAAGGCGAATCACAACTAAAATTTACTTGCGGTATTTCAAAAAGGTGCTTGTACGAGGAAACAAAAGAATCGTTCAAGTTACTTGCCTTACGAGATGATGATTCCGATGAAGATTAGACATGTAACCAAATAATTAGATCTAACTCATTTTTGTGAAATGAGTGAAATAACGAATGGTTGTGACCCTTAAGATTATGGAATTGATAAAGACGAACAAACGAGTAGAACCAAGATTATCAACGATAAACAAAAGGCAAGCCACAACTAAAATCTAATTGCGGTATTTCAAAAAGGTGCTTGTACGGGGAAACAAAAGAATCGTTCAAGTTACTTGCCTTACGAGATGATGATTCCGATGAAGATTAGAATAACAGGACTAGGATCCTGGGCAACGAAGCATGTGCGAGTTACGTGCAACCACAACACGGACAGCAGTGGCAACAGCAAGGAGCACAGCAACCGCATGGGACGGCACATGCCAAACATGTGCAATAACAGCATACATCAGCAAGACAGCCCACAACAGCAAGATGCTCACACAACATCAAACAGCAAGCTGTGGATCTCAACATAGCAAACAGCAAACCTGGATCTCCAAGTGCAGACGGCAGCGGTGGGGACAGCGGCGCAGGGGCTTCGGCTTGGGTTCGACAGAGGTGACTGGCAGATGAAGGCGATGCTTGGTGTTGGTGATGAGTTGTCGAATCGGTGTGAGGATTCAGGACTCGAGCACAGGGGAAGATGAACTAGGCAGTTGTAGGTATAGTAGGGTTATGGTTAGGGTTAGGGGGTTTTAACAGTATATTTATAGGGGTTAATTAGGATATTGGGTTTGAATCCAATAAAAAAAAGGTTATAGGGTTTGGGTTTAGATTAAATACAAATAATTAAATGAATAAATAAATTGTAATACAATAGTACAATGAATTAAATAGTATACATTAAGTTAATACTCAAATACTAATTAATACAATAGAATATACGTATTCACAGAATAAATAAAATCGGGTTTGATTTGGGCTAAAATATGATGAACAGTAATATAGTAGTACATAACAATTAATTAAATCAAATAATGTACATAAAATTCATACTCTAATAATAATAATAATAATAATAATAATAATAATAATAATAATAATAATAATAATAATAATAATAATAATAATAATAATAAGATTGTATAACAAATAGGAATTGAGTTGAACAATTTTATCATAATAATCCAAATAGGAATTAGGCTCAAATATAAATCGTCGATCAATTAGAACTAGTAAATAAAGTTAAAATACACCATTATTCAAAATAAATAATAATTTTTTATTAGAAAATGCTTCAATATAAAATCCAAACTGAATTTAACACATAATGAATTTATAAAAATATGAAATAAAGAAAATATTCAGGAAATATGTATTTGTGGGAACGGGGGTTACAGTAACGGTATAGTACCGGTACGGTACAGTATTATGGTATTTTTTGACACCCCTAGTTGGGAGGGCCATGCCTTGTATTGGTTGGGTCTAGACGTCACATATCATCCATCGTTCCAAATCTACCTTAAATTTTTATACAGGATAAAATTTAAACTTTAAAGTATGTCGTCTTCTGGCCCAGATGGTAAGAATGGTATGATATGAAATACTGGAATGTTGTTGGTCATGATGTAGCAAATGCTATTAAAGAGTTCTGGTTGACAGCCTCCCTCCATCAACGGAAGTCTAGTTTTGTGACTCTTATTCCCAAGGAGGCATGTCCCTCAACAACCAAGGATTATCCCCCAATCATTCTTGGATATTTTTGTTACAATATTATTGCAAAGATGATGGTTAACCGTATGAAGCTTCCTCTTTAATCTCTAAAGAGCAGTGTGCCTTCGTGCCGAGTCATTTGCTCTCTGATAGCACTTTCTTAGCATAATAAGCTTTCCACTCTATGAGAAGAAAGGAAAGTGTGTGGGTTTCAACAACAATAATGATATAGGTAAAAATAGAACTAAATCGGGACCATTCAAATCGGGCATAAATCTTGAAGCTCTCAGGGGTAAAACGGAAATTTTACATATTAACGGGTCATTGAATGGAAAGTGGGCCTCTTTCAAGCCCAATAATCTAAAAATGGATATGTCTTACTGGGTTGTCCTACCAGCCCAATGAGAATGGGTTTAGGTTGTTTAAATACGATTTAAACCAATAATTACCTATAAGAGGTGGTTCAAAAACTATATCTCTTATCTTTAAGGGAGTTTAAACTCTCCTCAACCACTCTTATCTCTTCATGAAGAAGAGATACTGTTTCAATCCAAAAACACCGGAAAATAGAGATAAATCATTATCGTGAAACTGGCCAAAGCGACTATAAATACCCCCTACCTCCACCAGAAACAGGTAATCAGTATTTTCTCCACAAAAAAACTTTCAAAGTCTTCTTGATTTCTGACTTGAGCATCGGAGGGTCTGTCACCGGGATCAACCCCGGTGTCTAAGACTTTTTGTAGGTCAATGGAGGCGATCGTCACCACACTAATCAAATTCTACGGCGCAAATGAGTCAGATCATCAAGTTAATCATAGTCAAAGGCAGTCAACACCGCTGAAAGTCAAAAGGTCAAGTTCTTGATTGTTCCTACAAAGAATCCACATCATCTGGTTGCTCCCATATAGAAAAAAGCAGCAACAAATTGGCATCGTCTGTGGGAACAACAAATAAAATCCAACAAAACTTCACCAGTAAAAACAAGTCTCCAACATGCTCCTATGGGAGAAGGGAAGGTGGCGACCTCAAGCCGACGAGCCAACCCTCTTCCTCTACCTCCTCCACTTGAGGGCCTTCTTCCTGCTTTCCAACAAATGCAACCTCAAAAAGAGGAGCCTCCACCTGGAGAAGATGAGCCAGGGGGCTTTCATCTGAGTCATCCCGCACCATCTGCAAGGCCCTTTAATGAAAACAGAGGATCGGCTTACACCTCTAGCACTTCTTCACTCCTTCAACCACAACCAGACCTTCGTCAGGTCATCGTCAGTCGCATGCAGGGGTCTGACCTCTGAACCCATCTCAACGAGAGGAGAGCTCGTGAAAAAGCCTCCCATTTGGAGCAGCGGGAGAGTAGGAGAAGCCCTTCTCCTCGGAGACCAAGATTCAAGAGAGCTCCCTCTCTAAGGGCGCGCGAAAGCACTCCCTTTCCTAGAAGACGAAGGAGATCCCCTTCTCATAGGGGGTGAAGGGACCGCAGGAGAACTCCCCCTCGAGAGATAAGATGCCTAACTCGAACTAGCAGAACAGCCCCTTAGAACGGGAAAGGATGAGGAATTTGTCGTCACTAGAGCTGAGCTTTGAGAGCTCCAAGATGAAATCCTTCAGGCTCTTAGCATAATTCCTCCTAAGACCCGGCAACCCAGTCCTCATCGCTCTACTCCTCTGCAATGCGAAGAGTTCCATGGGTCCACCAGATCTGATCAATAGGAGAACGACGTCCTCCGGTGTCTCCAAAAGATGGAAGACTGCCTAGCATCACTGAAGAAGGAAGAGGCAACACAATAGGGAAGACACCGTCCCATCAGACCTCTCTTCTCCAAGAAGATTATTGAGGCTCCCGTCCCTATTAACTTCAAGGTCCCGACATTTCAGCTGTACAACGGGGAGACAGACCCAGTGTACCACATCGAGAGTTTTAAACTCTCATGATGATCTACCAAGCATCTGACTCCCTCCTGTGCAAAACTTTCCTGGCAACCTTGAAGGGCTCTGCACAAGAATGGTTCTCTCGCCTTTCTCCGGGCTCCATATTTTTTTTCGACCAACTTGAGGAGCTCTTCCTCACACACTTCATCACCAGTCATAAATTGGAGAAGACCAGTGCTTCCTTGTCAGATCTCAAGCAAAGGGATGTAGAGTCACTCAAGAGCTATGTCCAACGCTTCACGACTGAGTCTAGATCCATCCCCTTACTCGATTCTGTGGTGGCAACGGTCGTGTTCGGATACAATGTCAAACATGATGACCACAAAGCTTTCCTCATCAAAAGACCTCCTCAGGACTTCTCTGACCTCATTCAAAGAGTCGAGAAGTATATCCAAGTCGAAGAGGCAATCCACCCCCAAGAGCAGAAGTTGCCTTCGTCCGAGAACAAGCGGAAAGGCACTAACGAAGATGAACCCCGAAAATCCCAGAAGGATGCCATGGAACCACGGCACCCACCTCCCATGCCTCGTTTTAAGAAGTAAACCCCACTAAATGCAAGCATATCCGATATTCTTATGGAGATTGACAAGGAAGGGATCCTTCAACCTCCCCCCAAGATGAATGCCCCGAGCAAGAGACAGGATAAAACCAAGTGGTGTGCCTTCCACAAACATCATGGTCACCTTACAGATGATTTCCGAGCACTTAAGGATGAGGTAGAGGTATTGCTCCGATGAGGATACCTCACCAAATTTGTCCAGGTAAATGACACCGAGCCTCCCTCTCCAAGGAGAGTTAACAAGTGAGCGGAGAAGCCAACTGAGTCAAAGGGATCAGGGCGAATGGAGATATTTTATGCTATCTATGGAGGACCTATAGGGGGAGCCTCCAACTCATCAAGAAAAGATTTTGTTCGGGAAGTAAATTCATTACACAACATCCCGCCTCCGAAGAGCCCGGGAGCTAGCATCACCTTCTCATATCAAGATTTGGAAGGTGTCCGAATACCTCACTGCGACACACTCATAATCAGCATGTGTATGAAAAATCATGAAGTACGTTGAGTTCTAGTCTATAACAGCAATTCAGTCAACATCCTCTTCCTCATTGTGTTTGAAGGTCTCAAGATTAAGCGGGATTGCCTCAAGCCTACCGGGTACACCCTCCATGGATTCTTTGGGGCCCCCGTGATGATCGAGGGAGTTGTAAATCTCGACGTAACTCTAGGTGAAGCTCCAGCTACTTGTACAGAAGCATTAGACTTCATGGTGGTCGATATGAAGTCTGCCTACTATGCTATCTTTGGCCACCCGGGGTTAGCTACCCTCCAAGCGGTCGCCTCAGCATACCACCTGAAAATGAAGTTCCCTACGACTGCAAGAGTAGGGGAACCCAAGGGGAGTCAGGAAGCTACTCAGGTGTGCTACACTGCTACAATGGGGGGCTTAATCCTTTCCCTCGATTCCCTGGAACTCCCACTCAATATGGGACAAGCCAGCTCCAAACCCGTGGACGAACTAGCAGAAATCCCTTTCTCCAAAGAGGATAAAGCTAAGTGTTTCCGGGTGAGCAAAGCACTCCCACTCTGAGTCAAGGAGAAACTCATCGTCTGCATCAGAAAGAATCGGGACCTATTCGCTTAGATAGCTGAAGATATGTCGGGCATTACTAAAGACTTAATTATCATCGCTTAAGTGTGAATCCGAAAGTCAAACCTGTCCAGTAGAAGCGCTGCAAATTTGCACTCAAAAGGAAACAAGCCATCAAAGAAGAGGTTGAGAAGCTCCTAGCAGCCCGATTCATCAAAGAAGTTAGTTATCCCGAGTGGCTAGCAAATGTCGTAATGGTCAAGAAGGCCAATGGCAAGTGGAGAATCTGCATAGACTTTACCGACCTCAACAAAGTATGCCCAAAGGACCCCTTCCCTCTGCCGAGCATAGATGCCTTGATAGATTCCACATTAGGCCATGACTTATTATGCTTTATGGACGCATTCTCGGGATATAATCAGATCCGAATGTTCCTGCCAGACATCCCAAAGACGTCCTTCATCACCAATCAGGGACTCTATTGCTACCAAGTTATGCCATTCGGGCTGAAGAATGCCGGGGCTACATATCAACGTTTGGTGAACCAAGTCTTTAGAGAACAGATCGACCAAAACATGGAAGTATACATGAATCATATGCTCGTGAAGAGCCTTGAGAAAGAAGACCATGTAGACGACCTCTAAGAAGCATTCAATGTACTCCAGATCAATAACATGAGGATGAACCTCTCGAAGTGTGCCTTTGGGGTTGCCTCGGGAAAGTTGTTGGGATTTATGGGAAGTCAGGGAGGAATTGAAGCCAATTATGAGAAGATCAAAGCCATCGTCGACATCTTTCCCCTGGCCACGATCAAAGAAGTTTAGAATCTTACAGACCGCCTCCTCGCACTACAAGAAATTTGACATATAGTGACAGCAAAAATACATGGGTAAAAGGCGAAAATCCGTAGGTATAGCCCGTAAAACCTATACCAACAGACATATTTTTCCGTCGTTTTTAATTAGCTATACCCACGGCAAAATGCCGTCACTATAGCCTATAGCGACGGTTTTTTCACTCGTTGGACAAAACCTTGGTGTTATACCCACGGTTTCGTATCCGTTGGTATAGGTTTTAAAGACACATTTTGCTTTCCTATACCCACGGTTAAAACTCCATTGCTATAGGTTTTAGCGATGGTTTTCGCATCTAATTATTTGAATATATACCCATCGCTCTATACACAATTTTTTCTTATTAATTACGCTTATGATAATTTAATATTTTCTTTTATAATATTAATTCAATTATAAACCAAATACACAATGAAATAAATACATGTGTTTATGAAATAAAATTAAACTTCAATCATATTAAAAATTAATGAAGTATTACAAACATGTCAAATTCAAATTACAAAATAGTTAAAATGTCAACCTAAGAGTACCATACTGACATATAATAAGCATATAAAGTCTTATAACAATCTCATCCACTTAATTTCGAGGTTTGCTCCATCAACAGAAAATTAGCTTCCATTGCCAATAAATAGTGTGCATCTACAACTCGCCAATAAATAACTCTGATCTACAATGCTGACTGGAAAATCATCTCAGCAAGTTCCTGTACCATCAAAAATTTAAAGGAATAGTTATTAGGCACATTCAGCGAAGGGTAATAAAGAAAACTTGTTCGGCACAGGGCAAATCTCAAAACTATTTTACCATCAATCTACGAAAAAGAAAACCATGTAACATATCAGGAAATAAATCACTAATGAAAGTAAGTATAAACTCTTAAAAATAAACTTACTTCTAATGTATTAAAGATGGTTTTAGCAGCGTGGCGGAAAACCGTTTCAGCATAACCTCCCGAGCTTCCAGAAACCCCATAAAGATGCCCTTCTTCATTAACATTAGTTAACCTACAATAAATAAAACACAATCAAGTTTTTCATTGATGTCTACATCACCAATATAGGATGATAGTTTACCGTTTTGCTCATGCACATTTTCACTATAAATTGAATCTCCATATATTAAAAAAGCAAAGTTACTTCCTGTAGAAGTGAAAATGAAAGGGGGGGGGGGGGGGTTACAAAGTGCCCTCTATTACAGGCATAGGGGCACATGTAAGTGAATTAGCACTGGATATCCTTATTCAGTTTAGACAAAACATTGGCTTAATGACCTGCTTAAAAGGAAATACAGGAAAAACGACAAACGATGGAGATAACTTCCTCTTCGACACCATTCTTCACATGAACTGCCTGAAAGCCAAGTTTAGCTTCTTCACAATATCCTTCACAGTCATGAATCAACTCTTTTCCAGCAAAAGGTAATTAGTTCATCAATCCAAAGATTTACTAGAACTTTGTTTCTGGGCTCATCCCATGCATCAGAGATGCAAATCTGAAACCCCTGCAAAATTTTTAGTTTTAGTGCATCAATCACTCAGAGAGGTTGCTACTATGGTGAAATCCATGAACTAATTAAGGAGGTTGCATAAAAGTCCATTTCGCCTTTTGTTAATTATACTAGTTCCTCTCCTGACAGAAACCTCCTTTGGCGAGGTTTTACAACACCAAGTGCAAAAGGGCAACTTGTTGATAAGAGCCCATATAATTAGGCCAAATTTTTGCAGAGCTTCACAATTTTGAGTTACTCCTTTGTAAGCTTCGTTTGAATATGAAAAGACTTCAACAATTATGATTCCTACTTATTAATAATAGCCAAAAATTAGCTATCACATAAAATGGCAACCAACAAGCTATTCAAAAAAAAGTTCATGGAAACTGAAAATTAGACATCTACAGATTACGAGCATAGCTACAAATAAAAGAATAAACACACCTGACTGTGATTTGTTGTTCTGATAGGTCGCTGGGCTTCACTGACATCTCAGTTTTTATGTTCTGGGAATTTCCTTCCTTATCCACATTATGATGCTGTTTCTTTAATAATCTGTTCTTGTCTTTAACTCCTCCTTGCTTAGAAGAACCCTCTTCAACCAAATTGAGACTTCCCTTATTGGGTTTCTTCTTCTTATCCGTCTTTCTTCTCTTCTTCGATGAATTCCCATTCTCTTTCATCTCATTCACGTTATCAGGTTTAATCCCCTTCGAAGCGATTTAGACCCAAAACAGATGATGTGAAACCTTCTAGAAACAGAAATTAACAATTAAATTCTAGTATATGGTAAAAAAAAATTACGATAAAACCTATTAGAATAAATCATATATAATAATTAATAAGATTGATATTACTCAATGACTTCGACAACTAGCCAGTTTCTCAAACAAAAGGGAAAGGTATTAGATGCTTACAACTTCAAGTACAAAAAGAATTTCTTTCCTCTCCATGTCTTCTCTCTAAATCCTAGCAGTTGTATAATGGTAGTACTTACATAGATAAAATAATATTATATAACGGTAGTACTTACATAGATAAAATGGCAAGTCTGGTTGAGCAACTACTTACATAGATAACCTGGCATGTAGTTTCAACTTGGGCTCTAATTTGCAACTAAAAGGAATTTGCATTTGACCATATGTTTCAACCTGGGCTCTAATTTGCAACAGAGCTAACTAAGAGATAACAGAGTAATACATAAACTGCAGAATAACTAATTGCTTTAATCGATACTATTGACATATCAAATAATAGTTTCAACACAAAACTATTGAACAAGTATCAACACAAAAACTGCAGAATAGCTCGATGTAATTGTTGATCAAGCACTGTAAAAGATCATTATTAGAAGAATAGGTATGTTCTCAGCCAATTCTGTGAAAAGATCATTGTTTTTGCTAGGAAGTGATTTTAAAGTTGATTACGGTATATACAAAGTTTTTGGGATAACATACTCTGCACATTCCTCTTCGAAAAACACTTCAATGCGAGTGCTTGAAGTTGTTGGCAGTGTTCTTGTGCCCATCTTCTGAGGAACCTGATAGAAATATTGAGAGCATGCACCAAAATTAATCTTATCCAGAATAAGCAAACAATGACAGGTAATCTAAGCACACCAGGACAAACCTTATATGATGACCATTTAGCAGGGGCCATTGTGTTTTCTTTATTTCGATCTGTTTGCGTTGCAAGAGTAGGCCAGTAGCTCCCACTATTCTTCTGAGTTTCAGATTGACGGCTTGATACAGAATTCTCATCATTGTAAACAGAAAGAGGTTTATTATTAGCAACCCTGTGGAACCAAAAATAAGAATTAGTATGGGTAATTTTGTACATTAATACTCTAATAGATACCTAATTTAGATACCAGTGTCGCAAGACTAAAGGCAATACAAAAACAAACCCAAAAACGAAAGCTAGATACTTATATACAATGTTTAATACCATAATTAATGTTTGTTATTTTTGCAATCTTATTTAACCTTTTTCAGGTAAATAAACAATAGGAGTGAGCACAAAATTGGGTTGAGATTAAGCAATAGTCCACTGAATCATCCTTGGTAATACAAGCATAAAATATGATCATCCAAGAAGCACAGACATTGACAAGCACACACACAATACAGTATGGACATGGTAGACTGGTAGTTCTAGGTTTCCTTAAAAAGGTTAGGACACAATCGTGCAAAATATGGTGCATGGTACACTATTTTGTATGCTTCCCACAAATGGAAATTAAACAGGTAGAACATATAGCTTCCTACTACAAACTTGAATTGAATCCGACTCGTTCAAATATTTGTAACTTAAATTTGTACTTTATATTTAATAAGAGGTAGAAGAAGGCATTGAGTTTCAACTAATGGGTCCTCAAATGAAAATTTTTGTAACCTAATCGTAAACCTCTCTGTAAAGTATGATTTGCTGCTGATACTAACTAGGTAAGGTCCAGTGCACAGTTATTTTCAGTAAATACTTACTTTAAAAGTACTACAGAGAAATTTTGAACTCTTAAAGCCATAGAAAATAGGATTTACGCCAACAAAGCATTATCACATCTTCCAAAGATGCAAAATTGTAATCACAACATAAACCGATTCTGTAAGCTTTTGTAGTAGTATAAACAGAGAGTCATTTCCCACCTCTGAAGCTTCGCATTCTTTCTGAAGATATCAGAATTCTCCGTAGGCTGTCGTCCTGACAGAAAAGTGATTAATTAAGTCAGATACATTCTAAAGCTCATCTTTGGTCAAACAAAATCTAAAGATCATCAATCAAATATGAAAACTTACTGCGTCCAACATCAGCCAAAACAGTTCCAAAGCTCCGGTTCGGCATGTTGTTATCTGCTGCATCATCCTATAAAACCAAATTCATCATAATACAGGATAATAATACTAAACAAAAGAATTAAAAATTTATCTATAGGCAAACATACTTCTGCCAGCCTCTTCTTTCTCATTGACCGTACTAAAAATTTTCTGTATGCAGCTTCTAACTTCTCCAAAGGTTTTGCCTTCCTACATTAAGCAAATAACAACAGAAAAATAGTTATTTACAGGTATATCTTGAGAAGAAAATTTATGAAAAAGAAATACCAGCAGCAACAGAAAAAAATTTATTTACATGTATATCTTGATGTCAATATACAGTCTATATATAGACCTTGATATCAAACCTAGCTACTTCATATTTGTATTGCTTTTAATCCATGTTTGTTCCCTTAAGTAATTCCCTCTCCAAACTGCAAAAGAAAGACCTTGATTTCAATATACAGTGTATCCAAGCAGTTTCATGCAATGAACTATATGCAATGCTTCTGCAAATTCAATACGCACAAAAGATATTTTCAAAACTCAAATTTTGATTACCTTTTTTTGCAATCCAGAATTAAAACCTACTAATTCATGGGAAGATATTTGAAATGTGATAGGCTCGGAACATAGTTATTTTAAGGAAGCAAAATGAAAAGTTCATCAAATGCAATTTTGTGATAAGCATCAGGTAGGAAAATCAGAAAAAACACACAAAAAACAGCACCCACCAAACATCTATGTAGTTGAAATACTTCTTCGCAAACAATATCGAAATAAAATTGTGGAAAACAAAAAACATACAATGGTACGAAGCAACCGATGATATATAACAGAATTGAACTTTCCATTCTTTCCCAGCTTCACGAAATCCATAATTGCATCCAAAGCCACATCCTAAAACAATTAACCAATCAATCAACCAATTAAAAATACACACATCCACTAAAATCAAAATCAAGAAATCCAGTTCCCCACTTACTTTAAGAGCGTCTTCGGACACAAAAAAGAGTGACACAAAAAAGATCAAGGTAACCTATTAGATGATCGACAATTTAACCAGAACACAAAAAACTTCAAGGTAAAAGATTGACACAAAAAAGATCATTTCAAACCTGAAAGTGCCTCAAGTAAAAACAAGAGTGGTTTTTCATACTTACATACATAATTGCAGTATCATCAAAATACCCAGATGCACAATCTTGAATGTTTAATAACATCGTAGCAATTTATTTGGTTTATGTTTTATCCGTCTCTTCACCAATTGATCAAACAATGAGCTCAGTTCAGGGCTAATTGTGCATTAATTAGAAACAAAGAACTGAAATCTAGAAACCCTAGAAAAAGTCTTGAGATACCTATTTCTTCTCATCGAAGAGTCTGCGAAGTTGGGAAGCGAGAACACCGGAGGAATCCAAAGCAGCTTCGCGAAGGAGGGAATCTTTGATGGAATCCATGCGGAGGGAGAGGGACTTTGATTCGTCCCTGAGGTCGGAGTTGTCGTTGGTGAGGTCGTGGATGCGGTACTTCTGGCCGAGGGAACGGAGGCTGAGCATGAAGAATCCGGTCATGAAGAAGAACTGGACAAAGCTCTCCTTCCTCTTTATCGCGTTCTCCATCAAACCAAGCGGTTTGCGGGTCGCTGACGCCATTGATGAAAGCTTGAAGGGTTTAGAAATGGAAAGAGGCGACGACAGCGAGAAGAGGCGACGGCAGTGGAAAGAGGGGGGCGACGGTAGCGGGAAGAGGCGACGGCAGCAGGGAAGAGGGGGGCGACGGCAGCGGGAAGAGGAGGATTTAGAGATTGGGTTTGGGGAGGGAGGGATTTAGGAGTTTTAGAGGGATAAAATGAAATATTTTGGGGGAAGAGAGAGGAAAAATAAAAAATTTTGGGGGAAAATAAATTATGGACTATACCCACAGTATTTTATCTCATTTGTAGGTATATGATACCTATACCCACAGTTTTAGAGATCCGTCACTATAGGTGTCCGTTGGTATATGGCAAATTTCTTGTAGTGTCGCCATCAAACGCTTCCTATCCAAGTCGTGGGAGAAATGTCTCCCTTTCTTTAAAGCTCTTCAAGGAGTGAGGGGTAGAGCAGCAAGCAGTTTTTGAAAGCCTCAAAGAACACCTCACCCATCCTCCCATCTTAAGCAAGGCTACACCCGGAGAAACCCTCTACCTCTACTTAGCTACCTCGAATCAAATCCTTAGTGATGTGTTGGTGAGAGAAGAAGATTGGTTGCAGAAGCCGATCTACTATGTGAGCAAGGTGTTCCATCAGGCTGAACTCCCATACTCGAAGATGGAGAAGATGGTCTATGCCCTAGTGATGGCCTCCAGAAAGCTCAGACCGTACTTTCAAGCACATTCCAACTGGGTCCTTACCGATCAACCACTCAAGCAAGTCCTCTACAAACCTGAAAGGTCAGGGAGGCTCATGAAGTGGTCAATTGAGTGAAGCCAACATGATATCACCTACCGCCCCCAGAACTGCAATTAAGATCCAAGCTTTAAGAAAATTCATCGTAGAGAGCACAATCCCTGATCTTCCCTTGGAAGGAGACAACCCCCCGCTGTGGAGCGTGTATGTGGACGGGTCCTCTTTCCTTGAAGGGAGCGAAAATGAGGTTATCTTGATTGGTCCTGATGAGTTCATCCTACAATACTTGCTATGCCTTAGTTTTCCAACTTCTAACAATGAGGCCGAGTATGAAGCCCTAATCGCTAACCTCCTTCTAGTAAAGAAGGCGGGGGCACAAAGAGTCAAAGTATTCAGTGACTCCCAATTAGTGGTGAACCAGATTTGAGGAGAATACGAGGCGAGGGATGACCGTATGGACAAGTACTTAGCGTATGTAAGGAATATAATGTCTACCTTCAAAGAAGTCGAAGTCACTCGCGTTCTGCGAGAAGAAAATGGGCAAGCAGACGCCCTCTCCAAGCTTTTTGCCTCATCATTTGACCGACTTGACTACACTATGTTAATTGATGTCCTACTCAAACCAAGCATTGAAGAAGAGACACTAGAGCTCATGCCTAGAGCCCCTCGAGCACCCGAACATTGTTGGATGGTCGATTTTCTCGATAAAGGGACCTTCCCTGTAGATACCAAAGAATCAAGAAAGATTTGGGTAAGGGCTCAAAGGTACATACTTGTAGAAGGGGTCCTTTATAACCACTTTTATACTCAAGTTGATGGTCGACCATACCTTCGGTGCCTCTTCCCGAGAAAGCCAACTACGCTCTGAAAGAAGTTCATGAAGGTTTATGTGGTAGCCATCTTGGCACAAGATCCCTTGCACAGAAAGTACTCAACTCCGATTACTACTGGCCTACTCTCCTCGATGACGCTCAAATCTATGTTCGTCAATGCATCCCCTGTCAGAAACACTCATCTATCAAGCAAATCCCCAAGCCAACCTTTTCTCCATGTCAAGCCCCATTCCATTCGCGATGTAGGGAATGGATCTTCTCGAGTCCTTCCCCCTGCAACCAGACAGCTGGCCTTCTTAGTGGTCGCTGTTGATTACTTTACAAAGTGGATAGAGACGGAACCACTTGCGATAATCACTGATTCCAATAGTTCCTCTAGAAGAATGTGGTTTGCCGGTTCGGGATCCCTCGCATCCTGGTCACTGAAATGGAACTCAATTCGCTGGTAAGGACATCCGCAAAATTTGCACCTATCTAAATATTGAGCAACATTTCTCTTCAATATCCCACCCCCAGACCAATGGCCAAGCCGAGAATGACAATTCAAAAATCTTGGATGGCCTCAAGAAGAGGCTTGGTGAAGCCCCAAAGGGACAATGGATTGAAGAACTCCCAAGTGTACTTTGGTCCTATAGAACCATGAAGAGAATCCCTACGGGAGTATCCCCGTTCAACCTAACTTTCAACACAAAAGCTCGCATCCCTCTCGAAGTAGGAATACCTTCTCCTCGCCTCCTCTCGTTCAATGAAGAGCAAAATTCTAAGGAGATTTAAGCCAATCTTAACCTCCTTTAGGAAGTCCGAGAGACTCTACCATCCGAAGAAACATCTACCAACAGGGGGTAGAGAGATTTTACAATAACAGAGTTTGCCTAGCCAACATTCAGGAAGAAGACCTGGTCCTCCGAAGTCTCGAGATATCGAACCCCAAAAGAAAGGAAAACTCGCCCCTAACTGGGAAGGACCATACAAAGTCTCACAAGTAGTCTGCCCAAGGGCTTACCGACTTGAAGACTTGAAGGGGGGGGGGGGGGGGGGGGGGCGGAGAGGATATTTAGAGCTTGGAACGCCGAGCACCTCATGAAGTATAAAGAGAGCGTTTAACGCCCTAGCTTAGTAATTAGCATCAAACATGTAATAAAGGCTGATGATTATAACAGTCACAACATGTAATAATGACTTTCATTGAAGCAGCCGCTTAAGTTTGAATATTTCAATAAAATTAGTCTTTTCTTTTGCTAAATTCCTTATATACATCAACAACTCCTTGAGTAGTTCAATTTGAGGAAGTAATAAGATAGACACATGGTACGTGCCCAAGCAAACACCATCTATTCGCCAAGCACTCCAATGGACAATTGCAGGATCCGTCCAGGGTCCATAAAGTCGCACAGGCACATTTACCCCCAAGCGAGTGTGTGGGGTATATCTCGCCGAACGAGTGCCCTTGATGAGTGCTGAGTCCATTTGTGGTTCATAGAACTGCCCTAGCCACATGCCCCCGAGCAAGTGTATAGGGTTCGGTTCGCCACTCGAATGCTTCCAAAACTCATCGTCATTACTGTTTGGAGTCCACTTGCTGTTCATAGGACCACTTTAACCACTTGCCTCTGAGCACGAAGGAGGGGTTAGGTTCACAGTTCGAGTGCTCCTGAAACATTCCGAATAGGTGCGAGGTCCATTCGTGGTTCATATAACCACCCTAGCCACATGCCCCCGAGCATGTGTACGGGATCCGGTTACCCACTCGAGTGCTCCCAAAACTCGTTTTCATTGCTGTTCGGAGTCCACCCGTGGTTCATAGGACCACTTTAGCATTTACCCTCGAGAAATTAGGCAGGGTGTGGTTCACCATTTGAGTGCTCCTGAAACAACTCAGACATGTGCAGAGTTCATTCGTGGTTCATAGAACCACCCTAGTCACATGCCCCCGAGCAAGTGTACAGGCTTCATTTTGCCACTCGAGTGCTCCGAAAACTCGTCATCATTACTGTTAGAAGTCCACTCACGGTTCATAGGACCACTTTAGCTACTTGGCCCCAAGCAAGAAGGTAGGGTATGGTTCGTCGTTCGAGTGCTCAACCAGGACAAGTGCGAAGTCCATTCGTGATTCATAGAACTGCCCTAGCCACGTGCCCCCAAGCAAGTGTATGGGGTTCGGTTCACCACTCGAGTGCTCTCAAAACTCGTTGTCATCAAAACTCGTCGTCATGACTGTGCGGAGTTTATTCGCGGTTTATAGGACCACTTCAGCCACTAGCCCCCGAGCAAGAAGGCAGGGTTCGGTTTGCCGTTCGAGTGCTCCCTAAACAAACAAAAACTCAAAGAAAAAACAACACAAACCATAGCTATATTTGCTCAAGACACTTATGGGAATCTTATTTCAAAAATTCGAACTCGGATATAAGTTTTATTGAGAGACAAGCCTCTATAGGGTCATCTTCTATACCGACCGGAGGCACCTCTCGTAGGATCTCATCGTTATGTCTGGCTTATATATCCTTTCGGGACAACACTCTTCTCATATGGCTGAGCTCCACTTTGGCTTTTGAAAGCCTCTCCCGTGAACAAGAAAGTCCCAACTCTGAGCCTGGTACGGAGGTGGGCAACCTCACTGTCGTAAAAAGCACGTGCGTTGTGCACAAAAACCTGCTGGCGAAAAGAATGATAGATCACTCTAATGGAAATAACCAAAGTCACAGGATACACAAAAACTCAAGAAGCTCAAATGCCATACAAGATGTGAATGAAACAAAGAAATTTCATTTTAATGTAAAGATACAACAAGCGGTGGCCAGTCCGCTATTAGGTATCAGTACAAGAGAAAAAAATTAAATAAAGCTAACTAACTAAGAAAGAAGTCAAGGGTCCACCTGGGTCGACTGATCCATGGGAGGAGTAGACTCGTGACTGCTCCCCTCAACCGCCCTCGGAGCCACTACTATAGCGGACATAGGATCTGCTATGACGTTCTGCTCATGCTCCTCCTCTTCTCCATCATACTCTTCCTCGTTGTCGTCGGGAATGAGATCATATAGAGAGTACCCTGAACGGTTCAACCCGCGCTCCAACGTTCCGAAGAGCCCTGACATATGCCTTCTCCATGTTCAGGGCCAGGTATGTATGTAACCCCTATTGCTCATATTTGTATTTTTAATTATTTTTAATAAAATTCTTGATTATTTATTTTATTTTTGGTTGTATTTAATTTCTTTTCCTTTGTATGGTGTGTTGTTCTTCTCTCTTGTAATTCACTTTGCATTGATTCCGCTTTTTATTCTCATTTATTTGGCCTACAATTTGTTCTTGATCTTGTATATTACTTAAACCTATTTCATGGCCTATTTGTCTCTTATTAGATTCTTTTTACCCTATTGGATACTACCTAGTTCACCAAAACCCATTTTGTCTCTATTTAAACACCCTAATTGAACCCTAACCCTAATTACCAAACCCTAATTTTTTTTGGAATTAATTAATGACTTTTGTACCTCATTTTATGCTTTTCAAACCAATCAAAATATTTTCAAACTGCATGCTGTTCAGTAAAGAATTATGTTTTCAACTTGATTCTATTCATTTTTTATGAAAACTTTGTGAATAAGAACTGTAGAATTATTTTTCTATTTTATCCCTTTTGACGGATCTGGATTTCAAATTATAATTTATGAATTATCTCTATTTTAGTACTGCTGTGTCTGAACTTTCAGAATCGAGATTTTGTTGCATTACTCTGTTTTTCCAATTTTGTTGACTATACTATCTGTTATATAAATTCATGATATTTGATATTTTGAAACTAGATATGTTAAGGAATCTTCCAGATTTTTCTCAGATTTAATTATGATGATTTTAAACTCTTTTCATGCTTATAAACAAAATTTTGCATTTTCTGGCTAAACACAATTTCTGTATTAAATGCTATTTTCAACCCTGTTTCTGTGGATGATATGTGACTTATATATATGTGTTGGAATCGGCAGAGAGTCTAGTTTCTATGTTTTTTGACGGATATGGATTTGCTATTCTGTAGAAACGGAAATCTCAGATTTGGTACAGTAGTGTCGTGCTGTCCAGAACTGAAAAATATCGTTGTTTTGACTATTATGAGTTGTTTTTATCAACCGTTGCAATCACTATTTCATCTTAGACTTATTTAATGTTCTTTCCATGTCTTTAGCCTGTTTGTATTCATTCACAAATGTTTATTAATAATAAAAGAAATCAAGCCGGGATTTTTAAGGGAAAAGATCGAGTAGTGGACAATATAAAAATACATATTCAGAAGGGACTCGTCTCCCCACTATTTACTGTGGTACCCACTGTTTATCTCTGGAATGAGGGCATGATCCATGACACCGTTACTGTTTTTTATTACTGTTACTATTACTATTACTGATTGTCTGAATATATTGCCCTATAGAAGTTCCACTACAAAATCTTTAAACGAAACTGTTTGTTGTAGCCACCATGTGGTAAAATCTGGGATGCATGAAGTGCTACTTAGTTAGTAATAAACATTGGACATAAGAATAACTGTTTACACTGTCATATCCTGTTACGGTTACTGTGGATCTTTACTGTTACTATTGATTACTGCTATCGTTGACACACTGTTACTGTTATGCTTCTCCTGTTATCACTACACTGCTTACTATCATTTGTAGACTGTTATATTTACTGCTTTCTCCATGTTAGTATTACCGGTTTAGTTAGTTTTTTCCCCATTTTCCTACTTGTATTGCTTGCGGCCCGGACTTGCATCTAACGGGCGATATGTTTTCCTGTTTTCCCTATTTTCCTTGTAATTGCCATATGAGCAGGTTTTGCTGGTCAATTGCCTACTGGAGTTGGTGAGCAAATATTTTGAGCTGCGCAATTGGAATAATTTGCTTAAAACATTTTGATGAACTATTTTATTTCATGAGCTGTATTGAGATTGTATTTGGGCTTATTGTCCCAGTGTTATTGTTTAATTTCGAATCTAGTATTTGTTGGAACATTTATTATTGATGCAATAAATACTGTTGAGTTATGATTATTTTTTCATACCTGGTTGGAGTATATATTGTTATATTTACTGTTATGATGATTCAAGTAGGTCCGTACAGCGTATGGATGGTGAAAACTATCCGGTGGGCTTAGTCACGTATCGTATTCCGCATTCTTTTGGGAAGCGGGGCATGACAATGTACCGCCCCAAATTTTCATAATAGAAATAAGAGACACCAATCTTGAATCTTTACTTCAATGTAATCCAAACACATTATAAATGTCACGACCCGCTTTCCAAAAATACGGAATACGAGTACATGACAATAGCCCAGCGAATGACTAACGTCACCCATAAGCTGTTTATCTGATTAACTCAACAATATAATCAATACAGAACATTTGCGTAGACAATAATAATAATCTCATGAACAATAATACTTGGAATGAAGCAATAAAAATATCCGAATACAATAATAATTCAACGTCTGAACAAAATAAAATTCGGGACATATGCCCAATACAATAATAAATCTCAAACACAATAATACATATTGCTTTATTATTAAAGCAATAGTTCTTCAAAAAGTTTGTCCTATAATCCCAGCAGGCAATTCTCCATCATTACCCGTATACACTTCATCTAAAAAGAGAAGAAAATTGTCCTTAGAGTAAGTCATGGACAGCAAGTAGAGAAAGCAAGGAACAATGGAATAACGATGCAACAATGAATCAATGGATCAATAGGAATCAATAACACGGGACAATAATAATAGGCAATATCATGATAATCGATGCAATGCCTATAAACAATGATTCAATAATCGATAACAATAATCAATGGTTATATCAATAACACTTAGCCAATATTCGATATCAATAGAAATAATGGTGGACAATATGCAATGTCGATGTGTAATCCTTATGTCTATAAATTATTTTAACTCCTAACTAATGCATGTACTACTATGTCCCATCTGTTCCATACCACAGGTTTGATGCATACAATCAATTTCGTTTAGACTATAGTGGTAGACTCTATAGTTCGTGTATTGAGTATGATGACGATAATAATATAACACGGGCCAAGGTGCAATTTCTTACACAATGACGATATCGATAATAACATGGGCTATCATCCGAGTATAGTCCCTATATCATACTCTACTCTAGTCAATCTCTTAACCCCGGCTAGTTAATTATTTATCAATGCAACAATACAATATGCAATTTTGGACATGAGGTGAAACATAGTATCAATAGGGGAACAATAGGATGATAACATGGAATAGGATAATTAGAATGATGACAATAAGACATTAGAATCATGCAATGCAACATACATTCATTAATTCATGCAATAGTGCGATAGAGGAATAATTAATCGATTAAAATCAGAAATATAAAATTCTGGATAGCAAGAGCAGTCTGTACAAAAATGCAGTTTTCTGTTGTTTTAGAAATCAAAAAGTGAATCCATCAAATGTTCTAGAAACTAGAATTCCACCCGGTTCCAACGCATATTTAAAGTTCAAAATCCGACAATAGTAACTAGGTCAATCACACTGTTCTTTACAGATTTCCGGTTCAGGCAGAATTTCGACATTATGTTATTAATCGACACTGGATGAATCTCACAAGACAAATCTTGTCGAACCGACAACTCCTAATAGTCAATAACATGAATATCATCTCGAATGTACTTCCTGAGCTGAGAAACATGGAAGACGTCATGCACCCTAGCAAGAGCTGGCAGCAACGCGGGTCTATAGGCCAACTTGCCTACTCGCTCCACCACATTAAACAGACCAATGAATCTAGGGCTTAACTTGCCCTCACCACCAAAACGAATCACACCTTCCCATGGAGACACCTTGAGAAACACATGATCACCAACCTCAAACTCCAACGGTCTCTTGTGCATGTCTGCCCATTTTCTCTTCCTATCCTGTGTGGTTTGCAATGCTTCCTGATCTGGGCCACTACATCAACAGTCTTCGTTATCAATTCGGGTCTCAAAAGCTTCCTCTCACCAATGTCATCCCTGCACACTAGTGATCTACACTTCCGATCATACAAGACTTCATACGGGGCTGCCTGAATACTAGCTTGGTAGCTATTATTGTATGAAAACTCCACCAAGTGTAGATGATCTTCCCAAGAACCTCCAAACTGAAGCACACAGGACCTCAACATATCCTCCAAGGTCTGAATAATCCACTCTGATTGACCATCTGTCTGCAGATGGAATGCAGTACCAAACTTCAGCTTACTCCCAAGACCGGTCTGAAGATTCTACCAAAATTGAGATATGAATCTAGTATCTTTGTCTGATATAATACTGACAGGAACACCATGCAATCTCACAATTTCCTGCATATACCTTTCTGCCAGGCTCTCTGTAGACTGTCCAACTCTGAAAGGAATGAAATGAGAACTCTCCGTCAAGTGATCCACAATCACCCAAATGGCATTGTGACCCTTGGGACTTCTAGGCAAAGTAGTCACAAAATCCATAGTAATATTCTCCCACTTCCACTCCGAAATAGGAAGCGGTTGAAGAAGTGCAGCAGTCCTCTGATGTTCTGCTTCCACTTGTTGACAAATCAGTCATTGAGAAACAAATCTCGCAACAACTCTCTTCATACCATGCCACCAGAGCTTCAAACCCTGATACATCTTCGTACCACCGGGATGAATAGAGTATGACGAGCAATGGGCTTCTTCAAGTAACTTCTGCCTGACTTCTCCCTTTGGAAGACATAGACAAGTCCCAAAGCAGAGAGATCCATCCTCATGAATCACCATATCAGTTCTAGATCCAACTTCAACTTCAGATCGAAACTCCTGCAATTGCACATCACCAGACTGTGCCTCCTTAATCTGATCCACCAAAGATGACTACAACTGAAGCACCATACAACTCTGCTCAGAACAAGGAAATAACACATCCAAATCCAACCTCTTCATAGCTTCCACGAGCTCCTTTTGCTTAGTGAGAACTATAGCAACAAGTCTTCTGCTCAAAGCATCAGGCATTGAATTAATCTTGCCAGGATGATACTTCAAATTGAATTCATAATCTGCCATCAGTTCTAGCCATCGCCTTTGCCTCATATTCAGCTCCTTCTGAGTGAACACATACTTGAGACTTTTGTGGTTAGTGAAGATCTCCACTCGGTCTCCAAGTAAGTAATGCATCCAAAGCTTTAAGGCAAAGATCACAGTAGCAAGCTCCAAATCATGGGTAGGATAATTCTTCTCATGTGGCCTCAACTACCTAGATGCATATGCAACCACATTTCCTCGTTGCATCAAAACAGCACCCAAACCTCTACCTGAAGCATCACAGTGAATTACGAATTCTCCTGATCCATCCGGTATAGTCAACACAGGTGCTGATGTCAACCGATTCTTCAGTTTAATGAAGGCTTCTTCACATAACTCATCCCACACAAACTTCTGATCCTTCCCAGTCAATTTGGTCAATGGCCCTACAATCTTCGAGAAATCCCGAATAAACTTCTTGTAATAACCCACTAGACCAAGAAAATTCCGAACTTCCGATACAGACTTCGGCGTCGGCCAATCCTTAACTATAGAAATCTTGGACGGATCGACAAAAACTCCATCTCCAGAAATAATATGTCCCAAGAAAGCCACCCGATCCAACCAAAACTCACACTTGCTAAGCTTCCCATACAACTAATGATCTCTCAAAGTTTGCAGAACAACCTTCAAGTGCTCAGCATGCTCATCCCGATTTCGAGAATAGACAAGAATATCATCAATGAAAACTACCAAAAATTTGTCCAAGAAGGGAGAGAAAACCCCATTCATCAAGCTCATAAACACAGCTGGAGCATTAGTAACTCCAAAAGGCATCACCAAAAATTCATAGTGCCCATATCTCGTTCGAAAAGCAGTCTTATGTACATCCTCGGCTTTCGCCTTAACCTGGTTATAACCAGAACGAAGATCCAGCTTCGAAAATACAGAAGCGCCTCCCAGTTGATCAAATAGGTTATCAATCCTTGGCAACGGATACCTGTTCTTCACTGTGACATTATTGAGCTCACGGTAGTCAATGCATAACCTTCGACTACCATCCTTCTTATCGACGAACAAAACTAGAGCTCCCCAAGGCAAAACACTTGGCCTGATAAAACCTCTATCCAACAACTCCTAAATTTGCTCCTTCAACTCAGCCAATTCAACAGGAGCCATTCTGTACGGACTCTTAGAGATTGGAGCTATTCCTGGCTAAACATCAGTACTGAACACCACTTCACGATCTGGCGATAATCCCGAAAATTCCTCAGGAAAAACATCCAGAAAATCCTGCATAACCAATGGTGCGACCACATCATCAGCACATACTTCCTTCATAACTCCAACTTCCTGACTAGCCAACTTCTCAACACAAGCAAGTGGCATTTCACCAGCACAAAATTCAAATTCCTGCCGTTCTGGCATACGAAACACCACCTTCTTCTTGTGGCAGTCAATCACAGCATGAGTGGCACCAAGCCAATCCATCCCCAAAATAACATCAAATCCAGAATTGCTGATGACAATCAGATCAGCAACAAAATCAACACCACCAATGACCAAGGGTCTCGCTCACAAATCTGAGAAAACACAAAAACAACTCCACTTGTAGAAATGTTCCAAGCTACCGGCATAGCGCTGCTAGCCAAAAGATGCAGATGACGAAGCGGGAAGAAACAAATGAATGAGTAGCACCAGAGTCAAAGAGAGCATGAGCAGGAAAGGAATGAACAAGGATAATGCCTAGCAAGAAGTCAAATTGAGAACACAAAAGGCAGAAGCAAAATGCAAGAAACTGACATGAATGAGAGGCTAACATTAATAAGCAACAGGATAGAAGAATGAAATAGCAAGGAAAAGGAAGCAAACAATGAGAAGAAGGAGAAGCAACATGAGAATCCTGGGACTTATGGGTTATGGGCCCACCACGCTTCCGCTGCGTTACTTTGATGGTGGAGCTCCAAGCTGTAGACATGTCGTTGTAGATCAAGCGATGCCGATCAGCGGACCAAGCAGAAAGAAGAAGAACGGATGATACGAGAGGCAAAAGAATATGGGTATGAAAAGAATGATTTCGTACCCAATAAGGAATTAATGAATGGAAGGGATTAAAGGGGAATCAAATAAGACTAGTTTCAAGATCATGAGTTGGATATCAATTGCGATCCCTGTGTTGCACATACTGTTGAGTCAACTCGATAAAACCAAAATCTGATTAATATATCAATCAAAGCGAAACTTTCTTTCGTTAGTCACGTTTGACTGATATATTATCCAAAACCGGGCTCTGATACCACTACAAACCTTGTCACGCCTAGCTTCCCAAAAGCACGGATACGAGTATATGACAATAGCCCAGCAAATGACTAACGTCACCCATAAGCTGTTTATCCGATTAACTCAACAATATAATCAATACAAAAAATTTGCGTAGGCAATAATAATAATCTCATGAACAATAATACTTGGAATGAAGCAATAAGAAAATCCAAATACAATAATAATCCAACGTCTGGAACAAAATAAAATTCGGGACATATGCCCAATACGATAATCAATCTCAAACACAATAGCAATAAGTCTCAATACAATAGTTCAATGAAATAACATTTTATTATTAAAGTAATAGTTCTTCAAAAAGTTTGTTCTCCAATTCCAGCAGGCAATTCTCCATCATTACCTGTATACACTTCATCTAAAAAGAGAAGAAAAATTGTCCTTAGAGTAAGTCATGGACAACAAGTAGAGAAAGTAAGGAACAATGGAATAACGATATAACAATGAATCAAAGGATCAATAGGAATCAATAACACGAGACAATAATAATAGGCAATATCATGATAATCGATGCAAGGCCTATAAACAATGATTCAATAATCGATAACAATAATTAATGGTTATATCAATAACACTTAGCCGATATTTGATATTAATAGAAATAGTAATGGACAATATGCAATGTCGATGTGTAATCCTCATGTCTATAAATCATTTTAACTCCTAACTAATGCACATACTACTATGTCCCATCTGTTCCATACCATAGGTTCGATGCATACAATCAATTTCATTTAGATTATAGTGGTAGACTCTATAGTTCATGTACTGGGTATGATGACGATAACAATATAACACAGGCCAAGGTGCAATTTCTTACACAATGATGATAACAATAATAACACGGGCCAATGTACAATTTCTTACACAATGACGATAACGATAATAATACGGGCCATCATCCGAGTACAGTCACTATATTATCAACTACTCTAGTCAATCCCTTAAACCCCGGCTTGTTAATTATTTATCAATGCAACAATATAATATACAATTTGGGACATGAGGTGAACCATAGTATCAATAGGGAAACAATAGGAAGATAACATGGAATAGGACAATTAGAATGGTGACAATAAGATATTACAATCATGCAATGCAACATACATTCATTAATTCATGCAATAGTGCGATAGAGGATTAATTAATCGATTAAAATCTAAAATATAAAATTTTGGACAGCAATAGAAGTCTGTACAAAAATGTATTTTTCTGTTGTTTCAGAAATCAAAAAGTGAATCCGTCAGAAGTTCTAGAAACTAGACTTCTACCCGGTTCCAACGCATATTTAAAGTTCATAATCCGACAACAGTAACTAGGTCAATCACACTGTTCTTTATCATGTTATTTTAATTTTAGATACAGAAAAAACTCGATATTAAATTCATTAAAAATAATGTCTAGACTCCTAAACATGTTAATAACAATCTGGAAATTTTCAGATTAAAATTTCATCATTTGATCAGCATTTTTACTGTTTAAGCGTGAAAGATACAAGAATCTGAAAATCTGAAAACAAAAATACAGCTGTAGTCAGTGTTCTAAAAAGCGGCCTAGGCGGCCGCCTAGGCGCCGCCTAGGGGCTAGGCGGCCCCCCAACGCCTCGACTAGGGCCTAGGCGTTTATAAAAATCGGTTTAGTGTGCTAGGCGGCTTAAATCGGTCCTAGGCGCCGACTAATCGGCCTAGGCGGGTCTAGGCGGACTAGACCCGCCCAGGCCGTAAGTGTTAAAAAAAAAAAACCCGACCGCTCTCGAATCTCGCCTAAGTAAAAAAAAAAAAAAAAAAAAAAACAAAAAGTAAAAAACTCCACCGCTTCCATCCTCATTCGCTGCCTCCTTAAAAAAAAAAAAACCCTAATCGCACGATTCGCACCCCCAAATCACAGCTCGACAGCTCCGAATCCTTCGCCTCCCTCCTCCTTCGCCGTCTTCCCCAGCCTCCATCCTCCTTCGCCACTTACTTCGACACTTCCGCAGTTCCCTCTTACTTCGACACTTCCGCAGACCGCAGTTCGACACTTCCGCAGTCCTCTGCCTCCCTCTTACTTCGACACTTCCGCAGTTCACCTTCGCCAGTTCCTTCTTCGCCAGTTCGCCTTCGCCAGTTCCCTCTTACTTCGACCGCCTCCTCCACCTCCCTCCGCCTCCCTCTGAGTCTCCATTTATATTGGTAATTGCTTATCTTATTTTTTTTCCCTTTCACATTAATTTGTGTGCTCACTAGTCGCAGTAGTATGCTTCTGAACAGTGAACAAGCTAATGTAGTTCAGTAATTATTTATGTTTTCTTTGTTATTGATGTCTTCTTTGTTATTTATGCCCTTTGTATGTATGATTCTGAATTTCTGATACTGTTATTCTGTTTTTGTGAATTATAGTCGACAGTATGTATGTTCAGTACAGTTCACTAGTCGCAGTAGCAGTATGTATGCTTCTGAATAGTGAATAGTGAACAAGCTAATGTAGTTCAGTAGTTATTTATGTTTTCTTTGTTATTGATGTCTTCTTTGTTATTTATGCCCTTTGTATGTATGATTCTGAATTTCTGATACTGTTATTCTGTTTTTGTGAATTATAGTCGACAGTATGTATGTTCAGTTCACCGGCCTTTTACTCAACAAGCTAATGTAGTTTCTTATTTTGATTATTATTTAATGCTCTAATTAGTTAGGCTGTTAGCTAATGTATTTAATTTTATTTTGATTAATGATTATTATTATTTTGATTATTATTTTAAGAATACGGTGATATTCTTGTTTGTAGCAGTGTAGCACTGATTTTTCCTTCATACAGATACAGTAGATGGCTGAAAATTTATCTTCTGCGGCATCTAATGCATTGACCGATGTGGAAGGTGTTGTGTTAAAACGTGATTCCGAAGATGTTGGATGGGAGTACGGTGTGTTAGTGAATCCCAATAACTTGGATAAAATCCAATGTAAGTTATGCAAAAAGGAGATGAGTGGAGGAGTCTATCGATTGAAGCATCATATTGCGAACATTAGAGGGCAGGTGGCCCCATGCAGAAAGTCGACTGAGGAAGATAAAGCCAGATGTAAAGCCGCGATCGAAGAAGGAAGAGCTAAAAAGAAAAATAAGCAAAAGCACTTGGAGGAAGTTAGAGGAGAAGTTGTAATAACTGATGAAGGGCTTCAAGAAGAAACCGAAGAGGAAGGATTGAGGAAGAGGCCACAAATGCTTGGGCCCATAGATAGGTTTACATCGGGTATCAATCCCGATTCTTCTTCTGCTTCATTGGATGCAAGCAAGAAGACACGACAACAAAATATCCATGATGCAATTTCTAAAGAAAGATCAGAAGATGTGCATCAATACTTGGCTCAGTGGTTGTATGGAGCGGCCGTTCCGTTCAATGCCATTGATAATGATAGCTTCAGAAGATTTTGTGAAGCAGTCGGTCAATTTGGACCGGGTTATCAACCTCCTAGCCAACATCTTTTAAGAGAGCCTTTGCTAAAGAAGGAGTATGCACGAACAAAAAGCTTGCTTAAGAAGCAAGAAGATGAGTGGGCAAAGAATGGGTGCTCAATTATGACCGATGCTTGGACCGATAGGAAAAGAAGAAGTATCATGAACTTGTGTGTGAATTGTAAGGAGGGCACGACTTTTCTTTCTTCCAAAGAAGCTTCCGAAGACGCCCATACCGGTGAATACATATATCAATATGTTAACAAGTGTATACAAAAAGATGTTGGTGGGCCAGAAAATATGGTTCAAATTGTGACGGACAATGCATCAAATAATATGGCGGCAAAGAATTTGTTATTGGCGGAAAGACCAAACATATTTTGGAGTTCATGTGCCACACACACCTTGAACTTAATGCTTGAAGCAATTGGCAAGGAACCCAAGTTCAAAGGGGTAATTGATAAAGCCAAAGCTTTCACTATCTATATATATTCACATCATGCCACCTTGTCAATGATGAGGAAGTGCACAAATAGAAGAGATATTGTGAGGCCGGGCGTCACTAGATTTGCATCTGATTTCTTAACCTTGCAAAGTTTGATGGATAAAAAAGAAAAGTTGAGAAATATGGCTACAAGTAATAAATGGGAAGCTTGCAAATACTCAAAGACTGCTAAGGGAAAAGCGGCATATGCTACGGTGTTGAGTATGGCCTTTTGGAATGGTGTAACACTATGTTTGAGGGTGTTTGCTCCTTTAGTGAAGGTTCTATGACTTGTTGATGGGGATAAGAAGCCATCAATGGGCTTTTTATATGGGGAACTAAAGCAAGCAAAAGAAGATATCAAAGTGGCATTCAAACATGTTGAGACTAACTATCGGCCTATTCTTGATATTATTGATAAAAAAGCTCAACATAGACTTGATAGTCCTTTACATTTGGCCGGCTATCTATTGAATCCCTTCTACTTTTACAAAGATGCAACCGTAGGAGAAGATCCTATTGTCATGGATGGTATATTTACTTGTGTTGAGAAATTCTTCCCCGATGATTTTGACATGCAAAATATTGTTGTAAATGTGGAGTTGTTGAAGTATAAGAACAAAGAAGGTGGGTTTGGAAGAGCCTTGCCCGCGGCCGGGTGCTCCAAAAATGATGACAACTATGATCCGGGTATGAATTGTTAATAAGAAAAGTTATTAAGCGTTGAGTTTTTTTTACTTTTTTTTAATACTTTATGTTTCCTTTACTCATTTGTGCTTCTTTAATTATTAGTCGGATGGTGGTCCAATTATGGCAATCATACACCTAATTTGCAAAGGATGGCGACAAGGATTCTATCATTAACTACGAGTTCATCCGGATGTGAGAGGAATTGGAGTACTTTTGAGGGAGTAAGTTCCTATGTAGTTATTATTTAGTAATTAAGAGTCAAGGTTCTAACAATTTCTTAATTTTTTTAATCTTTTGTTTTTTAATGTAGATACACACAAAGAAAAGGAATAGACTAGATACGAAAAGGATGGAGCAACTCGTCTATATTAAATTTAATTCTAGGCTCATGAACAAGAAGAGAAGGGAGAAAGAGAGACAAAGAGAAATACTACTTCATAGTGATGCGAGTCACGCACAAGGATGGATTGTTGATGGCGGCGATGATGAAGAAGTTGGGGAAGCGTCCGGAGCGGATAACACACTAGAACCTCGGAGAAGTGCAAGAAATGTTGGAGTAAGAGAGCTCCATGAAGAAGATTTTGAATCGGACGATGACACGGAAGACGAGGGATGTGATGAGGAATACGACTTAGAATCGGATGGAGAGCAAATCATGGATGGATATGGAGAAGAGGAGTTAGAGACTTAGTTTACTGTTGTCATTAAACTTGTTATTTGTTAAACTCTTATTGGCACTGGCAGTAGGTGCTTTTTACTCTTCCTTAGTTCTGTTTTTTTTTCCTTAGTTCTGTTTTTTCCTTCCTTTTTTTGATTGACCCAGAAGTCTAGTTTGCAAGTATTAGGTAAGTTTATTATGAAGCACCTTCAGTGATAAAGATGAAGTGAATTTGTTCTCCCTTCTGAGCATACATTTTATTCAAGTGAATTTCCAAGTGTTTGCAGTCTTGTCATGGTTCTAAAGCAAGAATTCACGATAATTTTTGTTGTTTCTATGTACCATTCTACTCAATCAGTTTGCTTAGAACTACGGAGTTATCTTCTGGTACTTTATCTTGAGGAGAAACCAGACATCCCCAATGTTAATTTTTGCTATACAGAATTTATACCATGTTATAGTAGTATAACCTTTATTCTGTTCCATGTTCTGCAGGAATTACTAACTATATATGTTTGGAATCCGATAATGAATCTGGAGATGGTTCCTCTAGAGGAAGTTTGCAGAGATCACTTTTTGATTCTGGAAATTTAATGGTAGGGTGCTCTAAGATAAAATCCAGATTCTCCACATCTCCATGTCGTGTGGTTACTAGCTCTGAAAAAGACCATGTTGGATTTTGCTCTCCAAAAAGACAAGATGCATCTCCCAGTAGTGAAAATGATATGGAAGTAACTGCCAGAGATAATGACCTTAGTTCCTTTGATGGTTGCAGTGGTAGTCTTAAACTTTGTATGTACTGAGGTGAAATGAAATTATAGTTCAATTACATTTTAAACTCGTGACCACTGTTTGATAATTAATCTTATCCCAGACAACACAGATTTAATGCAAAGTTTAGGAGACAGTGCTCAAGATGATTTAGAGGATGAGGATGCCATTCCACAGGTAATTCTTATTTCTACCATGCATCTTTCTTTTTATTTTTTGCCGTGCACAAAATTAAAGATGATAAAATTATGAGTCTTACTGTTATTAGCTTGAGTGTAGACCTTAATGGTGTTTCTGTATTAGCCTCTTAAGGCACCATTCAAATGGACGGACAATTAATGCTCTTGGATTTTCTCCAGGAAACGGATCGAGCATCTAAAGGGTTGCTGCTGTTGTTTCATCATCAGTTAATACTGGCAACTTCACAGGAAAAGGTAATTCTATACTAAAGTATCTAAAGTATCTTATTAGTTCTCGTCATAAAAATAAAGATAACATTCTAATTATTCAATCAAGCAAAAAATCAACTGTAAATTTATGGCTCTAATAAAAAATCTAACCGTTTGACCCTTAATTTTAGGATGATATTTTCGTGCCTGAAGCCTAATTCCATTTTCAGAGAACTGATTGGTAAGGAGAATATTCTGACTGGGAGTTGCTTTGGAAATGAAACGAAACCAGGTATCTGTCATTGTCAATCGCAATATCATCTATATTTCAATAGCCTACCTACAGTCAATAATTCATTGTTCCTAAGTTCCTAACTAGTAAGTTCTCAGATTCTGTACCTGGTTAATCTTTGTTAATGCTGCGGGTCATGAAAATCCTATTCTGTACTTATTCTGTATTTTTAAAGTAGTTCTATAGCCACCTTTTCAACCATAATTCTATTTGTCGAGATAATACTATGACCTTGTTAATCAAGTAAGCTATATCTGTTGAAACAATATAGGGCAACACTATTTGCAGTCTGAACTCTTTATCTTACTTATGCAATAATGTGTTCCTATTAACTCATGTTACACAAACTAGTGCTGCCCTTGATTGCTTATGCCTAGATCATAAACACAACATCAATTGAAAAAGCAGTTTAAAATTTATTGCTTATGCCCTTAATTGCTTATGCCCTTGATTGTATTTTGCAACTGGGAAGGTTATTGTTTATAATATCTTTATGATTCTGTTAAAGTTTATACCTCCTACTATCTTTTAAAGTATCTTAGTTGGTATTGCCCTTGTCAAGTGTTTCTTGTAAATATCATATCTTTATCATTACCCTTGCATCATTCTTCATGCCATACCATTAATCTTTAGGTTATTAACTTTTGAACATAGGGATGGTTGGATGAGTAACTTGAAGAAAAGAAGAGAGTATGAAACCATGATTGAACCATCTTGGCAGTTTGCACGATGAAGAAACATCAAATATAGAATGTATTGTTTCATGAGATCATCTATCAACTTTACATTTATTCTTTCTGTAGAACTTGTATTCTTTTATGAGTAGCCACAATGTGGTTTACATTTGATATGGACAAGATAGAGTCCTCATGTTCACCGATACAATAATACACCGATTCGACTATGTGAAGCCCATCCTACAATTGCAAGGAAAAAAATTCAATTGTAAGAATGAGTAGCAAACTAGCAATAAAGAGTAAAAAGGGGTAACAAGTAACAACAAATGAACAAAACAAACCTAAAAGATCGATAAATAAATAAATAAATAAATAAATAAATAAATAAATTAATTAATTAATTAAAAAAACCGCCTAGCGCCTAGCCGCTTAATCTCCGCTTACAAGGTCTAGGCGCTAGGCCCCCATCGGCCGCCCGACTACCGCCTAGCGCTTTTTAGAACACTGGCTGTAGTAAAATGGGCATAACTTTTGCTACAAAAACTCGAAATTCAAAAATTCAAGATATTTTGAAAACTAGAAAGATAAGGCTACAATTCATATTCTAAAAGTATTTCATTTTAAGATCATTTACTGGTTCAAAAATAGCAGTCAATATACAGGTCATCAAGCACTATACCGGATTCGTGTAGTTTTCTTGAAAATAAATTAATTAACATGATGGGTATTGATTCTTTAGTCAATAAATTGTATAATCAACATGATGGGTGTAAAAACATGATAAATAAAACTAGAACACGCTCATACATCAATTTATCATCAATCAATCATCAATCGATCAAACAACATACAACCTATCAATTGTCTCTACAATAATTTATTTGTGTGACGATTATAAGAACAAACCTATTATCAATTCTATATGCACTCATGAAAGATCCAAACTTTAGAGTCAAAAGTGGCACGATATTAAGAATGTTGGGGTTAGCTCGTGTAAACCCTCAATAGACCCAACGAAGAGATGAACAAAGGATAATACGATAACAAAGAGATCTACTTGCAAGAGTTTCAACAAAACTTGAATTTGATACAATTAACAATTCAAGTAGACGGTGACTTACCTTAACCGGTGAAAAAGAATACCAAGAATAACGGGATAAGGATCCCGAAGCAACGAACTCACGAACTAGCACAACCCACCAATAGCACGTGCGATATACGTGCAATAACTCAAAGAACCCAATAATACTGCACACAAAGAGAACTCAGCAACTGCAGCACAGAGCAAGAGTGGCAAGGGGGTGGTCGACGACGTCACTGGCTGACGTCGGCGACGGCGGTGGACGGTGCGAATGATTAAAACGAAGTCATCGAGGAGAGAGAAAGGACAGTAGCGATGGGGGTTTTGGGCACTGCTAATGTCGAAGATAGGGAGAAGAGGTCAGGGGGGTTTCGGGGGTGTGCTGGCGGCGAGGGGAGGTGACGCTGGGAGAGGAGGTAAGACGCCGGAGACAGGAAGGTCGCCGCAGAGGACGACCAGGGGGTCTTAGGGTTTTGGCGGGTAAACGATGACGGGGGAGAGAATAGAGAGGATATGAAGAGTAGGAAAGAGAGTAGATGGCTAGGGTTTCGATTTGTGTGTAATTTTTAGGGTTTGCATTAGAGTTGTGTTTATAAGGTACAATTAGGGTACTGGGTTGGTGAATTTGGGTCCAATAATAGCGGATTTGGGTCAAGAACTATTGGAATTGGGTTTTTTGGTTCAATAAGCGATATATCCAGATCAATAGGGTTCAAATAAAAATACCTGAAGTTAAATAGAAGAAAATAGGAACAACATGAATAGCTCAAATGACAAGAACGAAGAATTTCATGAACAAGATCTAATTAAAATAATCAAGATTCAAGAGCCAAAAATAGAGTATTTTATTCAATATCAAATAAAATATTATAAAAGGGAAAAAAATTGAAAATTACAAAAACGGTAGTTACAATAAAAACACAGGAAAAATATACAACTTTTCTTTACAATATTTTTTTATTACAATGCACAGAGGAAAATTAAACACATTTATTACAAAATATCTCAACATTTAAACTCCAGTCACCTTAAGCTCAAGCTTTAACCTTGCTCAAGCCACTTACTCGCAAATCCTTCAAAATTGACCAGAAAAGTGGGCACATCAGTTAAATGTAACTTACGCAATACTATAATAATAGTAACCCTTTAAAGTCTCACTATCAAAAACTTGTCGCACATCATAAAATAGAACAACGATAAAGATTCATAAATCAACATGTGAAGCTAAACTAAATGAATAAGTGTCTGTCGAGAAAACTATAACCCCCATTTTCGTCTGTACACATTTTTTCTTGTATTCTTGTATTTGAATTTTCTATAAATTCTCCTATTTTTGAACCCAATTATACAATCAGATATTCAATTCTTATTTAAATCCTCCATAATAATTATTTATTTTTGTAGCTATTTTCATATAAGAACCCAAATTATATTCCATTCTATAATCTTAATTCTTTCTTCTTGATTATGTATTTTAGCACAAATTATACTGCATTCTAAAATTTTATTTTTATTGTTTGGTTAGTTACTTATATTCTAACCCAACCAAGTCCAATTTTATTATTTGACAATTTATAAAGTGTGAGACCATAATCTTTATTTTTTTCAATCCATTATATATATATATATATATATATATATATATATATATATATATATATATTATCTGATCATTATTTTGAAACTCAAATAAACCTTGTTCTCTTAAACTCAATTGCATCCATTGGTTCACTCAATTATTTTTAGAACCCAGAAATTATAATTTAGTAGTAATCGATTATTTAACTAATATTTATTATTGATTATTTTGTAAAGCCCAAAACTTTATTCTAAATATTATTAATCTTTTATTGGTTTTAACCCAATTTTATAAACCCTATAATCCTAAACCCAAATTCGTTAACCCAATATCCTATTCTTATTTAATTATTTATATTGAAACCCAAGCCCATTCTTGTTGGATCCTAACCCAAACCTGCAAACCCGTTAACCCTATCCCAAACCCACATCTTAATCCACTATATTATTAATTAACCTAACCCTAATCTTAATTATCTCCTCCTAATCTCCTAATCCCCATATACAGCCGCCTAATCTCTCCTTCATCTCCTTCCCCTGTTTTTTCCCGAAACCCAAGTCCTCCTCTCGTGACCCCGCAGCTGTAACACCTCGAATTCCAAATAAGACTGAATTCGAAGTTCCATAGGATCTTTAAACATTACTTCGTACAATTTTACAAAGAATTTAAAACTTTTATTACAACAGAGTCTTTTACATCAACAAACAACGGAATAAGTAAAATACAACAATGATAAATGTACAATTGTAATAACTTTAGCATTTAAGTAATTATCAGCATCAAATTCATCTTTATATCTTCTTGTAAACTCCAAGTCCTACATATGAAACCATGGGTACGTCAGTTGCTTACAACCGACGAAATATTATACACTGCAATCCTCGCTATGCCGAAAGTATAACGGTTCTTAAATACTTTAACAAACCACAAACTTGATCACAAACAAAGCTAAAAAGAGACTATCCTGTTGATGTCGTGGGTGTTGTGCACTTAATCCTTAATGCAGTTATTTATATTAAATGACACTAAGCGCACTTGTTCGGATTCTATGCATCCCATACTACATCGGTCCAAGGGCAAGCCCTTAATCGTTCTTCATCTTGTAGGGTTGATTCCCTCGCCATGATTTAAACTACTACGGTAACTACGACAAGTATCCTTGATGTTCTATGAGTTATGAGCCCATGCCCAGACAGCCTGGAGGGGAATCCCACGTCATGACATGACGCATCATGCAGAGCCTATGGACAATTCACCTATGTCATGGAACGATGGCACTACGTAATCACCAAACACCCCACAAGCGTCGCCACGGTCCCGATAATTCTGGAGATGTATCCACGCCATGAAATGATGCATTAAGCAGGCAACCTATGAATACACTCACACTGTAGATCCGAGGCCCTCATACTTGTGTTTTTCTTTTACTTTCATCACATCTCAACTATAGCGTAGTCCTTACATTTTTAGTTTGTTTTAAGAAGAAAATCATCACAACCTAGAGCTAGCTTACCCTACCGGACTTAAACCAATACAAAAGAGACAGTCAGCCCAACCTGGCTACTTCTCAAAAGATGCTCAACCCAAACTGGTTAGCTCTCAAATTCATTAATAAAAACTGCTGGTCACTAGGGTCTCGCCTAGCCTCTAGATTCCAACAACTATCTCTTTCTAGAGATCAACAATATTTTACATTCAATCTCAAAATAATAATTCAATTTCTTTATTCATAAACTCTTTCTCAAAGAAAAACATTTCTTTATTGTTACCGCTGATTTCGGTGTGGGGGTAAACAGATAGAATTTGTGAGTCCGGGAAAAAGCCTGAACAGTTGACTCGGCCTTCTTGCTCCTGCCGCGACCTGCAAGGAAGTGCGAGACACCGGGGTTGATTCCGGCGACGCACCCTCCGACGCTCTTGTCAGTAATCAGGAAAAAAGATTAAGAAAGAGCTTAAGTGGTCAAAAAGTGATTAACCTGGTCTTGGTGGTAGAGGGGTTGTATTTATAGTCGCCTTTGGAATGATTAGGGTCCTGATTTCCTGCCTAACAGTCAGGAGCAAAATCCTCCTATTCTGTTTTAGGAAGTTAGGCCTTGATTCCCTGGTGAGAGCTAATCAGGCTTATTGATTTGATTTAATCAAATCAGTGGCCTGATTCTCCTCTTGGTGGACCGGGCTTGTATCGGGTCGGGACCCGTGCCCAGTTGAAGTGGGTCCATTTGCGGATGGTTGGTTCTGTGAGAGGGAGACCCAATACCCGTTTTGGATCCATCTGTATGTGAAATTACCTTTTTACCCCCGTGCTTCAAGATCCGTGCTCGATCTGGACGGTCCCGATTTAACCCCAATTTTAGCCATATCACGAGCCCCCCACTCCTAAAGACTGAGCGTGATCAGACTTTGAGGAGTAGTTCAGCTGTTTCAGTGGCTGGTGGAGTTGTATCGGAGTCCAAATGTGGGATTTTGAATCTAGAAAGGGGGTAGTGAGGTAGCTTTTGACGCCGCTGGCTGTTCTCTGGTCAGATCGGGTATTTAAGGGTCTTTATCTATTTTTTCGGACTATTTATTTAATTTTGCGACGTATTCACTAATCGTTCGGGGGCCTTTAACGGTACATCCTGGGTGATAATTGTTCGTTTTAGGGGTTTGAAAATGTCCCCCAAACTTCCAATTATTTTCCAGAATTTTTAGTAAATTTTCCCGAATTTTTAGCAATTTTTTCGCAATTTTTAAATAAATAAAACGATTTAAGTAAATAAAAAATGATTTAAATACCGATTAATGACGTGGCTCGATCTGAGCCGTTGATCATGGACGAGTGCGAATTTCGTAAAGATCTGACGGTTGTTACCGCTCGGCAGCGTTTTTCTCCGTTTACGAGCTCGGGAAGGCGCTTGCTCGGCTGCCGACCGGAGGTAGGGGGTTCGGTAGGCCGAGTGACGTGGCGCCATTTGAGCTGTCGGATGCTGGTGCGCATCTCGAGACGGGCGCGGTTCCCAAGAAAACGCTATCTTGTCTTTTAGTACACGCGGCGCAATCTGGGCCGTTCATCATTGGGATTGCGAGTTTCTGAGAGATCCAACGGTTTAGGTAGCTCGGTGTCTTTTTTCTCCATTTACCAGCTCGGGAAGGCACTTGCTCGGCTGCCGACCGAAGGAAGGGGGGTTCGGCAGGCCGAGTGACGTGGCGGTATCTGAGCTGTTGGATGTCGGCACGCATCTCGAGACGGGCGCAGCTCCCAAGAAAACACTATCTTGTCTTTTAGTGCTCTCGGCGAGATCTGGGCCGTCTGATTGAGATCAGACGCGAAAGTTGAGGGGAAGGTGAGTTTTCCCCGTTTACACGCTCGGGAAGGCACTTGCTCGGCAGCCGACCGAGGGCCTGTGGTTTTTGGCAATCTGAGATGGCTCTGTTCCCAATGGTATTAATGGTGTTTCGTGACTTATGTGGCGTTTTGCCTTCCCGATGTCATTAAGGATAATTCCTTTAATTAATGCGTGGCGTTTCAACTTCCGAGGGTCAGTAAGGATAACCCCCTTAATTAAAACGCAGCGCTTCAATTTTCGAGGGTCATAATGGCTGGTTCTTGGAGGCAGGCTATAAGTACTCCACTCCCTTTGTCATTTTAGTCACAACCAAATTGAGTTCCAGACCTCGGAGGCATCTGCCTTGGGTAGCTTCTCTCTTGAGGTTCGGAGAGGCGGTCGCTCTTCTGCCTGGTTTTCCCTTTGTTCCTGACGGCCCCAAAGCGGATGTTAGGAGCGAGGGGGGACGAGGTAGTAGTGGCGACGACTGTGGTTCGGATCCGAGGGATGAGTTACTTCAGAAGGACGGGTGGTCGCTCTGTTGTCTTATTCTTCTCCCGTTCCTCACTGCTCCGAAGGGGATGTCAGGAGCGGGAGGGGATAAGGCAGTAGAGGCGACGACCATAGTCCGGACCAGGGTGTGTGGGTCTCTTCGGGAGGACGGGTGGTCGTTCTCTCACCAAGATCTTCTGCTTTCTTTGGTTGCTCCAAAGTGAGTGTCGAAGTGAGCGGAGGTCTTGGTGAGAGAGTGATGATCCATGTCCGATGCCGGTCTCCGGGCCATCCGAGTCCGTTTGTTGTAACTGTGAAGGCACCGCTGCCAGAGTCTTCTGACAAACTGGGCCTTCCAGTTGAAGCCAACTAGCTCGGGATGGTGCGCTTCATCATGAGTTGCAGCTCGGGCTTCTGGACCGTCCGAGTCTGTTGTTTGCAACTGTGAAGGCGCTGCGGTCAGAGCCCTCTGACAAGCCGCGCCTTCCAGTTGGAAACAACTAGCTCGGAACGGTGCGTTTCTCTTGATCTCTGAGTGTTGATGGGTCCCCTCTCATCTCTGTCTTCCTTCCGGGCTGATGGCTTCTGATGGATGTCAGCCCGGGGGAGTTAGAGATGGGGGGAGTGCCGATCTGTTCCCGACCGGGGCCCGTAGGTCGGCGGAATACCGACTGAAACACGGGACCCGGGGGGCGCCCGCCGAGGGCGGCGCCTCAAAACTGAACCAAAATTTTTCCAGGTTCTTCTAGGCCTAGGTGAGGCGTCCGAGGGTTCAGTCGTCCGAGCGACATGGTGCACCTTGAGCCGTTAGATGATGGCGCGCATCTCAAGACGGGCGCAGCTCCCAAGAAAACACTATCTTGTCGTTTAGTGCTCTTGGCGAGATCTGAGTCGTCTGATCGAGATCAGGCGCGAAAGTTGAGGGGAAAGTGAGTTTTCCCCGTTTACCAGCTCGGGAAGGCACTTGCTCGGATTCCGATCGGATCCTGCTGCCGGCGTGTTCGGATCGCTTGTAGCTCGGATTTGGAACCCCTGGAGCCGAGCCAGTTGACCTGGTGAGAGAGGTAGTGGTGATGGGCCTTCGCGACGTTTCGAGAGCAGCCCAAAAGTCGCGAACTTTCATTGGAAGTCCAAGGGACGTCCCAATTTTACTATAAATCTTCACCCCCCCCTAAGGCCAAATCTCACTTTTCACTTTTACTCTCTCTCTTCAGTTTTTACCCAGCTTCGAAGTTTTTAGCTCTCTGGTGGCGTTGCTAGCTGTCGCGGTAGCGTTCCTAGTTCCGGCGAATTTTCCGACCGCACCTGTCACTTCAAGGTCAGTCTCTTTCCCTTCTCTTTTTAGGAAAACATGGTTAAGATTTCGGCTGAGACCCCCGCCCTGGAGCAAGCCGTTGGCCGAGGGGATAAAGGGAAGGGAGTAATGGAGCCGAGCGAGCAAGACGTTGTTCGTCCGGATAAAGAGGGTGAAGTGGCCGAAGTGCCCGAGGAAGTCGCGGCGGAGTCCCGAAAGGGTAAAGCCGTGATCACGATAGTGGAAACGCCGAAGAGAGCGGGGGCGTTCGGTCGGCAGCCCATCGCCGTGTCGAGTGTGGGAGGCGTCCAGGACTACGCCGAGGATACCTTGGAGAGGGTCACTCAAGGTACGGCAAAGCTGGTGGAGGAGAACGATCTTAGGGAGCTGTCCGAGGTGGACCATAGGATCTCGACTCTTACCGAGACCGATCTTCGTATGATCCGAGAGGGTTTCCGGATCCCGCTCGAGTATGTGTTGCTCCTTCCTGGGCCGGGGTTCCGAGCCAACACAAAGTCCTCGTCGGACGTATGTGTCTTCCCGGTCGACTCCCTCATCGCCGGGCTCCGCTTCCTCCTCCACCCATTCGTGGTCGAGGTCTTGGTCTGGTACGGTTTGAGTCCCGCCCAACTGATGCCGAACACTTGGAAGCACGTCGTGGCGTTTCTCCTCCGATGCCAAGAGATCGGCGCTAAGCCGACTATGTACCTCTTTCGGAGTCTCTTCCGACCTTGCCAGCCGAGGCGGGACGAGCAGAGGTTTTTCCTTTCTCCTCGGACGGGAGTTAAGTTGATCAAGAACCCGGACTCGATCAAACATTGGAAGGACAAATACTTCCTCGTCCGAACTCTGACGCCATGAGTGATACCGACAGTTTGGGCGAAGGATGGCCTGCCCAAGCGTACAAAGAAGGACGTCCCGCTGAATGCCGACGAGGCTGAGGTTCAGAGGAAGTTCCTCGCTCTGCCGACGCTCAGCTGGAAGGATATTACCGAAGAGCATCTGTTCCGTGGGGGTCTCAGTCCGATCGACCCTCGTATGCTTCTGGTATTTATACTTCTTTGTTTAAAGCTCATGAAAATTTTCCTAAGTTTTTTCATTCGGCTTTTGCAGAGACGATGAAGCTCGATTACAAGGCTCTGGTGGCGAAGGGCAGGGCAGAGAAGGAGAAGAAGAAGAGGTCGTCGGCAGCGCCTCAGGACAGCCGAGCTTCGAAGAAGCCCTCGGTAGTGAAGGCTGCCGACCAACCGAAGGTCACGGTCCTGAAGGAGGGGGAGATCGAGGTCCTCGTCTCTCCGACGAAGGTCGTGGCCCCCGAGCAGGGAGGGGTTGTGTCCTCCGAGCTACTCGCCTCGGATGCCCCTGCGCAGACCCCGAAGGCGGACGCACCCGGTTCGTCGAGCAGCGTGTTCGGGGTGAAGGATGCGCTGTCCCTCTCAGTTCCGCCCCTTACCGCCGATGCGGAGGAGATCCTGACCGAGCGCCACAAGCAGATCTTCGTCCCCGATTGGCAGGTGATGAACGTCGACGGCTTTTTGGGCGACGGAAATATCTGCATGGAGGCGGTGAGGCACCTGCCGACTCCGAAGGATCGAGCGACCCTGAAGGCCGGGATGGTAGGGGACGCCGTGATGCAGATTGCCCGGAACACCATGTCGGTAAGTATGCTGAGCTATTCTTTGTTCAAATCTCTTCCTTAGAATTTTTCTAAGTTCTTGGACTCGGATTTTAACGTGCTGTTCTCTTCCAGACCCTCTGCCACTTCAATTTTTTGGTCGAGGAGTTGGCGAAGAAGGATCAGGAGAAGGAGAAGGAGAGGGCGGAACGCGTCAAGGTCGCGAAGCGGCTTGATTCCGAGCTGCTTCTTTCGACGAAGAGGGCCACCGAAGTGGAGGGGCTGGAGAAGCAGCTGGCCGATGCTGTTCAGCTGTCAAAGGATACGGCGGCCAAGCTCGAGGCCTCGGAGAAGAAGGTGGCCGAGCTGAAGGATTCGGCGGCCAAGCTCGAGGCGTCGGTGAAGGAGGCTGCCGACCTGAGGGAGGAGCTGGCCAAGGCTCGGTCGGAGGCGGAGGACGCTCGGAAGAGGGCCAAGAAGATCAAGGCCAAACACCTCAGGAAGGTGAAGAGGGTGAAGAAAGCCGTGCAGGAGGAGGCCGCGATGCACATGCTCCAGAATATGGTGGATGCCTATGGCCGAGCCTTGCAACATGTGGTCGCCAAGAACCCGGGCTTCGACACGTCCTCCTACAACTTCTACGACCTCGTGGAAGGGGAGGAGGTTGTCCCCGAGAGGTTGATCGGCCCCGAGGGGGAGACGGAACCTGTCGAGGACCCGTGGAAGGCCGCGGCCGAGGAGGAGAAGGAGGATGACTCCGAGGAGGAGAGCTGGAGCGAAGGAGGAGGCGGAGGCGAGGGCGAGGACAAGGCCGAGGGGTCGACGGACCCAAACGACAAAAAGGTCGACCCCTGACTCGGTTGTCTTCTTTTCTTTTTTTTTTTTGTTTTTGTAAGCCTAACTGCGGACTGGCCACCGCTGTTGTAGAACTCTTTGAATTTTGAATGAAAAAATGTTTTGTTTGGCCAAAATTTGCCCAAGTGTTGAGTCTCGGACTTAGTGTTTGTTTTGGCATAAATTTTTCCAAGTGTTGGGCCTCGGATTTATCTCTGCATTTCAGGTGAGATTCGGTCCGATCACGGAGGTTGAATACCTTCGGAAGGAGCTGGCGAAAACGAAGGACGAGCTCTTTCAGAGCCGGTATAATCGATATCTCCTTCTCGGCAAGCTGGAGGATACGAAGGCGGCTCTGCGGAGGTATGGTCGCGAGCTGTACCAGTATCGGAAGCGCTCTTCAGCTCCCCATCCCGAAGGCGAAGTCGAGAATCTTCGTAGAGAGCTTACTGCCGCCGAGCAGAAGAATGACGACCTTTTGGCCGAGGTCCAATACTTGGAGCTAGCGGAAAAAGAACGTTCGGCGGAGAGGGAAAAGCTGGCTTCCGAACTGGAGAAAGCGTCAACTGAGCGCAAGAGGCTATTGGCCGAAGTCGACAGGCTCAGAAGGATCACAATAGATAGGGGGATTGAAGTCACCCATTACCGACGGCTCGCGACTGATAATGCCAATGCCTCGGGCTCGTTGACGGCCCCTCGACCGAAGAAGTTGGCGAAGGACGACGCCTTGAGGGATAGGATTATCGAACTGGAGGAAGAGATCGCGTCGCTCAAGCCGGCACAGGTCAGGGCTAACGTTCGCAGCACTTCGTGCACTCGCGAAGAAAGCGAGAGGGGGATTACGTTTCACGAACTTGCGATGCGCTCGCCGTTGACCAGGCGGAGTCCAGCCGACGCTCAGAGTAGTGCGGCCGCCTCGTCGAGCGGGGCTTCGGCCGGCATCGCAGTTAGAGCTAGCAGCGAAGGGGGGTCGCGCTTCGTTGGTTTAGGGTCGGGTTCGGAGGGCAGACCTCGCCGTCCTCGTGTTTCCCTAAACCGAAGCATTCCCCTTCCGAAGAGGCTCTGATTCTGTCGTTTTCCTATTTTTGTTGATTGTTGTAAGAACCTAATTATGGGGTCGGTTCGGCTGTCTGTAACACTATCATGTCTGAATGCGAATCTTTTTTCGGGAAGTTTTCAAGTGTTAGACATCGGCATTGTATTGAAATTGTGCTTTTCTTTTTTCCCTCTTTTCAGCTCGTGGTGACGATCCATGGTTCGGACTCCGAGCGTTCGAATGATGACTCCGAATCCGAGGCCACCTCTGGAACGGTGGTTCTGAGCCCCAGGAGCGCCGATCTGAAGTTACGCCGAGCCGAGAGTGAGTGGGACCACCTTTCGTTGGTCCTCAGTCTCCGGGAAGCCGAGATCCAACGCTTGGAGAATAGGATCGTCGAGCTGAGCCCCGCAGGAGAGGATGAAGATTCGCAGACCGCATTCAGCAACGCTCTTCGGGTCAAAATCATTCGGCATATTCAGTCGAAGATTATTGCCGAACGGGTTGACTTGCTATCGGAGATGCGGCACTTGCAGGCTGTAATGGCGAAGCTCCGGGGGGAGGCAGAGGAGCTGCCAGCCGAGGAGGATGAACAGTCTGGTGAGGATGCTTCTTTATGAGAGACAAGTGCAGTGGGTCGGGCATTGTATGTTTTGTTTGCCAACACTTTGTAATGGAATGTTTTGTACTATGCGCCGACAATTAATAAAATTCCCTTTCGTTGCTTTGTATGTTTGTCTTTGCTTATAACTGTATCGGTCGTGTTGAGATCTTTGAACCGAGCGTGTCTGTTTAGCCGAATGGATCCCCAGGGGTACGGCACTTTGTCGTTTGGTGGTTCTGACACGGTACGACACGAATCCCTAGGCGGCTCTGTACCCAAGAAAGTGCTATTTTGTCGCTTAGAGCAGGTGGCGAGATCTGAGCCGTCGAACGTAGGCGCGAATCTCGAGGCGGCTCAGTTCCCAAGAAAACGTTATCTTATCGTTTTGCGCAGGTGGCATGATCTGAGTCGTCTGATCGAGATCACGCACGAAAGTTGAGGGGAAAGTGAGTTTTTCCCATTTACACGCTCGGGAAGCCACTTGCTCGGAAGCCGACCGAATTTGTGGGTCTTCGGTCTTCGGCTAATAGTTAGGAGAGTTCGGGCTTTTGTGTTCGAACGAAGGTCCGGCATCGATCTACCGGGGTAGTTTAGATGGACTGGGAACCAAGTGTTGGCCCCCGGGACCATCGTTGGAGCTCGACGAGTGTGGGAGCAATTCCGAACGGCGATCTACCCCTGGTTCGTCCGGAGACGAGCCGAGGAGGTAAAGTCGAGCCGAGTGTTGGACTCCGAACCATCGGTATAGTTCAACGGCTGTGGGAGCAACTCCGAACGGCGATCTACCCCTGGCTCGTCCGGAGACGAGCCGAGGAGGTAAAGTCGAGCCGAGTGTTGGACTCCGAACCATCGGTATAGTTCAACGGCTGTGGGAGCAATTCCGAACGGCGATCTACCCCGGAGACGAGCCGAGGAGGTAAAGTCGAGCCGAGTGTTGGACTCCGAACCATCGGTATAGTTCAACGGCTGTGGGAGCAATTCCGAACGGTGATCTACCCCTGGCTCGTCCGAAGACGAGCCGAGGAGGTAAAGTCGAGCCGTGTGTTGGACTCCGAACCATCGGTATAGTTCAACGGCTGTGGGAGCAATTCCGAACGGCGATCTACCCCTGGCTCGTCCGGAGACGAGCCGAGGAGGTAAAGTCGAGCCGAGTGTTGGACTCCGAACCATTGGTTAAATAAGAGGGGAGAGAAACATGCAAATTCACAAACATAATAGAACTTTTCTTTATTGATATTTGACGGCGAACCGTTTTACATAGTACAATTATGGGACAGGTTACAAGTTAGAGGAGAGGAATGGTTCGACACCTCAAATTACTTAGAGAGGCGCCGGAGCGCTCTCTTGGTATTTCAGGAGGTGGTCGGCATTCCAGGTCCTCGGAAGCTCTCTGCCATCCATGTCTTCAAGTCGGTATGCCCCAGGCCGAACAACTTTTGTGATTCGGTACGGCCCTTCCCAATTCGGAGCTAGCTTGCTCTTCTGACTGGGGAGGGATATGGCTAGCTTTCTCAAGACCAAATCTCCTTGCTTAAGGTCAGCGGGTCGGACCTTTTTGTTGTACGCTAGCTCGACCCTTCTTCGGTAATTCTGCTGCCGGATTGATGCCCTTTCCCTTAGTTCATCTATCAGGTCCAAGTTTCCTCTGAGGTCCCTGGCATTCTGTGCTTCGTCATAGGCTGTGAGACGAGGGGAAGGTATTCCAACCTCGAGGGGTATCACGGCCTCGGCCCCATAAGTAAGGTTGAAAGGTGACTCTCCGGTGGGCGTCCGCTTGCTTGTGCGGTAGTTCCACAACACATTAGGGAGTTGGTCGACCCACAAACCTTTGGAGCACTTGTCCAACCTTTTCTTGATTCCTGCGAGGATCTGCTTATTGGCATTCTCGGCCTGTCCGTTCGACTGAGGGTGTGAGACGGACGAGAAGCGCTTCTGAATGACGAGGTCATCGCATAGGGCTCGGAATGCTGTGCCAGTGAACTGAGTCCCGTTGTCCGTCACGAGGACGCGGGGGACACCGAATCTGCATATGATGCTCTTCCAGAAGAACTGCACCACTTTGTTCTCGGTTATAGTGGCGAGAGGCTCGGCCTCGACCCACTTGGAGAAGTAGTCGATGGCTACGACCAAGAATTTGAACTGACCCGGAGCTGGAGGGAAGGGCCCTAGTAAGTCCATCCCCCACATTGCGAAGGGGATGGGACTTGATAGGGAGGCGAGGTTGGCCTGAGGGAGTCGTCGGATGTTAGAGTGTCTTTGACAGGAACTGCATTGCCGAACGTGCCGCTCGGCGTCTTGGAGAAGGGTCGGCCAGAAGTACCCATAATTCAAAGCTTTTCGGGCCAAGGACCTAAATCCGGAGTGTGCCCCTCCGATGCCTTCGTGAAGCTCCTGTAGGGCATATTTGGCCTGATCCGGAGAAAGGCACCTTAGATATGGTCGGCCATCTATTTGAGAGAAGGAGCGCTTGTATAGGATGCCCTCGATCAAGACATAGCGCTCGGCCCGAGTTCTGACTCGGCGTGCTTCCTTGGGATCCGAGGGCAGAACCCCATCCATTAAGAATTCCACCAGTGGCTTCATCCAATTGTCCTGCAGCATGACCGGCAATGTCTCCACCGAGCTAGGTGTCTCGTCTTCGATGCTCGGTTTAGAGAGGACTTCAATCAGTACGGTCTGCTCAAGACCTTGTAGAGAAGACGAGGCCAACTTGGAGAGAGCGTCAGCTTGTGAGTTCTCCTCCCGGGGGACCCGTTGGATGATGGCTTCTTCGAACCGGCCCATGAGATCCCGGAATTTGGCGAGGTACTTCGCCATTCGCTCGTCCCGGGCCTCATATTCGTCCAAGACCTGGTTCACGACTAGCTGGGAATTACTGTGAATCCGGAGGCGGTGCGCCCCAGCACTTCGGGCCAGTCCGAGCCCAGCTATGAGAGCCTCGTACTCCGCCTCGTTGTTCGAGGCCTTGAAGTTCATGCGGATCGCATACTGGAGGACGAAGTTGTCAGGGCCATTCAGGATAATGCCGGCGCCGCTTCCTTCATTGCAAGAGGATCCGTCCACGAAGACTGTCCAGATGGAAGGCCCATTCGGGATGTGGCCGACCTCAGGGATAGTGGACTCTACAATAAAGTCGGCGAGGGCCTGGGCCTTGATCGCCGTCCGAGGCTGATAAGAGATGTCGTGCTGACTCAGCTCTACGGACCATTTCATCAGTCGACCCGAGGTCTCTGGCTTGTGGAGGATCTGCTTTAGGGGTTGATCGGTGAGGACAACGACCGAGTGAGATTGGAAGTAGGGCCGAAGCTTTCTTGCTGCCATGACCAGAGCGTAGGCTATCTTCTCTATCCTCGGATAGTGGAGCTCGGTGTCCCGAAGCACCTTGCTCACGTAGTAAATGGGCCTTTGGGTCCGGTCCTCTTCTCTTACCAAGACAGCGCTCAAGGTCTGCTCGGAAGCGGCCAAGTAGATGAAGAGAGGCTCGTCCGGGACCGGCTTACTGAGCAGAGGGGGGTTCACCAGATAGGCTTTCAGCTGGTCGAACGATTCTTGCTGTGCTTGGCCCCATTCAAATCCTTTAGCCCCCCGGAGTGCTTTGAAGAAGGGGAGGCACTTTTCCCCTGACTTGGAGAGGAACCGACCGATGGCTGCGAGCCGACCGGTGAGCTTCTGCACCTCCTTGACGTTCCGAGGCGGGGCCATGTCTAATATGGCCTTAATCTTCTCGGGGTTAGCTTCGATTCCTCGCTGGCTTACCATGAAGCCGAGGAATTTTCCCAAGGAGACCCCGAACGCACACTTGTTCGGGTTCAGCCGCATGTTGTACTTCCTCAATACACCGAAGGCCTCCTGGAGGTCGGCTACATGATCGGTGCCGTGGATGCTCTTGACGAGCATGTCATCAACGTACACCTCCATGTTCCGGCCGATCTGGTTCTGGAAGACCTTGTTGACGAGGCGCTGGTAGGTGGCGCCCGCGTTCTTCAAACCGAATGGCATGACCCGGTAGCAGTAGAGGCCTTGGTCGGTGACGAAGGAGGTCTTTAGGATGTCCGGAGGGAACATCCGGATTTGATTGTACCCCGAGAAGGCATCCATGAAGCTGAGGAGCTCATGGCCCGAGGTAGCGTCAATAAGGGTGTCGATGTTCGGGAGAGGGAATGGATCCTTCGGACACGCCTTGTTCAGGTCGGTGAAGTCGATGCATATCCTCCACGAGCCATTGGACTTCTTGACCATTACAACATTCGACAGCCACTCGGGATAATTTACCTCCTGGATGAACTTGGCCTTCAGTAGTTTATCCACTTCTTCCTTGATTGCCTGCTGTCGCTCGGGAGCGAACTTTCGCCTCTTCTGCTGAACCGGTTTGCACCCCGGTTCGACGCTTAGGCGATGGACGAGCAAGTCTTCGGAGATGCCGGGCATGTCCGCGGCTGACCAAGCAAATAAGTTGCGGTTATTCCTGATGCACCTCACCAAGTCTGAGAACAGCACGGTCGGCAAGGACTTGCTGACGAGGAATTTTCGGCTCGGATCCTCATCCGAGAAGAGTACTTCTTCTAATTCGTCCGCCGGCTCGGACGTTGGGCGGGCCTTCGGCTCGGGGATTTCTAGTGTCTCGAGCTAGAGCACTGGTCCCCCTGTAGAAGTCATGTAGCACTTCCGAGCTGTTTCCGGGGCGGCCTAGGATGACATTGTATGCTGCCGGGACGTCGACGACCATGAAGTCCATCGGCTCGGTCCGGGTAGTAGGGGTGCTTCCCGCAGTAACGTCTAGGGTTATCACCCCTTCGACGGTTACCGGGACCCCCGTGAACCCGTGAAGAGTGTAACCGGCCGGTTTGAGACGGTCTCGGGACAGCTGCAGGCCTTGGAAGGCCGAGAGGAAAAGGATGTTGACCGAACTCCCGTTGTCCACCAAAATCCTCTGCACCTTGAAGTTGGCCATGCGGAGGTCGATGACGAGAGCATCGCAGTGGGGGGTTCGGACTCCTTCTAGGTCGGCATCGGAGAAAGACACTGGGACGCCGAGACCTTTCGGGGGAGGAGCACTATGGACCGAGTTGACCTCTCGGACGAAGGCCTTCCGGGAGGAATTAGAGGAGCCCCCCATGGGGCCTCCGTGGATCAAGTGCAGGACCCGTTCCTCCTCGAACTCGGGTGTCCCCTCGCGCCGCTCGGAGCGCTTGTTAGCCCCCCGAGGCGGAGGGGAGTGGCGATCTGTCCGATCGTTAGCCTTCACGAACTTGGCCAACTGCCCCCTTCGAATGAGGGCTTCGATCTCATCTCTCAAAGCCCGACAGTCATTCATATCGTGCCCGTGGTCTCGGTGATACCGGCACCACTTGTCTTTGTCCCTCCTCTTCGCCGGGGTGTGCATCCTCGGGGCTGGAGGGATGACCCCCTCCTTCTCCACCTCCATGAGGATAGTGGAGACATTAGTGGTGAGGGGCGTGAACTTCTCGAACCTGGGGGGAGGGCGACGTTGACCGCCCATGTCCTTCTGAGCTTTCTTCGACCCTTCTTCCCCTGTTGCCTTCCTTTTCGACCCTGCGGAGGGCCCCCCAAAGCTGGGAAGGGCTTCGGCCTCTTCTGCTCGGATGTACTTCTCGCACCTCAGGAGGAGGTCGGCGAAGTCATGCGGGGGCTTCTTGGCCAGGGAGGATCGGAGGTTGGCGTTCAGGACGTTCGACTGGAACGCCACGGTGGCCACGGACTGGTCTAAGGAGGCGATTGACCTGACTTCTGCGGTAAACCTTTTCACATAGTCCCGCAACTTTTCTTCCTTCTCCTACCGCAGGTTCAGTAGGGAAAGACTCGTCTTCTCGGCTCGCCGGCTACTCACGAAGTGAGTGATGAACAGTGTCTCGAACTGCTCGAATAAGAAGATGGATGAAGGGGCGAGCCTGGAGTACCATTCCCGAGCCGACCCCCTGAGGGTGGCAGGGAAGGTTCTGCAGAGCACCGCGTCGGAAGCTTGATGGATCAGCATTAGGGTTTTGAAGCTCTCGACGTGGTCGACCGGGTCGGATTCCCCTGAGTATGTTTCAAACTGTGGTGGTTTGAAACTCCTCGGTATGTGGGCCTCCATGATCGACCGTGAGAAGGGAGGTCGGCTGGGACGGAAGGTTCCGGCTCGGGACTCTTCCTTCCTGTCCATGCGGCCGATGCGCCTTTCCACCTCATGAATACGGCGGATGAGGGCGTCGTCCCTCCGCTGGTAGTCGTATGACCCTCCGGACTCCTCTTCATAGGAAGGGGAGCGTGGACTGCGGCGCCGGTAATCCTGGGACCGGCGTGGGCTTTGTTCCCGCTGCTGGCGGCTGGGAGCCGGGGAAGGGCTCCGTGTTCGGCACCGAGGACTGGGATCCCTGGGGGGCGTCGGAGCCCTCTGAGCATTCTGGACGTTCTGCCGAAGGTTGAGGGCCTGCAGAACGGTCTCCTGAAACTGGAGGAATTCGGCTCTACTGATAGGTACATCCCGGTCCCTCGGATGACGCCGATCCCTGGGGGAACGGGACCTCCTCCTTCGGCGCTCTGGAGACGCCGCTCGACCTCTGCGGTCCGGAGACCTTCTGCCGTCCCGATGGCGTGGCGACCGCTCACCTTGGCACTGGCGGGAGGCTCCCTCTCGGGCCCGCCTCTCGTCAAGATGGGTACGGAGGTCGTCGTCCTTCTGGCGGTTTAGAAGTGTGATGCGGAGGTCGGGATGATGAGAAGCCATCGAGTCCGAGGACCCATTATGGACCGAAACGTGGCCCGGATTGAGCGCCTGCTTCTCCTTCCGACCGTTATGACCGGACGGACCATTGTTGGGCTGCTGCTTGGGAGGAGGAGGTGGGACCTGCTGGGTCAGCGGAGGGAGGTCGGACTGAGGGATAGGATTGACCGGAGCTTCATTTGCCGGGTCGGTGAGGTTGCCCCCACGGTTCGACCCTCTAGATCTGTTCTTCTTCGGCAGCATTACTTTCGAGGACGACGGAGAATGGGCTGAGACTGTTCGTGTGGTTTTCCCACAGACGGCGCCAATCTGTTACCGCTGATTTCGGTGTGGGGGTAAACAGATAGAATTTGTGAGTCCGGGAAAAAGCCTGAACAGTTGACTCGGCCTTCTTGCTCCTGCCGCGACCTGCAAGGAAGTGCGAGACACCGGGGTTGATTCCGGCGATGCACCCTTCGACGCTCTTGTCAGTAATCAGGAAAAAAGATTAAGAAAGAGCTTAAGTGGTCAAAAAGTGATTAACCTGGTCTTGGTGGTAGAGGGGTTGTATTTATAGTCGCCTTTGGAATGATTAGGGTCCTGATTTCCTGCCTAACAGTCAGGAGCAAAATCCTCCTATTCTGTTTTAGGAAGTTAGGCCTTGATTCCCTGGTGAGAGCTAATCAGGCTTATTGATTTGATTTAATCAAATCAGTGGCCTGATTCTCCTCTTGGTGGACTGGGCTTGTATCGGGTCGGGACCCGTGCCCAGTTGAAGTGGGTCCATTTGCGGATGGTTGGTTCTGTGAGAGGGAGACCCAATACCCGTTTTGGATCCATCTGTATGTGAAATTACCTTTTTACCCCCGTGCTTCAAGATCCGTGCTCGATCTGGACGGTCCCGATTTAACCCCAATTTTAGCCATATCATTTATAATCTCGTAACAGGAAACAATCTAATTCAACCTCTTTTATCAATTTAATCACTTATAACATTGTGTGCAAGTCAAATAATCTTAATCAAATATTAATAACCATAACATCTCATTAAGAAGAATCCAAGTGCATTCCAAACTTTCATATCTCTTAAATTAAGCGATAATCGCATATTAATCGATAAAAATCGAGTTCTTCAACAATATTTAATGTAAAATCCTCTTTCAATACTCACAAAATATTGTAGAAATAATTTTTATAAACTCTAAACAATTTTAGAAGAAAATTATTATTTTTTTCCAATTTTAATTTCACTTTAAACTTAAAATATTCAAAAAAATCAAAAAAAGAAAACAAGTGGCCATGGTCGGATTCGAACCCAGTCAAACCGACCCGCTCATGAACAATAACCAAACCAAATCGCACCTAACGAGTAGTAAGTCCAAGGTAACTAACTGTCATATAGGGAGCTCAAATTATAGATATATATATACTATCGATGATTTGATTTAAAATCAAAATTCACTAATACAGAGTCTCTATCAAGACTCGAAACTAGACCAGTAGCTCCGCCTAGCTACAGTAACGGACCCAAATCGCACCTGAAGATCAGTTGGTCTCGAGTGACTAATCGAAATGAAATTGGTTAGTTGCTTTTTATAGAGACAATACTGTAATTAATTTCCCTTTAATGAACTCGATATTTCAATCAATTTGTACTCATACAAAAACTTAATATTTTTCCAGAATGTATTTCTATCTAAATAATACAGTATAGTACGTATATTTAAATTCACAAAATTTATTTCCGACAATATAACAAAAACTGAATCTTGCATTAAGAACTCATATTATTAATTTACGAATAGAAAATTGTCTTTCATCAAAACTTGTCCATAAAATTCTTTATACTCATAAAATAAACCCATGAGACTATTTCTCTACTATAATCGTATTATATAAACATTTTCATACATGTTACAATATTTTGACTATAATGAGAAATATATTACCATGCATCAATTCTCATTCCAATAATTTACCAATTTTCTTTTTCATCTTCTATTTTAACAAGGGTCTAGGCATTTATTAAATCATAATATCAATTCAACACATCAAGACACAATTAAAATGAGATCATGCAATCTAATTTTAACATACCAATCAAAATTTAGCAATTAAATACTACATCAAATAGCATGTAAATTTTATTCCTAAATTAGAAAGAATTTTAGAAACACCCACCCAAGGAAATTTGATGTACTCAAATGAACTCCTAAAAATAACTCCAAGAGAACTCCGCTTCGCCTCCTCGAATTTCGTGCACAAAGAAACTCCCCGATCTCCATTCGGCTGCAAGACAACAGCACTTCCATTTGGTAGGCAACAACAAGAGCATCTCCACTTCATATACATCTATATTATGTGTTTATATATATATATATATATATATATATATATATATATATATATATATATATATATATATATATATATATGGTGGAATTTGAGTGGAGAAGCAAAGTAGTGGCTGGAGGATTGGTTTTGGCAGAGCAACAGGAAGAAGGGGCTCGGATATTGACAGAGGAGAGCAAACAAGGAGGAAATGTGAAGGGTGTAAGTGTATATATATACATATATGTATATGTATACACACTTATTTGAATGGTGAATAGGTGAAGAAACACATGAATGCTGGATTGAATAAGGGATTTGGCTGATGGGATTTTGGTTTCGGATGACAGAGAAGGAAAGAAAGAGATGAAGGAGGGAAAATGTGAAGGGGTATTATATAAGAGATTAGGGGATAGTTATTAAAACCACCTCCCCACTTAAACCACTAACTCCAGTCTTATATTCAAAATTTTGTTTTTCCCTCCCACTCCAAAACCAGCCAGCCTATCATTTTCCCTCCCAAACACGTGCACGTGCGTCGTACTTGCACACACTTCACAAATTAATTTTTTTTATTTTCAAATTAAAACATAAGTTATATATATATATAATATGTATGTAAAAATTAGGTTAATCAAAAATTATAGTTTTTCATGCACAAATAAAATAAACACACACACATTTCAAAATTTCATTTTGAAAAGAATACGCTTAAGTATGTGCACCGAAAACACGTACGTCACACGTAAAAATATTAAAATACGAAATCAACATAAGTTATTAAAGAAAATCAAAATACAACATAAGAAAATATATTTAATATACGCATTCAATATTGTACTCAATACGTACATTGAAAACACGTGCACCGTATGTGTAAAAATATTTAAATCAAACTGAGAGAAAAATGAATTTCCGTTTAGAAAATGAATTCGAATACATAAAATAAATAATTGAAACATAGAGAAAATATTACACGTAGCGGTGGAAAAATACAAAATCGATACGTGCATCGATAACACGTAAAAAGCACGTAAAATACAAAAATTGGAATATTATATTTGAGATGACTCAAATAGGATAGAAAATATTTTGATGATACGAAAAATACATAAATAATCGGAATCCAAAATACGTAGTGAAACACATTACAAATATTACCAGTAACGGTAACACACGAGGGCAAAATTGTTATTTCCAATTTTGCGGGGTGTTACAGTAGCACACCACCACCACCAACGAATCCGACTGCCAGCACCGCAACCCACCTCATCGTCAGCCTCTCGCTTTCACCTTGCCGCCGGAGCCTGCAACCCCTCAAAAACACCTCGCTGCTCTGACTTTCCCACACCACAGCAAGCCTCCTCTTCATCCCCGACCGCTGCAATCACCACGCCGCTTCTGCAGTTGCAGCCACATAACCACACAAAACCTCATTTCCGGCCAGCACTTGCCTCTCCAATTGCACCTTCGACCACCATCTCCACACCTGCGCGCATACTGACCATCCCTCGTCGCCATTGCTGCAACACCGACCCCCTCACCATTGTCGCTATCTTGCGGTGGTTGTTGTTGGCCTTGCTGTGTGCCGATGTTCTTGTTGTTTCCTTACCACCCCGATCATCACGCCATCTTCCCCCTCGCTGCCTTGCACCACTGCACTGTTTTCATCTCCTCACCGTCACTACTGCCTCGCCGGTGCTTCTCTCGCCCACCGACTACATCGCCCCGTCATCATCACCCTCCACCCTCGCCGACCATCAGCTACAACCTGAACCCATCACCTCCCGATCCCACAACCACCGTTGCTGCCCTCGCTGTTGTCCATCGCACCCTGAATGAAGTTGAAACCCATTGCTGCAGTCACCCTCACAATTGTTGCTTGTTGTTGCACCTTGAGGCACTCCCGACAGCCACCTCATTTCCCATTGTTGCCGCCCTTGGACGTGTTGCTGTTGTTCTCTTGCCGTAGCTCCTGCCGAAGCTTCTTGCTGCTACTGCTATACGTGTTATCGTCGCCTGGTCCTCTATTATTCCCGTTATTCTTTCATATTCTAAACCATCTTCTAAAAGGCAAGTTTCCCTTGAACTAAATTATTATTCTCGTTAAAGAATTTTTTTGATCTCTGCAAGTATTTCCTATTTCATTCGTCGTATTTTATTTGCTTGATATCCTTCAAAGAGACTACCACGGATTCATTGGCGAAACCAAGTAGTAGTTTTCTTTTCGTACCATTCCCTTGATTCAAACCCATACATCATCATATGCAAACACTACATGAATATAGAATAGAAACAGGTTATATAGGAGAATGATGATTTGAATGCTTTTCGATTGGATATGATGTTCATGCTATGTTAATGATAATCTTGCCTTGTTAACAGTAGATTTCCACCCCAATGATTGAGTATAATTTCCTGTTAATTACTGCCATAAAGTTATATGCATGTGTATATCGTTTGTTGCTAATTAATGATTAACCAACTTGCTGGTCTGCTGTTTATTCCATGTTGTTTTGAGTTTTTGACCCGGTTGTTGTTATAATTAGTTAGAACTTTGTAAACGAATTTGTAGTGCTCTAAGTCTGATTTCTAGAACATTTGATGGATTTGAATTTCGATTCGTAGACCGCAAGTTATCATAGTTTAAGTACTGTTAGGTTTTCAATTTCCAGATTGCTGACTAGAGACACACTGACATGATTTTCTAATTTAAGTAAAATGTTAACAGTAGAATTAACTTGACATGAAATAGGTTATTACTAGACATGATTACGAGCCACTTTGATATTTATATAAGATTTTTAAATGATTTTACAATCAACTTTTATATACAAGAAATTGACCCTAATGTGCTGCCTGAACATGAAACCAGTATAGAATGAACTTATATGCCTAATTACTGTAGTTATAATATGTCGTGTGAATATGTGTTGGAACCGGCAGGGAGTCTAGTTTCTGAAACTCCTGACGGAACCTGATCTACTTTCCTGTAGAAACAGGGAAGTCAGTTTTTGTAGAACAACATATTGATGTCCAGAATTTGTATCTTCATGTGTGTGTGTGTGTGTATATATATATATATATATATATATATATATATATATATATATATATTTATTTATTTATTTATTTATTTCTCGCATTAATAAATTGAATTCTATATCCTGCATTGCATATCCCTTGATATCTTCTTGATCCTGTCCTGATACCCATTTTATCGACGGCATGTTCATATATGATTGTTGTAAAAAGAATGACAAGTCGAGTAATAAGGGAAAGACCTAGTAGTGGACAATATAGGAGAGTGTACTCGGAAGAAGGCCGTGTACCCCGTATTGGTCATTATTATTGGACATGTTATTATTTATTGGTCATCAATTGATTGTGGGTTACTGACTTAGGATTGTCACTTGCATTTTGATCATGATTATTATTATCGACATTGATTTTTGATTATTGTTATTGATCATTGCACCATTGATTATAGACTATTGATCTTGATATCAACTATTGTCCATTAACCCTTGATATTGTTCCAGTTCATTGATCCTCAGTATATCATGTTTTATTGTTCTTTGCTTGTTACTACTTGCTGTCTGTAACTTTCTCTAACAGACATTTCCCCCCCACCTCTAGTTGATGAGTTTGTAGGTACAGGAGGTAATTTTACTAAAGGACTTGGTGAGCAAACTTTCTAGAGAATGGAGCTGAATCATTAGATTGCTATTTACTTTCCTGCATTGTTACTTTTATCGTACTTTGCATTCCAGCTTTATATGACCCGAAGTTTATTTACTTTCCCCCAGATGTTGGATATTATTTTGTGAATTTATTTCATGGATATTTTGGAGTTTATTCATTGTTTATGTGGTTATTCATTCTTGCGTGGTCATGATCTTTTGTATATTGTTGAGGTAATCTGTTACAGATTATGGATGATGTATACGTCATTTGTTGGGCCTTTGTTGCATGCTCGTATTCCTGTATTTTGGGAAGCGGGACATGACAAAAACAAAGGGAAAATGCATAAAACAGTGTCCAAGAAAACACAATGCACACAATGCACCATAATGCATACTTGTTCGGATTCTATGCATCCTATACTACATAAGTCTGAGGTCAAGCCCTTAGCATTCACCACATTTAGGGTTTTATCCCTCTCTATGCAGTTCTGTAACGGTGATAAAAAGCAAGATTTAGACATTCTGCGAGGCCCCAGTCCCGGAATACATCTTCCCTACCGTACCGACCCTCAACGTGCAAACATCCTGTAAGCATCGCCCTGACCATTGGAGATTCATCTCCATTCCAGACGTTCCTCGAATAGGCTCCAGTCCCGAAATACATCCAACCAACAATGCGGATGTGTCGACACACGGACTTCCTGGAAATAACATGAAAATCATAGTTCCGGAATACATCTGCCTGACTGTAACCATAGTCCTCCGCCCAACTATAAAGAGCCCCCCTGCTTATGTTTGCACAAGTTTCGTCACAACTCCCAACCTAGTGCCTGTCCTTATGTTTGTAATAGTAATAACCTAAGCCACCTAGAACTAGCTCTACCCTACCAGACTTCACTTGCCAAACCAGGAACACTAGCCCCTCAAGCTAATTTCCTACAATCAAAATATCCACCACCGATACTCTTGGGTTCGCTCAGTATCTAGTGCTCCCAAATCAATGCCTCAAGCGTCCATGTAGGGTTCGCACAATGACCCTAACTGCAATCAAGAACCCAACTTGGTTCAATCATTCAAAATACTCTTTATTTACTCTTTTCTGAAAAACAACACTTTTCCCACAGCACCACGACTTGAATCAAAATCTCAAACAGAAATAACTCATTCTGAAAATAAATATTTGTACATACACAAATCTCTTCATCATTCACATTTAATTTAATAAACCTTCATTACCATAAAAGACTCTTTCTTGTATAGAAACAAAATCCAATCCACAGAAATTCTTTAAATCCAACATTAAAATTTCTCTTTCCATACATACATAAAACTCAATGAATTTCTCTAGAATTCAAATCAATTTAAAAATGAAACAATTCTCTATGTTGTCTGGGATCTAATCCTCAAATCTGAAATTTGTTAGTTCTAAAAATCTAAAATTTCACCTCTTTAGAAACTGAAATTAACCCTTTAGAATTCGAGTTTTCATCTTTCAAAACTGAAACATATATCCCCTCAAAACTGAGAATTCTATCCATAAAAATATTGATTCTAACACTCAAAATTATTACTCGAACATATTAAAATCTGAATCTAGATTTCTACAAAATCTGAAATTTGCACATTCAAAACTTGATCAAAAGAATCAATTAAACTTCATACAATCGCTAAGTTATACATATATATATACACATTTATATAAGCACTAGGGTCCTCCAACCCTAAAACAAAAAACCCCTCACCAAAGCACACCACCCGAGCCTCCAAGTTCCAAACCGAAAGCCAACAGCAGCAAGCCTTGGGTCTGCACAGTGCTCGGGTTTGCACTGTGCAAACCCGGGTACTATACAACTCTCAAAACCTGAAACCCTAACCCCCAGGGTTAGCTGCCAAACCCCAACCCTAGTGGATGAAACCCTAACCTTCAAGATTTGATTATTTTTAATGCAAAATCACATTATTTCATGCACCAATCAATGAGTTTCAATTTATAAAAGTTTTACTCAAATAAACAGTAAATTAAAAATAAAGATCTCTTCTTTAGATTGATCAACATGAATTTTAAGAACATAAAATAAATTCCAATCTTCTACAATAATCCATGAGTTCATTAAATCAATTTCCATAAATAAAAACTTGATCTTTTATGCATAGAAACTTCATTACTTCAAGAACAATTTATTTGAATTTTTTCCCAAACTGTCCCACTTTTTGAAAGTTTTTCCCAAACTGCCCTACTTTTTTTTAATTCCCAAACTGCATCACTTTGTTTTCGAAAAACTGAGTTGGTTTTAACCAAACTCGCTTTTCCAAAAACCAAGTGTCGATTGGGGATATTTCCCCTCTTCGTCCTTATTTCTCTTTCTCTCCAATCTTAATTTTAGTTATCTCTTCTTACTTTTTCTTTAACTCTGAAACCCAAAACCACAGCTTCCCAAAATTGACCTCCTACACACAAAATCTCATCTCAATCTAAATATATTCACTAATTCTTTCTTAACCCTCTCACTTTCCACTCTAAAAACCCTAAACCCATCTTTTGAACGATCTATATTTTGGAATTTTGATAAATTTGAAGAGGATAGCAACTTCAGCTTTTCTACCCAAATATTTACGGCCATATCCTTGAAGCTTGTGAAGGTATGATGAATATTGACCTATTATTTTGTACATTTTTTTATAGATTTTGTTTGTGGGTAGATAATAACTCGTATATTCGTATAAATATACATAGGTATGGATTATGAGATTTCTATTTGGTTACACTTTGGTGGTGAAATAATTCGTGATACAAAGATCGGTTGTTGTTATAGTACGGTGGATCCTGAAATAGTTTGGATACCTCTTACCATCATTTGACATAATTAGTTGAGAAAATTTATGAAGTTACTAATTGGGATAGAGATCAATGGGATGTGAAAATTTTAGCTCGATACGCAGCAGGAAGATGAGATGGTCAGTATGTTATGACAGTGCCCGTATCTACTAATAATGCTATGAAGTCAATGAATGCTAGGACACTTGATTCCAATTGTACTTGGTCTGCATTAGAGTTATATATTCAGCAAATTCAAATTTTGAATGCTTAGCCACATGATATTCCTAGTTCAAGCTTCGTACGGGTAGTACCGACACAGCAAATGAGGTCTAACCCTGTTCAAACTTCACAACCAATCCCACTGTTCTCACAAGAAGACATCTTCACAAATACAACAAACCCGGATTCTACAGATATTGAGTTGCCACGCCAACCTAGTCCGGTTCATGACTATGTTCCAAATGACACTTTATTTAAATTATTTCAAAATGCTACCATTAATAATGACTTATTAGACGATGATGAAGAAGAGGAAGAAATAGACGATGAAGTTGATGAGAGTAGAAAATGATGATGGGAACGAAGATGATGATGTAGCAAATGTAAATCCTACGAACAGCAGTTCTAATAAAGTGAGAGCTACTGATAGCTATGCCAATGTTAACGCTCATGTTACCGAGGAGATGACACAAGGTTCTAGAGTACACCAAGTTCCATAAGAGTCGTTTGGTTCATCCAATGTAGACGAATTGTACATTGGACAAGAGTTTGTAAGTAAAGAGTCGATTCAGCAGGCTGTGAAGCTGTATTCTATCTAGAAACATTGTGAATTCGTCACATTGAAATCCTTACCGTCACTGTACACTGTTAAATACAAAATGGCACATAGAAAACGTACAATTGAGGAGATTGTGCAAAGTCCCCAGTAGTAAGTGATGGTGGATGCCCTTGGAGATTACGAGCAATTGTTCCAACAGGCAGGACAAATTTCGTACTGAAGAAGTTAGTTGGGCCTCATACTTGTACGAATCCCATGTTGAATCAGGACCACTGTAAAGTTGATTCTAACCCTGTTTGTAATTTGATTGTGAGTGTGGTGAAGTCTGTGATAGGTTTAACACCACGAGCCATTATTGAGATAGTGAAAGTACAATATAATTATCAGATTTTATATAAGAAAGCTTGGATTTCAAAACAAAAGGCAATTGAGAGGTTGTTCGGTACCTTCGAAGAAGCATACATGAAGTTGCCTTTTCTACTATCAGCAATTCAAGCAGCAAATTCAGGAACCGTTGTCCACTGGGATAAATATCAGTCTAGTCCTAGCGAGGAAACATTCAAGGGAGTATTTTGGGCATTTGGTCATTCGATTGAAGGTTTCAAGTTTTGCAGACTTGTTATTAGTGTTGACGGAACTCGCTTGTACGGTAAGTACAAGGGTTGCTTGTTAATTGCTGTTTCCCTATATGCGAATGATTGCTTATTTCCATTTGCATTTGCATTTGTTGATGGAGAGAGTATAAATACGTGGACATGGTTCATGAGTTGCATTCGATATTTTGTCACCGATCGCACTAAGTTGTGTGTTATCTCTGATCGTCATGCTGGTATATTGTCTGCTATAGATTTGCAAAATGGAGCTTGGAACGAACCTAATGCATATCATCATTATTGTATGCGTCATTTTGCTACAAATTTCTTTAGTAAATTTGGTAGCAAGGCATTGCGAAAAAAGACCAAAATTATAGCGTGTCAAAACCAACCCAAAAAGTTCATGACCAAACTTGCTGAACTTGAAACCATCAATGTCGAGGCAGCTAATTGGTTGAAAGAGAAGCCGGTTGAGAAATGGGCACTTTATGCAGATAAAGGTCGAAGATACGGCATAATGACTACGAACTTGTCAGAAGTCTTCAATTCAGTCTTGAAAGGTATCCGTAGTTTACCGGTAACTGCGATTGTTGAGATGGTCTATAATCGTCTAAACTCTTACTTTACTACTCGTCGAAAGGAAGCCAATAAGCTTTTCTGAAGGAAAGATTTTTGCTCGAAGAGTACATGAATTGATCGATAGTCACCGTGAGAGAGCAAACCAACATGAGGTTACAATGTTTCATCATCAACCTGGAGTTTTTTTCGTCAAAACGGGTCTACGAATGGTAAGTAGAGAAAGGAAGGGTAGGAACTTGCACACTGTTAACTTGGGTACCAAAACATGCACATGTATGAAATTTCAACTATATCATATTCCATGTTCTCATGTATTGGCAGCTTGTGCATATCGTGCAATCGATCACAAGCCTTTCGTTGATAAATTTTACCTTGTCACTTCATTAGCACAAACATGGGCTCCCATCTTTCATCCTACTCTAGATCCAGCATATTGGCCTACTTTTGATGGACCATGACTCGTACCAGATACTAGTTTGCGATGTTTAAGGAAAGGCCGGCCTAGATCCATGAGAATACGCAATGACATGGATGTGAGAGATAGGTCTAGCAGGGGTACGGGGATGAAATGTTCAAAATGTGGTTTGGAAGGACACAACAAGCGGCGATGTACTAATAGAGGATCTCAAAACATTTAATTTGAGTATGTAATTTCGAATGTGTTTGTGTTTGTAATATGTAATTTGAACTATGTACTATTTATTTTGGGTTTTATTGTGGAAAATGATAGATTGTATGTGTTTAAATGTGTTTGTAATTGGATCTCAGCCTGTAGGTTTTTTGGAATCAATGAGCCTGAAGACTTGGTTTTTCAAAAACCGAGTTTAGTTTAAACTAGGTCGGTTTTTGAAAAAGCGAGTTAGGAGCTGATTGTTTTCCAGAGAACAAGCTTTCTCTGGAAATACAACTTCTTCACAGTCGTTTTTTGAAAAACCGATCAGGTTTTAATCTTGAGTAGAGTCTTTTCCAGAGAACACCTTGCTCTCTGGAAAATAATCAACTCCATAGTCGCTTTTCAAAAAATCGAGCTTGTTTTAACTAGACTCAGTTTTTCGAAAACCGAGTCTTGAAGCTGATTGAAAAAAAAACTTACAGGCAGAAGACTCGGCTTTTGGAAAACCGTGTAGGTTAATACTACACTCGGTTTTCCAAAAAAACGATTCTAGGCTTATACTGCACCATTTTTTTTAACCTGCATTTCCACTTCATACACAACAACATACTTCAATCCACTTCCAAAACCTTCCCCCTTCCTCTCAAATCTCAATCACCACAACACAACCACGAGACACATAACCCACTCTTGCTTTAATTCACCAAATACAAGACAATCCCATAGATATAACTGCAGCCATTTACTAACATAGAGCAAACACATGCATTCATTTAAACAAACTAACTTAATTGAACACAAATGTAGGAGATAATCATACTTTTTGCCAAGGAATTGCCCAAAGTGGAGTTAAGAACGTAACATTAAAAAGATTACAAACAAGTTCATTACATGGAAATACGATTCAAGGATCAGATGTGAAGAAGTTTGTGGGTCTCCGTTACCTTTTACCACGTTGTGGAGTGGCCTGTGTGACACCGGACATCGGGATAATCTCCTCTTCTTGTTGTTGTGTCCCCTCCACTTGTATCTCACCCCCTACTTGTTCTTCATCTTCCGATTCGCTTGTAGGACCAGGTGGGGGCCTGTGAACAACTTTCTTCCTTCGAACACTGGTACAGCCGCTGGTTCGATGTACGGGAGTAGTTAGTATCGTAGCTAAGGTTACTCCCTCGCCCACAAGATCAGCCTGTGCACGACAACACGTAATCATCTCTCGTGCGAATTCCTTCGTCAGTTTCGCGATGTTGCTACTCAACAAAGCAGCACATTTTTTTGCCATAGTCCAAGTCTGGGTCAACTACAAATCATGATAATTTGAAATATTAAATAAATTGCATATACAAATATATATAACAACAAAATTTCAACAAAACTTTTAAAAAAAATTAACAATCTCAAAAACTTACAAATTTGCGAACAGTGGATCCCTTAGGTTGGTACATAGGCAAATTCATAGAATGTTGATCTACTGGTTTGTTTCCTGGTCGACGGATCAGGACTACCACTCTAGTAGGAGTCTGTACTATGGGAGAGATATATCGTCTAGTCACTCTCTCATACCAGGCCATGTAAGCGGCATGCACCGTGGGGTCAAACGGAGGAATGCCACTGATGATTTCATCGAGCCGGTGTTCATTCCATCTCTAAACATACATAACAAAGCATGCGGCCCAGTTGTGTCCGGGCTGTCGACCAATTCCAGTAATATTATGCATCTCTGTATTGAATGGTTCGGCAATCGGAATCATTTGGTGGAGACCAAACTGACGTAGCACTCTGTCGGGGTATTAGAACTCAACTGTACCGAAGTTGATTGGTGGTGCCTTCGTCAGCCACAAATCGCGCCTGTACGTGCAAATAGGCAGTAGTATAGCACACGCTCCTTCGTGTAGGGATGCCATAAGATGCAATCATTTGCCAACCTATCCAACTCTTCATGGTAGTACGTTAAACATCTGTTGGGGTTGGCGGTCCATGTAAGTTTGCCGGACCAGTAAACACTGATAGAAGGTAACATGCTTTGGTCCTCGGGAAGATGGATCCATGGGGAGATTGCATCCGCACAATGGGCCGACTGACGTGACTGCCGCACTACGCCAACTGTAACGTCCAACGGTTCCCAGATCGGCAATGAGTGGCAAGTACATCAGCGAGACCGAATGACCTGTCGAATTTGGGAACAATACTCTGCCAAATAGTGTGAGGATGTGGCTCTGCAATAGCACTCTACCTCCGCCGCGGTTGAATCTTCAGTCAATCGATCCCTAAAAGTGTCTTTCAACCACTTTAATCGAATAAATTTATCATTAATTGCACCGGTATCAACTTCGACACTTAGGTACTGCTCCACTATATATACAGAGTCGAAGTCCATTGTACCGGTCACCGCCTGCCCATCGACTAGAAGACCGGTGATTAAGGAGACGTCCTATAAAGTTACTGTCATCTCTCCAACTGGCAGGTGAAAGGTGTGTGTCTCAGGCCACCATCTCTCAAGAAGTGCGGTAAGAAGAGGACGATCACACTTGATGGAGCTCATCATAGCAATACCATATAACCCACAGTCCCTTAGAATCTCGTGAATCTGTGGGTGCATAGGTAGTGGATAACCCGCCCTAAATCTGCACTCCTTAGACTCACCGTTCCACACATCCGTCGAACGATGCATCGGTTGAACTATGAGGAGTGAAGGGTCAAGGTGATCTGGGTCTCCAGAAGGAATATAAGATGATGAAGGGACTGAAGAAGAAGTGCCCGCCTCATCTGGATTGGTTGGAACCTACATAACAATAACATTTACATCAATAGACCGAAATTTCATTTTAGTGTATGATAATCAAACTAATCGAATATAAATAATTATTTACTTACATTAGTACCCTCGGTACGACCACGAACACGATCACGACCACATCCACATCCACGTCCACCGCGAGGAGGTGGCCCAAAATAAGTACGTGGTCCATCGCCACGAGGAGGTCTACTACTCTCTCTTCCTCCACGTTCCCCATTGTTCGTGCCATTTCCAGTAAAAGAAAAATCACTACAACTTAAAAAAATTTGTTATTAACTACACCAAAATATAAAACCTATATATATTACCTACATTGTTATTTTGCTACTTGTTTTTTTCATTTGTCCAATGTTCACCAAAATTGAAACTAAAATTCACACTAAAATTAACTTAAGTGTTCAAATTAACAAAGCTCCTTCAAAATTAACCTAAGTACGTTCACATTCAATATTACTCCTTCAAAATTAACATAAAATTAAAATAGCAAAAGCTTGAGAAATATACCATTCGAGTAGGAGATTCAAAAGATAGATAGTGATTACGAGGTCCTACAAGCTCCTTCAACTGCAATCTTCACCTCCAAAGTCGAAATTCAACAAAATCAAGGATATTTGGGTTTAGGGTTTTAGGGGTTAAGAAAATGTTGAAATTTGTAGAAGAGATTGGGGGAAAATCAAAAGGAGATGAAATATTAGAGTTTCTTTTGGATTAACCGACCAATTTTATGGGTAAATCGACAAAAAAAATAAGGATTCTTTGGGTTTCCTAGGAGAAGATGTGGAGAAGATAGAGAATGAAAGTGGAGAAGTTTCGAAATCAGATCTGCACTTAAATCTCCCCCAATCGACACTCAGTTTTCGAAAAACTGAGTTTGGTTGAAACCAACTCAGTTTTTCGAAAAGCGAGTGTTAGTCTTCGATTTTCCAAAGACCACACTCGCTTTTCGAAAAACCGAGTTGGTTTTAACCAAACTCTGTTTTTCGAAAACCGAGTGAGGCAGTTTGGGAATTAAAAAAAATGTAGGGCAGTTTGGGAAAAACTTTCAAAAAGTGGGACAGTTTGGGAAAAAATTCAATTTATTTTGGATCAACATACACTCAAGATTAATTTTTTATGTCATATAATCAACAATCTCATATCAAATACACATCTCTACAAGTATCTCATATTAAATACCACAATCATACTAACATCAAACCATAGATCACTAAAAACTTTCATCCCTAGAATGATACTACACATCCATGAGATAAAAATATAACAAGAGAGATTGAGTGTTACCCACCTCTTGAATAAAATTGATATAAAGTAGTAGTCTCCTCCTCCAAGCAATAGGTCACCATTCCGAGCCACAAAAATCACCAAAGTCCAAAAGAAAGAAGAAAGGAAGAAAGTTTGCGGCCTCCAATAAGTAGACCGGGATTTGCCTCTAGGGTTTCTTTGGGAAATTTACAAATAAAACCCCTTAGAAAATCCCTAATTGCATAATCAATTATTTATTCAATCAAATAAAATAAAAAACAATCAAAATGGATAAAATTTCATCCTTAAATCCCTCCACTGAAATCCGCCTCCCTAAATGCAGCCGAAAAAATTTTGAGTTCAAATTTTACCTCCAAATGACGTTTTACACAAAAGTCCACTTCTTTCGAATTATATACAAAAGTAGTTTCTCTTATTTGGAAAAATTCCAAAAATTAAAATATATCCAATTATAAATAAGAGTATTAATTTAGCAACTCAAAATTTCAAAACTCACATTTTAGAATTATTTGCACGTGTTTTGCACGTGCAAAACGACAATTTCACAAAAATTCAAAATAATTAAATGAATAAAATTAAAAATTATTAATTAATTCAAAATATTATATTTAAAATTTATGGGGCGTTACAAGGTACCCCTCAGCTTCATCCTTCGCCGCCTTCATCGCATCCTTTCTCTCCTTCGCAGCACTCACCCTCTTCTTCGCTGCAAGGTCCCTCTCTCGGGCCGCCTGCTCCTTCTCTCGGGCCATCTGATCATTCTTCTTCGCTAAGGCCGACTCCAACAATGTGATCTGTGTCGCCTAGGTCTCCGATAAGCGCTTTGCTTCCTCCAACTCCTTAGCGGTCTTCGCTCGCATCGCTTGGTCCCTATCACTCGCCGCCTTCAGCTCCTTCTCCTGCTCCGCCACTCGCTTCAACTAGTGACTGAAGTGGCAAATGATCTACAAAAGGAAAAAGATTCAAAGTTATAAATGGGAAACCAAATCCATTACTTCGTAAAGAGTCAAGTGCAGAAATAAAATATTAAAAGCTTACCGCCATGTTAGCCCTGACTATCTCCAAGTCATCGTCACCCACCGACCCTACATCCATTGTTGCTCTGTCCTTCGGGGTCACAAGGTGATGCACTTCCTGCTTACAAGTAGCTGAGTCCCCAAGGAACCCATCGTGCTTCATCACCCGTCAGTCCGGGACGAATAACTTCTTGCGCTCCTCAGTGAGAATTGCCTCCGCCGCCGTAGTAAGGGTGGAACCTCGAGTGCAAGAGCAGCACCCAAAGTGAATCCCCTGTGGATAGGGCAGGTGAAGCGAAAGACGGAGACTCTACGTTCACCACTGGGGAGGCGATCATGTGACCCTAACAACCTTCGCCACCGAAGGTTTTGTAGTCATCCTCTTCCTCTTCTTTTCCTCGGGGGCTTTGCCACTTAACCCTGCACGCTTAGAGATGATCGCGTCGAAGTCCATGCCAGCCACTCTTGCAAAACAAGACAAAAATGGATTAAAAAAAAATGAAGTAAAGGAAGAAGTAACTACAAAAGCTAAAGTAAGGAACAACGAAAAATCAAAGATGCATACTAGGGTTGATCGAACTGAGACCCCTCCCGAAGAGAAACTCCTCTGTCACTTCCTTCCAACTCATAGCGGGCCGATTTAAAAGTATTCTAACAATTTCATCCTCTTCTGAACTTAAGATGGGATCGGCCTTCGCTCTCTTCGGCACTTTCTCTCTCCACCTCGGGGGAATCACTCATGGCTCATGGCTCCGAACAAGGAAATACTTGTCCCTCCAGTGTTTGATTGAGTCGGGGTTGTCAGTCAACTTCACCCCTCGATGAGGTGTAAGATAGTATTCAAATTCTGACCTATTCTTTTGATGGATCTTGTAGAGCCTCCTCAAAACATTCAATCGAGGCTCAATCCCCGCAGCCTGGTAGTGCAGCACAAAACCATTCACATGTCTCCACATGTTCGGCATATACTCGATAGGACTTAAAAGAATACCAACGGAGAACTTCGATCGCAAACGGGGGTAGGGGAGACGGAGGCCTGCAAGAAAATCATCGAATGGAAAGAAGCACGTGTCAGGAGAAGTAGGCGTACATGCTCTAATGCCAGAGCTCTGGCAAGATAAGATTGAACTCCCTCAGGATCATGAAACACTCCCGAATGCTGCTCAAATTCTCCTCCGTAAGCATCGCAAATATGTTATCCACCTCGGAGTTCTCATGTGGATTGTTCTCCTCATACAGTGGCACCATCCCGTACACCACTATCGATAAAAGATCGTCGGAGTAGTATCGAACACCGCCAATGAGAGACAAAGGGCTAGGAAGCCTACCTAACTCCCTCACTTCTCTCGTTCTCTCCACTACTGTCTCGACCACAACTGACTCCGCCACTCTCTTCCCTTTATCCACCCTTGAAGGCGGAACCAGTTGCCTATCTCCACCGAGGCTCGAAGGGGAGGTCTCGTCACACGAAGATACCTTAGACATCTTTGATAAAATAATATATATATAAACAAAAAAAAATATTTTTTACCTTGGATGTGACAGCTACGGTCAGAAAGTTTGTCGCAAAAAGCAAGGCCCTACCGCAATGACTGACAAGTTCGCCGGAGAAGAAATTTTTTGGAGAGAAAAAATGAGAGAATGAGCGAAGAGATAAGGGGGTGGAGGTTTTTATAGAGAGTTTTGGGCTTCCAAAGCTCATGGGCCCCCAAACTGTTGGGGAAGCTCAAGAGCCTAGGGAATCCAACGGTCAGGAACACTAAACGACAAAGAACTCAAACGGGTGGGAAGATCAAACGACAGACAAAACTATTGACTGGTTAACGATCAACATGACACTTATCACGCAGCCGAACCATCTTCAACGTTCGATGGTAAGCGTCGAGCAAACGTGCCCCCGATTATGAAATCATGCAAAATTGCTGACTAGTCAACAGTCAACGGTCAATGGTCAATGGAACACGTGTCGTGCAGCCGAACCATCTTCAACGTTCAGTGGCAAACTCGTAGCAAACGTGACCTTGATCGTGAAATCATGCAAAATCGTTGATTGTTTAACGATCAACAGGACACATGTCACACAGCCGAACCCTCTTCAACGTTCAGTTGCAAGCATCGAGCAAACGTACCCTCGATTGTGAAATCACGCAAAAATCGTTGACCGGTCAATGGGACACGTGTGCGCAGCCAAACCATCTTCAACGTTCGATGGCAAGCGCCAAGCAAACGTGCCTCCAATCGTGAAATCAGGCAAAACCATTGACTGGTCAGCGGTCAATGGGACATGTGTTTCGTAACCGAACCTTGTTCAACGTTCGGTGGCAAGCGCCGAGCAAATGTGCCCCCGATCGTGAAATCACGCAAAATCGTTAACTGGTCAATGGTCAATGGTCAATGGGACACGTGTCGCTCAGCCATACCCTCTTCAACGTTCGGTGGCAAGCTCCTAGCAAATGTGCCCCCGATCATGAAATCACGCAAAACTGTTGACTAGTCAAACGGTTAACAGTCAACGGGAGACGTGTCACGTAGCCGAGCCATCTTCAACGTTCGGTGGCAAGCACCGAGAAAACGTGCCCTCGATCGTGAAATCACGCAAATCCGTTGACTGGTTAAATGGTCAACGAGACACGTATCACGCAACCGAAGCATCTTCAACGTTCGGTGGCAAGAAGCGAGTAAACGTGCTCCTGATCATGAAATCACGCAAAATTGTTGACTAGTCAACAGTCAACTATCAACTGTCAGTGATCAACAGGACATGTGTCACGTAGCCAAACAATCTTCAACGTTTGGTGGCAAGCGCCAAGCAAACGAACCCCCGATCGTGAAATCACGCAAAACCGTTGACTAGTCAATGATCAACAGTCAATGGGACACGTGTCACACAGCCAAACCATTGTCAACGTTTGGTGGTAAGTACTGAGCAAATATGCTCCCGATCATGAAATCGTGCAAAACCGTTGACTAGTCAACGGTCAATGGGCAATGAGACACGTAACGCACAACCGAACCATCTTCAACGTTCGGTGGCAAACGCCGAGTAACGTGCCCCTGATCATGAAATCATGCAAAACCATTGACTAGTCAATGGTCAATGGTCAATGAACATGTGTCGCTTAGCCGAACCATATCCCTCATTCGGTGTTGCGTTTTGAGCAAACATGCCCCCGATCAAAAAATTGCTGAAACACCGTTGACTAGTCAACGTCAACGGTCAATGGTCAATGGACACATGTCGCATGGCTGAACTATCTCCCTCGTTCGGTGCTGCGTTCCGAGCAAACACGCCCCCGAACTAGGCGTGAGCATTTTTTCGCTGACTGGTCAACGTGTCCCCACCGTTCAATCTCCGCGATCTTTGCGCCTGCCATGATCAACATACCAGATTCAGCCACGTCATTTGGTATTTAATTAATTCCTTTATTTAATTATTAAATCGAATTAACTATTTAAAAATTTCAAAAAAATAATTAAAAATCTTTAAAAATTAATTAAAAATTCTAAAAATAATTATAAATTTGAATAAATATTTTTAAATTCTGAAAAATAATTTAATTTAGAATAATTAATTATGATTTTTCAAAAATACATTATTAAAAGTTGGAAATTAAATAAAAAATTCGAAATGATTAAAAATAGGGAAAAATTCAGAAAATTCCCAAAAATTCACAAAAAATCCAGAAAATTCTAAAAATAATTTTGGGTATTTTACAAGCTTAGAATAACACCGTTACACCTCGTACAAGATCCAAACATCCCCGAGAACTCTGGTATGTTCTGTTTACCATTAAGAACGGGAGAACTACTCCTTGACGGCTGTGAAACTCAGTCTTCGGAGTGAGGGACTTGTGATATGGGTAAAAATAGAAATAAATCGGGACCTTTCTAATCAGGCACGAATCTTGAAGCACTTAGGTGTAAAATAATAATTTTACATATTAACGGGTCCATGAATGGAAATTGGGCCTCTTTCATGCCCAATTAACCAAAAACGGATCTGTCTTACTGGGTTATTGTAACCCCAGTTTCTGGTTTTTTGGATTTCTTTTGTTATTCTCCTCTTCCCAATTCTTATATTCAAATTTATTAATAATAAATCTTGCTATTTTTTATTCCATTTGTTCTCATTTGATCATACGAATTCTTTTGGCTTGAACCCCGGTTTTCCAGTACACTCTATTTTGTTTATTATGTGTAGGGTATTTAATTTAATCCATTACATTCTTAGTTATTTTTCTTAATGAATCCATCCCAAACCCAACACCCGTTAACCCTAATCCAAACCCAATAGCTTAATCCCCAATATAATCACCTCCTAACCCCATCATTAAACCCTAATCTCCACCATCAGCCGCCTAATCTCTTCACCTCCTTCTTCTTCATCTTCTTAACTGCCCCGAACCCATCGACCAAGCCCCTCCATTGCCGTTGCAGCCCTGACTTCCTCTCCCCTCGCCCTCTTATGTAGGTGCGCTGCACCCCGAGCCCCCGCTCGTCCTGCCCCTCGTCAACCCCACCTTGCTGCTCCACCATCCCCTCAAGCCAACATTAGCATCATGAGCATCATCCCCAAGCCATCCCGACTGCCATTGCTGCCGCTGCCTCCGACTGTCATCCTCACCATCTCACCCTCGCCAATCACCCTACCATTGCTCTTCCATGACCCTGTCAACGCCTCACTACCACTGCCATCGCCATCCACCTCAACCTCCATCCTCTCCACCAAGCCTCGCTGTCAGAATCCCGAGGTTTCTAGTTGCCGCTAGCATCCCGCCAGCCCCTTTGCAGCATCGACTGAGCTCTCGCCGCCTTGCCGCATCCCTATTTCGTGCTCGCTGCCAACCAATAGTGTTTTCACCCTTGCTGTTGTGCCATTGTCACCTTGTTGTTCGTTGCTGTCGTCGTTGCCATATGTACTGCCACTGTTTTTCCTCCGTCGATTCTCACTGCACATGCAAACATCGTCTAAGGTAAGTCCTCATGAACTAACTTGTTACTCTTGTTCAAGAATTAATTTCAACTCTGCAAGTAGTTCTCATTTCAATTATCGTATCTTAATTTGCTTGAAACCTCTCAAAGAAGCTATTACGGATTCGTTGGCAAAACCAAGTAGTAGTTTTCTTTTCGTGCCTTTTCCTTGACTCAATATTAAGCCTTGTTATACATCGTCATATGCATACAATACATGAATACATAGACTAGAAACATGTTATATAGAAGAATAATGATTTGAATGCATTTCGGTGGTGAATAATGTTATAGCTAGATTCGTGAATTTAATGCGATATTGATGATAATCTTGTCTGGTTAACAGTAGAATTCCACACTAATCATTGAGCATGAAATCCTATTAATTTTGTCATGAAGTTATATTTTTTTTTATCTCGCTTGTTGCTAATTAATAATAATCTAGTTGCTGGCCTACTGTTTGTTCCATATTGCATTGACTTTTTGACCCAGTTGCTGTTATAATTAGCTACAACTTTATAAATGACATTTGCAGCCATCTGAATCTATTTTCTAGAACTTCTTAAGATCTAAATTTTGATTTGTAGACTACAAGTTATCACATTTTTAGTAGTATTAGGTTTTAAATTTCAGATTCCTGTTTAGAAGCACATCGACATGAAGTACCAATTTAAATTAAATGTTAACTATAGAATCATGACGTAAATTTACCAAGATGTTTCTAGACATGACTAAGAATTTATTTCTAATTTTTAATAGATTAATTGATGAATTTCTAGCCTAGTTATATATATAAGAACTTGACTCTAGGTTGCTGCCAGAACTCTAAACCTGTAAAGAATAAACTTTTTGACCATGTTTCTGTAATCAAAACATGTTGTGTGAATATGTGTTGGAACTGAAAGGGAGTCATGTTTCTGGAACCAATGACGGTATCTGATTCTCTTTCATGTGACAGCGGAAAAGTTAGTTTTTGTACAACATCGTCTTGCTGTCTAGAATGTGTATTTTTGTGTTATTAAATATAAACATGTCTGACTTCGCATCTAATGAATAGAATTAGTTCTTCCATGCATTGCATAGCCTTGACCCCTTCTTGACTTTACCTCGATACTTTTGTACCCATTGCATATTCACATTTGAATATAATAAAATAATAATAAGTTGGGATAATATGGGTCGATTTAGTAATGGACAATGTCAGAAACTATACTCGGTGAAGGGCCCCTTATTGTTCGAATGATTACGGTTATGGATTATTGATTATTGTGCCGAGTACACGGTCTATACAGTTCATCACTATAGTCTAAACAATCACTATTTGTATGCACTGAACGTGTCGTGTGGAACACATTATTAAGTGCATTAGATAGATAATAAAAGACTGATAGACTTAGATTGACACTCGCATTCTTGATCATGATTATTGTTATCGATCTTGAATCATTGATCGGAGTCATTGATTATTGCATCATTAATTATAGACCTTTGATTTTATTTTCAACCATTGTTATTGATCTTCGATTTTGTTCTAGTTCATTAATTCTTGATATACCCTGTTCTCTTTCTCTTTGCTTGTTACTAGGACTGTCCGTAACTTGCTCTAACGTACATCCCCCCCTCCATTTCTAGTTGATGAGATTGTAGGTACACGAGGAGAATTAACCAAAGGACGTGGTGAGCAATTCTTCTAAGGAATGGATTCAAGACTTTAGCTGTTTTATTATCTCGTTCATGCTATTTATTTATAGTATTATTGTCTTTCTTCTTCATACTTTGTATTCTTGGCATTTGGACCCAAAGTTTATTTTCTCCCAGATATTGGATATTATTTTGTGGATTTGTTTCATGTATTATTGAAGTTTATTCATTGTTTATGTTATTATTTATTCATGCGTGGTTGTGATTATATTTTATATTGTTGAGTTAAACTGGTACAACTTATGGATGATGTGTGTATCATTCGCTGGGCCTCAGTTACGTGCATGTGTTTCCGTATTTTGGGAAGCGGGGCATGACAGGTTTTTAGTGGTATCAGAGCCAGGTTTTGGCAAAATGTGTTAGTCAAGTTTGGCTAATATGTTAGTCAAGTTTAGGCTCTAGCCAAGTTAACCCAATAATATGCGCACTACGTTAATCACATGAACATGTAATAAGCTCCCTTCAATCTAGAAATTAGTCTCATTTGATCCATCTTGATTCCTTCACATTCAATTCTTTCAATCATTGTTTCCTTCCGTCCCTTGCAATCATCCTTATTCCTTGATTCTTTATTGGGTATTTTACAGTGATTGCATTATTTGTATTCAATTTCTGCGTGTTTTTCCTTCTTGTAAATTTATTCATGCATATATCCTGCATACACCTTCATTCTTATTCTTTGAATCATTACTAGTTTTCATCTTAGTTTTCTCTCTCCCTGCTCATTTCCTTTTTGATTCCGGCGCTACCCAGTCCTTTGTTTCTTCCCACTTCGTGATCAGCACCATTTGCCGAGTGACGTCATTCCAGCAGCTTAGAATATCACAACTGGTGGAAGCATCATTATCTGTTCTAGGGTATGCAAGCAAAGTCCTTTGTTGATTTGTGGCATGGATTTTAGGGCTGATCATTGTGATCCCCAATTCCGGTTTTGATATTATCCTTGGGATGGATTAGCTGGGAGTTACTCATGCCGTGATTGACTGTCGAGAGAAGAATGTAGTATTCAGACTTCCAGGTTGCCAAGAGTTCATGCGGGTGAGACACCGCTTGGGTATGTCAAGAGCCCTGCGAACCAGAAGGCTAGTGCACTAGAGTCGATGTGCGCTGATGGCGAAGTTGCACCCATGGTTGTGCAGGACTTTCTTGATGTCTTCCCAGAAGAATTTCCCAGATTGCCGCCATATCGAGATGTAGAGTTCGGTATTGAAGTTCAACCAGGTACGACACCAATCTCGAAGAGTCCGTACCACAATACCAGTTTAGTTGACCAAAATGAAGGTGCAAGTCCAAGAGTTGTTGGATAGGGGTTTTATCAGGCTAAGTGTTTTTCCTTGGGGAGCCTCGATTTTTGTTCATCAATAAGAAGGATGGTAGTCAAAGGATCTGCATTGATTATCGGGAGCTGAATAACGTCAGTGTGAAGAATCGATATCCGCTGCCGAGGATTGACGATTTGTTTGATCAGCTTGGAAGTGCTTCAGTTTTCTCGAAGTTGGATTTTTGTTATGGTTATCAACAGGTTAAGGTGAAGATCGAGGATATTCAGAAGACGACATTCCACACGAGATATGGATATTACGAGTTTTTAGTAACGTCATTTGGAGTTACCAATGCACTAGCTGTATTCATGAGTCTGATGAACACAGTATTCTAGCTATTTTTTGACCAATTTCTGGTGGCGTTCATTGATGAAATCCTGGTGTATTCTAGGAACAGGGAGAATCATGCTGAGCATTTAAGGGTTTTCTTGCAGACTTTGAGGGAGAATTAGCTTCATGGGAAGCCAAGCAAGTGTGAATTTTGGCTTGATCGTGTAGCATTTCTGTGCCATATTATCTCCGATGATGGTGTTTCAGTTGATCCGATGAAGATTTCTGCGGTCAAGGATTGCTGGTAGTGAAGTCAGCATCAGAAATGCGAAGTTTTCTCGGATTAGCCGGGTACTATCGAAAATTCGTTCAGGATTTCTCGAAGATTGCTGGACCCCTAACCAATTTGACGAGGAAAGAGCAGAAATTTGTTTGGGATGGAGCTTGTGATGAAGCCTTCGTGGAGCTTAAGAATCGGTTGAGGTCAGCACATGTACTAACTATACCTGACTGTTCAAGAGGTTTTGTAATCCACAGTGATGCTTCTGGCAGAGGCTTGGGCGTAGTGCTAATGTAATGAGGCAGAGTTTTCGCTTATGCATCCAGGCAGTTGAGGCCACATGAGAAGAACTACCCTACGCATGATCTTGAACTAATCTTCGCCTTGAAGTTGTGGAGGCATTATTTGCTTGGAGATAGAGTTGAGATTTTCACAGATCACAAGAGTCTCAAATATGTGTTCACGCAGAACATGAGACAGAGAGGATGGTTGGAGCTAATGGCAGATTATGACATCAACTTGTAGAATCACCCGGGCAAGGTGAACTTGGTACCCGATGCTTTGAGTAGGAGACCTGCTACTATGTTCCTTACTAAGCAGAAGGAAATGTTTAGGGACATGGGAAGACTAAAATTGGATGTGATTCTTCTCGGTACAGCGCAACAGTGTATGATGTTGTAGTTGTAGTCTTCATTGGTAGAGCAGATCAAGGAAGCCTAGGCAGGTGATCAGTAGTTGCAGAAATTCCGAAGCGAAGTAGAAGCAGGCCTAAGGAATGACTTGGTCATCAACAGGGTGGCGTTATTCCACCTTTAACCTAAAAAAAAATGACTTGGTCATCCATGAAGACGAATCCCTATGTTTTGGTACCAGATTGTGTGTACCGATGGAAGAAGCTAGACAGCAGCTACTTGCAAAAGCCCATCGTTCACCCTATTCTATTCACCCTAGAGGCACGAAGATGTACAGAGATCTGAAAAAACAATTTTGGTGGCACGGTATGAAGAGAGCAGTGGCGAGATTTGTGTCTCAGTGTTTGATCTGTCAGCAAGTGAAGGCGGAACATTAGAGGACTGCTGGACTACTTCAGCCTCTTCCAATCCTGAAGTGGAAATCGGAGAACATCACTATGGATTTCTTGACGGCATTGCTTAGAAATCCCAAAGGTCACAATGCTATTTGGGTAATAGTAGATCGTTTGACGAAGAGTGCTCATTTTTCAGAGTGGGTCAGTCTACAGAAAGCTTGGGCGAGAAGTATATACAGGAGATTGTGAGACTGCATGGTGTTCCTATCAGCATCGTATCAGACAGAGATACAGGATTCAGGTCATAGTTTTGGGAGTGTCTTCAAAGGAGTCTAGGAAGTAAGTTGAATCACAGCACTGCATTTCACCCACAAACATATGGATAGTCTTAAATGACAATTTAGACATTGGAGGACATGTTAAGGTCTTGTGTTCTTTAGTTTGGCGGTTCGTGGGAAGATCATCTGCACTTAGCTGAGTTCTCGTACAACAACGATTATCAGGCGAGTATCAAGGCAGCTCCGTACAAGGTGTTTTATGGTCAAAAATGTTGATCGTCGGTTTGTTGGGATGACATCGGCCAAAGGAAACTCTTAGGGCCTGAGTTAATCACGAAGATAGTCGATGCAGTGGCTCGGATCAGGAAGCACTTGTAAGCAGTCCAGGACAGGAAGAGGAAGTGGGCAGATTGTCATCGAAGGCCTTTAGAGTTTAATGCAGAGGATCATGTATTCCTGAAGGTTTCACCAAGGAGAGGTGTTATCCGGTATGGTGGTGGTGGCAAGCTAAGTTCCCGATTCATCGGTCCATTCGATATTGTGGAATAAGTGGGCAAGGTAGCCTACAGGCTCGCACTGCCACCAGCTTTGTCTGGCGTCCATGAAGTACATTAAGATGACAGTCATGTGATTGACTACTCAGAGTTGTCCGTGAGGCTAGACTTATCATGGGAGATTCAACCAATCTCTATATTGGACTCGTGTGAGAAGGTGCTGAAGAATAACGTTATCAAGCTCGTTCGGGTCTCATGGAGTCCTCACTTGCCTGGTGAGTCGACTTGGGAACTTAAGGAGGTAATCCGGAAGAAGTTCACTCATCTCTTCAAGTAGGCTTTTCTTGGGGTTACCCTATGACCACTTGAATGAATTTTGAGAACAAAATTCTTCTTGTAAGGTGGGTAGGATTTGTAACCCCTGTTTCTGGTTTTTCAGATTTCTTTTGTAATTCTTTTCTCTTCTCAATTCTTGTATTCTAATTTATTAGTAATAAATCTTGCTATTCTTTGAACCCGTTTGTTCTCATTTGATCATCTGAATTATTTTGGCTTAAGCCCTGGTTTTTCAGTACTCTCTATTTTATTTGATTTGTATTGGGTATTTAATTTAATCTATTATATTCTTAGTTGTTTTTCTTATTGAATCCTAACCCAAACCCAAAACCAGTTAACCTTAATCCAAACCTAATAGCTTAATCCCCTATATAATCACCTCTTAACCCCATCAATATACCCTAATCTGCCCCATCAGCCGCTTAATCTCTTCTCCTCCTTCTTCGTCATCTTCTTCACTGCCTCGAACCCATCGACCAAGCCCTTCCATCGCCGCTGCAGCCCTAACTTCCTCTCCCCTCACCCTCCCGTGCGCGCGCGCTGCACCCCGAGCCCCTGCTCATCCTGCACCTTGTCACCCTCACATCGCTGCTCCACCATCCCCACAAGCCGACGTCAGCATCCCGAGCATCATCCCTAAGCCATCCCAACTGCCATTGCTGCCGTTGCCTCCGACCATCATCCTCACCATCTCACCCTTGCCGATCACCATGCTTTTGCTCCTCCACTGCCCCGTGGACGCCCCACTGCCACTTCCATCGCCATCCACCTCGACCTACATCCTCACCGCCAAGCCTCACTATCAGAATCCCGAGGTTTCTTGTTGCCGCTAGCACCTCGCCAGCCACTTTGCAACACCGACCATCACTTGCACCAACTTCTCTCTCGCCACCTTTCTGCAATCCTCTTCTGCGCTCGCTGCGAACCAACAGTGTTATCGCCCTCGCTGTTGTGCCGCTGTCTTCTTGCTGTTCGTTGCTGTGTGTTGTGCCGCTGTTTTGTTCTCCTATTGATTCTCGCTGCATGTGCAAATGTCGTCTAAGGCAAGTCCTCTTGAACAAACTCATTACCCTAGTTCAAGAATTATTTTGATCTCTGCAATTTGTTCCCATTTCAGTTATCGTATCTTAATTTGTTTGATTCCTCTCAAAGAAGCTATTAAGGATTCATCGGCGAAACCAAGTAGTAGTTTTCTTTTCGCGCCTTTTCCTGGACTCAATCCTAAGCCTTGTTATACATCGTCATATGCATACACTACATGAATACATAGACTAAAAACATGTTATATAGAAGAATAATAATTTGAATGTATTTCAGTTGTGAATAATGTTATAGCTAGATTCGTGAATTTAATGCTATATTGATGATAATCTTGTCTTGTAAATAGTAGAATTCCACCCTAATTATTGAGCATGAAATCCTATTAATTTTTGTCATGAAGTTATATGTTTGTGTATCTCGTTTGTTGCTAATTAAAAATAATATAGTAGCTTGCCTGCTGTTTGTTCCATGTTGCATTGAGTTTTTGACCCAATTGCTGTTATAATTAACTAGAACTTTATAAATGACATTTGTATCCCTCTGATTCTATTATCCAGAACTTCTTAAGGATCTAAATTCCTATTTCTAGACTTCAAGTTATCACATTTTTAATACTGTTAGGTTTTAAATTTCAAATTCCTGTTTAGAAGCACATCGACATGAATTACCAATTTAAAGTTAATGTTAACAGTAGAATCATGACATGAAATTTTCCAGGATGTTGCTAGACATGATTAAGAATTGATTTATAATTTTTAATAGATTAATTGATGAATTTCCAGCCTAGTTATATGTATAAGAACCTGACTATAGGTTGCTGCTAGAATTCTAAACCTGTAAAGAATAGACTTTTTGACCTTGTTTCTCTAATCAAAACATGTCGTATGAATATGTGGAATCAGAAGGGAGTCTAGCTTCTGGAACCCCTCATGGTATTTGATTCGCTTTCCTGTAACAGCGGGAAATTTAGTTTTTGTACAGTAATATCTTGGTGTCCAGAATGTGTGTTTTTTGTGTTATTAAATATAAACATATTTGACTTTGCATCTAATGAATAAAATTAGTTATCTCATGCATTGCATAGCCTTGACACCTTCTTGATATCATCTCCATACTTTTATACCCTTTGCATGTTCACATTTGAATATAATAAAATAATAACAAGCCGGGGTAATAAGGGTCGACTTAGTAGTGGACAACGTCAAAAACTGTACTCGAAGAAGGGTCCCTTATTGTTCGACTGATTATGGTTATGGATGATTGATTATTGATTATTGATTATTGTACCGAGTACACGATCTGTAGAGTTCACCACTATTGTCTAAACGTTCACTGTTTGTATGCACCGAACCTGTGGTATTGAACACAGTATTACGTGCATTAGATAGGATAATAAAAGAATGATAGACTTAAATTGATACTTGCATACTTGATCATGATTATTGTTATCGACCTTGAATCATTGATCGAAGTCATTGATTATTGCATATTAATTATAGACCTTTGATTTTATTATCAACCCTTATTATTGATCTTCGATTTTGTTCTAGTTCATTATTTCTTGATATACCATGTTCTCTTACTCTTTGCTTGCTACTACTTACTATTCGTAACTTGCTCTAACAGACATCCCTCCCCCCTCCCCCTCCCCCCCCCCCCCCAATCTCTAGTTGATGAGCTTGCAGGTACACGAAGAAAATTAACCGAAAGACTTGGTGAGGAATTCTTCCAAGGAATGGAGTCAAGACTTTAGTTGTTTTATTATCTCGTTCATGCTATTTATTTTTAATGTTATTATCTTTCTTCGTCATACTTTGTAATCCGGGGATTTGGACCCGAAGTTTATTTTCTCCCAGATGTTGGATATTATTTTGTGGATTTGTTTCATGAATTTTTGAAGTTTATTTATTGTTTATGTGATTATTTATTCTTGCATGGTTGTGATTATATTTCATATTGTTCAGTTAAACTGGTACCGCTTATAGATGATATGTGCATCATTCACTGGACCTCAGTTACGTGCCTGTGTTTCTGTATTTTGGGAAGCGGGGCGAGATAGTTGTCCTACCAGCCCAATAAGAATGGATCCAGGTTGTTTAAATACAATTTAAACTCATGATTACCCATAAGAGGTGGTTCAAAAACTATATCTCTTATCTTGAAGGGATTTTAAACTCTCCTTATCCACTCTTATCTCTTTATTAAGAAGAGATAATTGATTCAATCCAAAAATACCAGAAAGTAAAGATAAACCATTATCTTGAAAATGGCCAACGCAACTATAAATACCCCCTACCTCCACCAGAAACAAGTAATTAGTATTTTCTACACAAAAGATCTTTCAAAGTCTTCTTGATTTCTGACTTGAGCATCGGAGGGTCTATCGCCAGGATCAACCCTGGTGGCTCAGACTTTTTGCAGGTCAACGGTGGTAATCGTCACCACACGAATCGAATCCTATGGCGCAAACGAGTCAGATCATCAAGTCAATCGCCATCAAAGGCAGTCAACACCCCTGAAAGTCTAAAGGTTATGTTCTTGATTGTTCCTCTAAAGAATCCACATCATCTGGTTTCTCCCATACCGAAAAAAGCATCAACAAACAACGACAACAACAAACCTTTTTTCCAACTAGTTGAGGTTGGCAACATGAATCATGGTTTTCCATTTTGCTCGAGTTAGCGCAATATCTTCCGTAAAATAATGGCTCTAAAATTAGATATGGAGCGAGCGTATGATAGGGTGAGGTGTGAATTTTTAGCCTCTATACTCGCTCGCTTTGGTTTCGACTCGAGATTTATTAAGTGGATTATGGTATACGTAGAGAGTCGTAGATTTACAATTTTAGTCAATGGTTCGTCTTCCTAGTGGTTCCAGTCAACCACTGGTTCCAAACAATGTTTCCCTCTTTCCACGTTTCTATTTATCCTCTGTTCTGAAGTCGTTACCAGAATGATTAAGCAAAAAGTTGCCTCGAGAGAGATTTCAGTTATTGTGATTGGTAGCGGTGGCCCGTGTATTAACCACCTTCTCTATGCATATGATAGTTTGTTGTTCGCACATGCCAATACCTCTGAAAGCAAAGTAATTAAAGAGATTCTTCAGTCCTATTGTGAATTAAGTGGCCATAATATTAATTTTTCGAAGTCTAATTGCTTCTTTGGTGGGAATGTTCGGTTGAGTAATCAACGTCGATCCATGAAGATCCTTTCTGTTGCACAAGGCTCTTTACCGTTCAAGTATTTAGGCGTGCAAATTAGCTCCTCACATATTCAATTTCATGCCTTGCTTCCCGTTATACGGAAACACGGGCACACAACAAAGGCCCAGCGAATGATATAAGTTTCCAAACTCACATCATCCATAAGCTGTACAATACCAGCAAGCTCAACAATACAATAATAATCACAGGAACAAGGATATAATGCAATAACTGATATCTGAGATACAAGAACTTACAATAAGTCTGAGAATAAACAATCTAGTATGTAGTTCACCAAGATTTTTTTGTATCCCATCGCTGTACCTGTATGACATTAACTCAAAAGAAAGATGGATGGTACCCGTTAGAGCAAGCTATGGGCCGCAAGTAGTAACAAGCAAAATAGGAACAGGAACAAGGCATAACAGGGAAAGCAATAAGAACTGGGAATTCAATTACAGAACAAAAATGACAACGAGAAATTATATACGTAACAAGAAGGAAACAAGAACTAAACAAGTCTCAAAATATAACCAATCGGAAACAAGAAATCATGTTCACAGGAAAACAAGTCATGTAACGGGAAAATGCTACATATAAACGGGGATCAAGTGAACTTGACGTATAAGCAGGAATCATGTAATCTTGTGAACAAGTATCATGTAAACTTGTAACAGGTAACATGTAACTGGAATCATGAATCATGCATGTGTTCAGTATTAATCTCAAGTCTAGCCATCTTTTATAAATCCTAACTAATGCACGCAATTCTGTATCCCACACCACAGGGTCAGGTGCATACAAACTTGTTAATGTTTAGACTATAGTGGTGAATTCTATAGGGACATGTACTCGGGTTTTGCAGGAAAATGGAACATGCAGTCAAGCAATGGGCACTAGAGGTAACCCCCGTCAACCAATGATGTGTCATTTAGTTCTGCATGGTACTTAGTTTCATACAACTTGTAAACATGTATCATGTAGACAGAAAATCATGTAATCACGTAATGGGCTCTAGAGGTAACCCCCGCAGGATCTAGAGGTAACCCCCATCAACCAATGATGTGGCACTTAGTTCTACGTGGAACTTAGTTCCATATAACTTTTAATCATGTATCACCATCACGGGAAACACGGGCCCCCTTCTGAGTACAATCTCCTATATTATCCACTACTAGATCTTACCCTTATAACCTCGGCTTGTTATTCTTTTATAATAGCTAACATGAACATGAACATGAACATGAACATGATAACAGGTAACAGAACTGGATCAAGAAGGTCTATGAAATACAGGTAATATAATTCAGTTCATAAAATGCAAGGAACAAATATATATGTATTTAAAAACATGAAGGCAAAATTCTGGGCAGCATGACGTTGCTGCACTAAAACCTTACTTTCCCACTGCTGTAGGAAAGTGACTCAAGTTCCATCCGGGGTTCTGGAAACTAGACTCCCTACCGGTTCCAATGCATATCTACACGATACATTTTAACTATAGAAACATGGTCTACCAGCTAGTTCTTTATGAGTTTACTGTGCAGGCAGCAACTTAACTAAAACTCTTGCAAAAATTATAATTAAGTTTCTGACATTGGTAAATAACTTTCTTAAAAACCTCAGGTCTAAATTCTTAAGTTTTCCCACTGTTCTAATTAATTTAACATGGCAGTGTAATTATAAACAGCAAATCTAGAATTTCGACAGGTACAGTAGTAAAGCCTAAATATTTTGCATTCTATAAGTCGGATTGAGAATCCGTCAAGTGGTCTGGATACGTCACACAGAGAGCTACAACTTTTATTCAGGATTTCATAAGTGATTCTTACTGCAACTGGGTCAAAAGTTCAGGTCTTTACTTGTATAGTGTTCTAACAGCAGTTTAGGATCAACTTTACATGTATATAATGTGTCTGAAAATATATCCAAAAATCTTGTAAAAATTGTTTTAAGGCTCCCAATCATGTACAATAGTATTCAAATAAATTTCAAGTTTAAACTCTGCTATTAACAAGGTTTTTCAGTTAGTGAAACTAGTCATCATGCTCATAATTAACAATCTGAAATTTATCAACCTAGCAGTACGAAAAATGCGATAACTTACTTTCTACAATTCAAATTTTAGATCCGTCGAATGTTCCAGAAACTATATTCAGTGGGCTCTTAATTTCATCTATAAAGGTTGATCTAATTCTAACAGGAACAACGCCGAAAGTTTACTACAATACAGACTAGGCAGCATGGCAGCAACATGGTAAATTGGATGTAAAAAATTCATATACTACTACAAATATTAACAAGCATTCATGACTAGTGGTTCAGGCATATTTCTACGATTACCAATAGGGAGCTTCCATTACTACAACAACAATGATAAAATTTAAACATTTATACTACCACACGATAAAAATCATCAATCTTAACATGTATCTATCTACTTATGCTTCTTGTCATGTGTTCATGTAATGCACAAGGATGTTCATGATTGGCTTACGTGTGCGGAACTAACAAGAATCGAATGTACACGAACGGGTCAAGATTTAATCAATATGGGAAATGAATGAGATTATGTCACGATGAGTCAATCAACCTACTTGCAGGATTCAAGGCAAAACTTGTACGAGAATAAGAAGAGTGTACAAGGGAATACTTTCCTTATACGGTATTATTACGTGTGACGAGAACACAAGCGAGAGCGACAACAACAACACAGCGAGAACAAGAGCGACAACAACAAGAGACGGAGGCGACAAAAAAAGAGGCAGTGAATGTAGCAAGAGGATGTCGGGGCAATGGAGGGGGTCTCGGGGTACTACAGTGGAGTGTGGTAGGGGGAGGGCCTACGAGTGTGTAGTGGTGCTTGGTGATGGAGTTTCAGAGGTAGCAATGGCGGGGTTGCAGTGGTGAGGTGGCAAAGCAACAACGGGGGCTCGGTTGCGGTGACTACGTGTCACGCCCCGCTTCCCAAAAAGAATACGGAACACGGATACGAGACAAAAGCCCAGCGAATGATTTTCATCATCCATAAGCTGTTCATGAATCTTTACAACATTCACAAGAATCGTCAGAGTCGGAAGCAAAAGTATCAACCAACAAGCACATATGAACCAAAATACCAACAAGAATACTTGAAATCAAATATATAAATATCAAATAGTCATGATCTGAATAAGACAAATATCTTGGGTCACATTGCCCAAATACAAGAATAAATCAAAGTCTCAAAATACAATATTGTTCAAGCAAGCTGCAAGAAATAATAATAATAAAAGCCAGCACTAATACTTCATGTCACCAATACTGTCTGGAACCTGTTCTCTAAAACCTGCAGTTCAATAATTGCAGGGAAGAAGGAAAGAGAAAACAAGTACCCGTCAATTGTAAGTTACGGGCCACTTATAATGTAGGATACAAGTACATGGAGAAACTAACTAGCAACATGGCATAAGCATGATGTCAAAATAAACAACTAACATGGCAAAGTGAACAAGTGTAAATGGCATGAATCAAGTGTCAAGTAATCAAGTATCATGTAAGCATGCATCTAGTGTCATGTATCATGTAATCATGTATCAAGTGTCAAGTTTCAAGTCTCAAATATCATGTAGTCAAGTATCAAGTAAGCATGTATCATGTTCAAGTATCATGTATCAAGTCTTCTAGTGATTACTATCTAGGTAGCACTTCATGCAGCCCACCTTACATGGTTGCTACAGCAAACAATTTCGCTTTAGATTTTATAGTGGACCATAAAGGGCCATATACTCGGAGACAAGTCAAGTAATCGAGCTCCAAGCTCCAAGTATCATGTATCATGTAATCACGTGTCAAGTTGTGCAAGTGGCAAGTATCGTGTCATGCATGCAAGTATCAAGTAATTACGTGTCAAGTATCATGTCTCAAGTAATCACGTAGGATCAGTGGATCCCCTTCCGAGTACATATTTCTGAATTATCCATTATTAGATCTGTCCCTTAAACCCCGGCTTGATTATTTATTATAATTGTCAAATAAGTATGTATATGTGCAAAATATATCAAGAATAATATGGCATGATCATGTGACAAGTGCAAGTTGCAAGGTAAACATGTACGAGTGCAAGATATCTCATAAAAGACTAAAATAGACAAATCTCAAGTTCAGGACAGCAAGACCATACTGTAATAAAATAGTGATTCTCAGTGTTACAAGCATGCAAATCTGAATCTGTAGAAACTTCTATAAAATAGACTCCCAACCGAATTCAGCGAGTATAAATATTAATTCAAAAAATATAGCTCAAAACTGATTTGAATACAAAAATAGGTTCAGCCAGAAATCAGGAAAACAAATTCAAGAGCAGGAAAACAGCATGAAAACTTAATAAATAAATCCACGAAAAATCTGGGGTATTCCCCTATATGTCTAGTATCTAAATATAAAATTTCATAATTTTCCAGTAAAATTAGATCAGTCATCAAAAATAAGAAAACATCAATAAACGAGAGTTTGGCAAATCAGGAATTTCCAACACTGCTGTACAAAAACTATAATATCTCGTAACCAGTGAAACGAAATCCAAATCTGCCAAAGGGAGATGAAAATAGAAAAAATATATTAACTTTCATATTTCACAAATATTTTTCATACAGTAAAAGAAAATAGGGTGAAAATACAATTCTTTACAGAACAGCGAGCAAAATACAGCAAGTATAGTTTTCATAAACGAGCATGAAACGGCACATAAAACTTATCAATAAAATCTGCCAAAATTCTGGGTAATCCCTAAGTAGATAAAGAAAAACTGACTAAAGTTTTGGATCAAAATAATAAGTGTAGCACAAGTATCAAAATTATTTAGTCATCAAAATCATCGAAAACGAAATCTGGAAAAGATCTACACCTCTGTAGTAAAACAGTCATATCTCACACATACGAAAACAAAATCGAGCAAGGTTAGAGGGGTTTGAAAATAGACGAAATTCTCTAAAATTCATGTTTCATACTGAAAATAAGTTACTGACTTCAAGATAGTCCAGAACAGCAAACAAAACAGATCAGCGACAAAATACAGATTTTTCCCTTTAACCACAACTCAATATATATCATACAAAACTTGTTCAAAACACAACCAAACATGAAATCGAGTCTACCAAGTGTCCAAACATTATGAATTAGGGTATCTAGCATGTTCCACACCAAGTATGTCACATGAGTCTCAATAAAATCATGAATTCTCACAAAAGTCCCACATACATGATCAAATCAAGAACGGGTAAACCTAAGTTATTTCATGTCGAATTTTATGTCGTGATTCATCTATGGTCAAATAGCACTATGGAGATAAAACCTATCAAGAATAACGCAAACAAGAGTCGTCTCTAGACCTAACTACATTATAGGTCGTATTTTTGACTTGTATCATATAAAGGAATATGAGTACAAGTTATTTGTCTTAGCTGAAGATGAAGAATGATGAAAATCAAGAATAACGAGAATGGATTCCCGACAACGAGAAAAACCCACGAATGAAAATCCACGAACTAATGAATCCAAGCAAACTTGAGCGAAAATCTCCACACGAACGATTCCACCAAAAGAGAGATGATCCAAGAGAGATGATGACAACAATAGTGGCTTGCGGCCACGAGGGATCACCAAGAGGGAGATTAGGGTGGTATATGGTGGTGTAGGAGGTCGAGATGGCAAATAGAGGGGGTCTCGGGTTTGGGGTGTTGCGGCGTCAGAGTGTGCACAGGCCGGAGAGAGGGGCTCGGCTTGGGGGTCTGGGCATCAGGTTGCGGCGCAAGCAAGGAGGAAGGGGGGAGGCCGGGTGTAGAGATGTGGAGGCTAGGGTTTAGGAAGAGGGGTTATATATATATATATATATATATATATATATATATATATATATATATATATATATATATAAGGGGATTAGGGTTAATGGGTAATTGGGTTGTGGGTAATTAGGAGGAGTAGTAGGATTTGTTTCATTGGGTTTCAAATAGGATACAAATGTATAGGATATCAAATAGGATTGTGGATTTTAATTTGGCTTTGGTAAACTTGTTAGGGATCAAACAATAGGATTGGAAATAGGATGAGCAACCAATCACCACCACAAGCACCCAAGAACACAAAATAAAGAAGACAAGAACCAAATGAAAGAAAGAACAAAATAATGAAGAACGAAACAAAAAGACAACCAATCAATTACAAAGAGCTCAAAATTAAATAAAACGAATATATATTGAAAACAACTCCAACATACGGTTCAGAAAATACAAGAGAGTACAAATACCAAGAAAGAGAAAAATACACCAAAAATACGAAAAAAACGAAAAACGGAAGTTACACTACGTAGAGGGGTGCAGGTCGCTGCAGTGGTAGGGAGGAGGCGGTGTACAGGGGCGAAGTGAGGCATTGGCTGGGGAGGTGTGCGGTGACGAGCGCGGCAGGTGGAGATGACGATAGGGGCAGTTGCGTGGAGAGCAGTGGCGAGGGGTTGCGATGGTGCAGTGGGGTGCAGTCGAAGAATGGGTGGCTGGTGGCTGTCGAGAGATGCATGAGATGGAGGTGCCTCGGAGTTATTAGAAACGGTGGAAGAGGAGCTCGGTGGCAAGGTTGTCAACAGTGATTGTGGCGCTTTGGAGTGAGGCATTAGGATGGTGGTGACGGTGGTGCAGGGGGTTGGCGCTCAGGGACGAAGATGAAGGAGGCGATGGGGTGGAGCACTGTGGTGAAGGAGAGGGGTTTGGGAGATTGACGGCGATGGTTGCGAGAGGGTGACAAGGACAACACAGTGAAGGAGGCTCGGTGGTCGCGGTTGGCGAAGAGGAAGAAGGAGAGCGATGGGGGGAGGAGTGTAGCGAGGGCCTGCAATGGAGGTGATAACGAGGTTGGTCGGGGTTGTGGTACAGTCGGTGCTCGAGTTGGTGACTGGGGGGTTGTGAGATGGTGACAATGCTATCATCGAGAAGTGAAAGCGACTGCGGGGAGAGGCTTCCATGGCACTCGGTGGTGAGGAGCGGCGCAAAGACGGGGAGGAGATGGAGGATGGGTTTGCTGTGGATGAAGGAGGAGAAGTAATAGAGTGTGATGGGGGCAATTGGAGAGTTCGGGGTAGAGGCAGGGTGAGAGTAGAAGGAGTTAATGAGGATTAGTGGGAGAGTTAGTTAGAGTTTAAAAAATAATGGAACGATTAGTGGGTGCTTAGGAGATTGGGGGGGGGGGGGGGTAGTGGAAAGATCTCAGGAGATTTGTATACTGATAGTTAAATTTGGGTAGGGTAGGACTAATGGGTTAACGGGTTTTGGTATACCAATGTGGACTTGGGTAATTGGGCATCAATAAAACAAATAAATATGGATTAGAAAATAAGAATAGGCTCAGTTGGTTTGGGTTAAGAGTTGCGCTACTCATAAACAAAATCAATTGATCAAATAATAATTATAAGAATGGGTTGGGTTTACAGAATAAATAGATATACACAATTATAGATTGGATTAGGAGTTTGGGCTTGACAAATAATAAAGAATCAAATAATCAAATCATAGGATGGCTCGGATTTGGCTGTTTACAAATAAATCAAATAATCAAACAAATAATTTTATTGAATGAATTAGGATTTGGATTTAAACAAAATAATCAAATAGTTGAAGAGGTTGGCGTGGCGAGATATCACCGACGAAGTACTCTTCGAAGGTGGTCTTAGCCCGGTTGATCCTAGCACATTTTACTGCTTTTGTTTTTTTTCATATATTGTTGTTTAATGTATATCTTCGCTATTTCGCATTGCTATGTTTTGCATCAAAATTTTTCATCCCTTCTTGTTTCACAGGGAAAACAGGTATGGGTTTCGAAGATTTGTGTGAGGATAGGGAGGCGCTTCGCAAACAAGATGATCGATGAGCCTAAGAAGCGCAAGAGGTCGGCGAGCCGTCCCCCTACTTCCCAGGATCCGTTTGCCCCGGCCCGGACTATTTGGATCGAGTTGCTTTTGGGGGTGCCGCCTAATGCTACTACAGAGAGCTCGTCTTTGACGGCGATCGTGGTGAGTGCCATGCTTATCCTTTTGATTACCCAAGCTTCGGCGATTCTCAATGACGAGAAGATGATTCACGTTACTGATTGGAGTGTGAAACAGGAGGAGAGCTTTCTCGACAACTCAGCCGCTTACCTAGAAGGGATTCATCACATCCCCACTTTCGCTGATTGGGAGATGCTGAAGATGGAGCCACCCGAGAGACCCATCCTAGAAATTGCGCGAGCACAGATGACGATACGTTCTAGTGTTTTTGAAATTTGGTTTCCATTTCTCCCATTTGTCGTATGATGTCTTGAAAGTTGTCCTTCTTGTTTCAGATGGCATGTCACTTTGGCCATTTGTTGATTTCTATGCCGCCGAGTAGAAGAACCTGAGGGCGCAGGTCTCTCATGCGGAAACTGACAAGAAGAAGCCCATCAAGGGATTGAAGGAGGACTTGGAGGCATTGAAGAAGAAGGATGTGGAGGCACTCCTAGTGTTGGAGGCATCGGCAAAGGGGAGAAAAGGCATTGGCAAAGAGGGAGGAGGAGTCATATCTCAAGCTTGAGGCATCAGAGAAGACGGTGGCCGACCTCGTGCTTGAGTTGGAGAATGCACAGGCTGAGGCAACATTGGAGTTGAAGGCCAGAGTGGCCAAGGAGAAGGCCGAAGCCAAGGCCGAGCTGTAGAGCGTGATCGATAAGTCTTATGCACGGGCTATCTCTCACATGGTGGAGCATGTTCCCGGCTTCACCGAGAAAGGCTACCACATGTTACTCCATACCGAAAAGGCTCTTGGTGCGAGTGGAAGCAAGGAGGACAGTGGTGAGGGAAACACACCCGTGAGGGGTGCAAATAGTGGTTCGGCGAAGAAGAGCAAGGGGAAGGAGGCAGTTGGGGGCTCCTTGCCCTTGGTCCCACCGAAGCAGGTGGATGCTTGTTTCATCCTCTTATGTTTTTTAGTTGCTTTTGATTTTGATTTTGTATGATGCCATATTGCGGACTGGCCACCACACACTTGTATCTTCATTTTAGTAGATGAAAGAATGCTTTCTTGCATTATGATCGCTTGTGTATTGAGTCGTTGTACTTTGGTGTGACTCTTGGTTGTGAAGCATAGTTCTCTTAGTTGTGACGCTTAGTTGTTTTTCTCTTTTGTGACTATGCCCTTCATCTTTTCGGTGTTGAGATAACTCTTTTGGTCCTTCACGTTGACAAATGATTACGGGAGTGGGGGAGAAACCCGTAGGTGATGAAGTTGAGCAGCTTCGTAAATAGTTGTGCATAACAGAGTTAGCTATTGATCGCTTGCGTAATCAGGCGGAAGACGAATGGCTGGGGACAGCTAGCCTCAAGTCGGTGCTTATTGAGAGGGATGGTGAGTTAGTCCTTCTGCATGTTGAAAGCCTTGCTGGCATGCCCTTGCTCTCCAAGGTGACAAAAGACAGTGTTGGAGAGTGTGCTATCCTTAAAGAAGTGCTCGTTGAGAAGGATTTGGAGATATACTATCTTCAAGCAAAGTTTGGTGGGCTGCGAATGGCTAGAACTTCGCGCACTATTGCTGTGAAAAGGGTGCAATGGTTGGTGGATCTAGGTCGATTGTTAGAGGAACTGGCTCAACTGCACAGGTAGCCCCTCGTCATCCTGGTAATGCTAAAAGTGGGGTGACTGCCTTGTCTAGTTTGGCTTCTACCCGTGGAGGGTTGTGCACGTCAGGTCCTAGTCCCCAGATTCAGTTAGCGGGATCGGCGCTTTCCATGAAAGGTGTAGGCAACCTAGGAGAAGTGGTGCCTGTCAAAAAGCCTGTGAGGAGGCTCGTGTCCCTTAGGAGGAATATGTTGATACTTGGTTTTGATGACTACAACACAATACAAGTTTGCCTATCACATATCTCTTACAGAGTACATCAAAGTAAATACCATGGTGAAATACACAAAGGTAAAACAATCCAATGAAGCTTTGAAGAGTAATTGATCAAGCCACAAAGATTTAAGCTCAAGCCACACTGATCAAGCAAGCTTCAAGACATAAAGACAAAGGCTCAAGCTCAAGTCAAAGACTCAAGTTCAAGACAAGATTCAAGTGCTTCAAATATTTTGTAAAAAGTGTCTTGTAATACTGTTTCATTCTTTGAGTCTTAGAAACTTGTCATAGCCTTGTCACACACACACTCACACATTCTTTAAATAATCTGAGTGTTTTATAAAATTAAAAGGTCAAAACAAGCTTGAATAAGTTCAGCTGTTGAGTTCCAGTCGACCATTCCTTGGAACCAGTCGACTGTTATAGTACGAAACTGTCTGAACTCATACAAACTCTAGCCAGTCGACTCATTATGGCAACCCAGTCGACTGTTCAAGCTGTTTCAATAGTTTTCTGTTTTTAAAACTTGTTTTTCAAAATCAAATCTTTTTACTACCGTTGTATGGTAGTTGGGATTCAACCTCTCAACGTCCAAACGTTTCTAACTCTATAAAAAGAGTATATAACTTATTTGGCAAAGGTTACAACATTTCCAAGTATTTCTTTAAGTTTCAAGCTTTTTGTTTTCAACAAGAACAAGTCTTTCAAAAGCATACAAACTCTAAGTCTTAGTTCTCTAAAATTCAGTCTAGTATAACATCGAATTTGTTTTAGACTGATTTCAGAAGTTAACCTAATAGCCACTATACAAAAGCACAAATCACAAACAAGGCTATAGGTTATTGTAAACTCTTTTTGTTGTTGTTTTTCACTCTCGGGTTGTGAGAGTGGTCCTCTCGGTTGGACAGTAAGGTTCTTGGTTGTAGAGTCAGTTTTTCACTCTTGGGTATAGAGTGGGTTTGCTCTTTCTAGTGGTGAAAGAGGTCTATGGGTTTGACATAGTTGTTGTCAAACACCGTAGGGTATTCTTGTACTTTTTTCAAGAATAGTGGAAAATCTCAAGTGGGTTGCTTGGGGACTGGATGTAGGTCGGGAGGACCGAACCAAGATACATCGATATGTACTCTGTGATTGACTCTCTATGGTTGTATTTTCTCAACTTTCAATTTCAATTTTTCTGTGTTTTATTTCAAAAACTTGTCTAGTAAGTCGACTGGATTTCCGCCCTAAGTCGACTGATCAGACTAGTAACTCTTCAGTAAGATACTCTTCTACTCTGACACAACAGTCGCCTGTATCTTTTTTTCCAGTTGACCGAATAGTACGAAAAGTTCAAGTTTTGATTTAATTTTTATACAAAACTATTCATCCCCCTAGTGTTATTTGCCTTTCTTACAGGATCCTACACTTGGTATCAGATCCTGGTTGAGTGCTGGCATCTACTTCAAATGCAAGCCAATACCATGAAGGCTAATCTACACAAAGGCCACCCCTATTCGATGGAACAAACTATAACTATTGGAAGTGTAGAATGAAGATCTACTTTCAGTCAATCAACTATGAGATTTGGAACATGACTGAGATAGAATTCATCACTCCTACAATTCCCTATGCACAATGGAACGATGACAAGAAGAGCAACACAATGAACAATGCAAAGGCGATCAATGATTTATTCTGTGCACTTACCAAAAAGGAGTTCAATAGTGTGTCAAATGCAACAACGGCTCATCAAATTTGGCACACACTCGAGGTAACTCATGAAGGTACTAATACGGTTAAAGGATCTAAGATATCTATTTTTTTTCACAGGTTCGAGATGTTCCGTATGAAGGAGAACGAGAATGTGTCAGACATGATAACATGGTTCACGGACATTACAAACTCTCTTGTGGCCATTGGAAAGACGTACTCACAGGCGAAAATGGTGAGGAAAGTTCTTCGTGTCCTAACCCCCGAATGGGAGAAGAAGACCACCGCCATAGAAGAAGCCAACGATTTATCACAACTCTCTCTTGAGAATCTTGTGGGAAATCTTATGGCATATGAAGTACAACTTGAAGAACGCAAAAAGGATATAGAACTTCAACAAGCAAAGAAGAAGACACTCGCTTTCAAGGCCATGTCGGACTCCGAAGATGAAGAAGAAGATGAAGAAGAGATAGCCATGTTCACTAGAAAGTTCAAGAAGTTTCTTAGAAAAGGTAAATTTAATTCCAAATTTAAAGATACTAATAAACGTTCCACTTGTTTCAAGTGCAACAAAACAGGTCATATGCAGAAGGATTGCCCATTAGAAAATGCGAAATCAAAAGGAAAGGCTCCTAACTTCAAGAAGGAAAAGTACACAAAGAACAAGTATATGAAGAACAAGAAGGCATATCAAGCAACTTGGGACGATAGCGACTCTTCATCGGAAGAAGAGAATGAGGAGTCAAACGAAGTTGCAAACGTATGTTTCATGGCCACACAAAACGAAGTAAGTGATAACTTTGATTCAAATGACTTATTAGATGCTTTCAATGAGGTTTTTCAAGAACTCAAGAAGGAGAAAATTAGAGTTAAAAACTTAGAGAAAGTCAATAAAACACTTTCTCAAGAGAATCTTGACTTAAATGTTGAAGTAGTCGTTAAATTCTCGACTTTCTAATTTGGATATAGATCTTGTATCTCTTAAGAAAAATTATTAAGAGATATCCAAGAATGTATCTAAGTTTAACAAAGAAAAGGAGAATTTAAATGAAGTTCTCCAAAATCAAGTTCAATCCAATAAGAGATTTGGAATTGGTTTTCAAAAGTCTCTTGAAAAACATCATGTTTCTAAGAATACTAGTAGTAATAAGACTGATTCTTTTTCTAGTGTTAAGAACAAATTATATGAGTTTTTTGAGAAACCCAAAACTATTGTTTTCCATGAAAATAGTAATTTTGTAGTTCAGACCAGTCGACTGAACCCTAATTTTAGTCGTCTATCCAGAGGTTTGGATTCTTATTTAAAAAGACCGAAACCTCAGATAAGTCAACCTATTTCACTTCCCAATCGACTAGCTTCTCATAACAGTTGACTGAAAGGTACAATGAAGTCGACTGGACAGACTAAAAACATTTAGGTTCCAGTCAATCTGAATCTAAACGATAGAATTACTTATATAAATTCTTATGTTCTTAACGTATATAATTCTGTAAATTATATTCCTGCTTTTGGTGGTAAATCAAACTCACTTTGGGTTTGGTTTTCCAAAAACTAATCCCTTTCGGACCCAATGAAAAGGGTACCATATTCACAATGATTATTTTATAGGTACCTAAAAGAGAACGTTGGATACTTGACAGCAGATGCTCCAAGCATATGATTGGTCATGCTAACCTTCTTTCTTCCATACAAGAAATAGATGGAGGAACAGTCACATTCGTTGACAACAACAAAGGGAAGGTTATTGGAATAGGCATGGTCGAACACTAGCCCTACTATAGAATAAGTTTTTCTTGTTAGTGGTCTTAAGCATAATCTGTTAAGTATTAGCCAATTGTGTGATAAGGGATATAAAATTGTTTTTGAAAAAGATGCATGTTTAATTTATGATCCTTCCATGCAAAATGTATTTTTTCAAGGATTTAGGAAAAACAATATCTATGAATTATGTTTAAAAACCAATGAATTCTCTAATAATTTTTGTTTAGTAGCTTCTAACAATAATTCTTGGCTTTGGCATAAGAGATTTGGCCATGTGAATATAAAAAAATATTGCTAAATTGTCTAAGTACAACCTAGTTAAAGAACTGCCAAGACTATCTTTTAAGAAAGATAAGTTATGTGATGCATGTCAACTAGGAAAACAAGTGAAATCTACTTTTAAGACAAAAGAAATAATTTCTACTAGTAGGCCTCTCGAATTAATCTATATGGATATATTTGGTCTTACTAGAGTCGCTTCTTTAAATAAAAGTAGATATGTATTTGTTTTAGTAGATGATTTTTCAAGATTTACATGGGTTTTCTTTTTTAAAACATAAATATGATGCTTTTGAAGAATTTGCAAATTTTTGTAAACGAATTCAAAATAAAAAACTCTAACGATAGTCACTATTAAAAGTGATCATGGTTGAGAATTTGAGAATGAAACGTTTTCAGAATATTGCAACAAGAATGGTATAACACATTCGTTTGCATTTCTTAGAGCTTCACCACAAAATGGAGTGGTCGAAAGAAAGAATAGGACATTGCAAGAGTGTGCACGTACTATGCTTGTTGAAAGTAATTTGCCTAAGTACTTCTGGGCTGAAGCTGTTTCTACAGCATGTTATGTTTCAAATATAATATTGATTAAGCCTAAGTTAAAGAAAACTTGTTATGAACTATTTTTTGAAAGAATTCCTAAAGTATCTTATTTTAAAGTATTTGGATGCAAGTGTTTCATTTTAAACACTAAAGATAATTTCGATAAATTTGATCCTAGATCTAATGAAGGTATCTTCATTGGATACTCAAATAGGAGTAAGGCATATAGAATTTTCAATAAGTTAACCTTGACTATTGAAGAATCTATGCATGTTTCATTTGATGAACCCTTGCCTTCATCTACTATTATTGAATATGATGAAATTGACTCATCACCTTTAACTAATGTTATTAAATTACTAGAGCTAACTACCCTAGACAAGTCGACTGATGTAAATTAGTCGGCTGATGGACTTGTTAAGTCGACTGGTCCTGTTGTGATGACTCAAACTTTGCCAAAATCGTTTGTTGAAGTTAGAGATTATCCTCATGAATTAATAATTGGTGACATCTCACGTGGTATTCAAACAAGATCTCATGTTAACATGATTTCTCATATAGCTTTCTTGTCGGATTTTGAACCGAAGAATATACAAGAAACTTGTGAGAATGAATTTTGGATGAATGCCATGCAAGATGAATTAAACAAATTTATAAGAAATGAGGTATGAGATTTAGTTCCACGACCTCCTGACCATACTATAATTGGTACCAAATGGATATTCAAGAATAAGTTAGATGAATCAGGACAAGTCGTTAGGAACAAGGTTAGGTTAGTTGCTCAAGGATATAATCAAGAAGAAGGAATCGATTTTGATGAAACATATGCTCCTGTTGCTAGACTAGAATCAATTAGAATCTTATTATCTTTTGCATGTTTTATGAATTTTACACTCTTCCAAATGGATGTCAAGAGTGCTTTTCTTAATGGTTTTATTAAGAAAGATGTTTATATTAAGCAACCACCCGGTTTCGAACATGAACAATTCCCAAACCATGTTTTTAAATTGAAAAAGGTTTTATATGGTCTTAAACAAGCACCTCGTGATTGGTATGATCGGTTAAAGACTTTTCTCTTAGAAACTGGTTTTGAGATAGGTAAAGTAGATACTACCTTGTTTATTAGGAAAATAAAGACAAATATTCTAATCATAGAAATATATGTCGATGACATAATTTTTGGTTCTATTAATAGTAATCTCTGTCAGAAGTTTGCTAATACCATGAAAAATGAGTTTGAGATGAGTCACATGGGTGAACTCAATTATTTTCTTGGACTACAAATAAAGCAGTCACAAAATGACATATTTATTAATCAGAAAATATGCTAAGGAATTACTCAAACGGTTTGGCATGGATAGCACTAGTAGTAAGACCACACCTATGGCTACTACTACTACACTTGACAAAGATGATTTAGGTAAGAGTGTTGATCAAAAACTCTATCGAGGTATGATTGGCTCACTCTTATATATAACTGCTAGTAGACCAGACATTATGTTTAGTGTATGTTTGTGTGCTAGATATCAGTCGAATCCCAAAGAATCTCACTTAAAAGTTGTGAAACGTATTTTAAGATACATTAAAGGCACGTCTGAATATGGTTTATTTTATCTACGCACCGATAATTTTCAACTTTTGTCGTATAGTGACGCTAATTTTGCTAGTAGTAAAACTGATCGTAAAAGTACTAGTGGGACTTATCACTTTTTGGGACATTCACTAGTATCTTGGTGCAGTAAAAAGCAAAATTCGGTATTCCTATCTAATACAGAAGCTGAATATATTGCTGCAAGTTTGGTTTGTGCCCAAATTTTGTGGATGAAACAAACTTTATTAGATTATGGTATTTCATTTTCAAAACCTTCTATAATGTGTGATAATACCAGTGCTATTAATCTATCTAATAATCCGGTTCAACACTCACGTACGAAACATATTAATATTCGACATCATTTTCTAAGTGATCATGTTTCAAAGGGAGATATAACTTTGGATTTTATTTCTACTAATAAAAAAGTTGCAGATATATTTACCAAGCCACTTAAGGAAGACACTTTTATCAACTTTAGAAGAGAACTAGGAATTTGCTGTTTTCATGACATTTCTTAAAAAATTATTTTATTTAAGTCGACTTAAAAGTCTTTTTCCGTCGACTTATAAAGGATTTTCGTTGTTCTTATTATTGCTAAATCTTGTGTTCTGGACAGTCGACTGTATAAGCAACCAGTCAACTGACAAAACGTTTTTACTTGATGTTTCTTTTGGTTTAATTTTCTCTCGACTAAGTCGACTAATATCAAAACCAGTCGACTGTCAGGACATCAGTTTGGTTTTTCAGATTCCGAATCGTCACTTAAACTGAGGAATCTTCTCTCTCTTTCTTTTACTCTTTTCGATCTCAACCCTTCATTCAAACCTACTCTTGGTATCACTAGACAGGATAATCTTGAGGCTATTCTTGCTAACCTTATTCACTTGTTCACTCAACAATTTCCACCTCCTTCTCATGCCTCTCAAGGGTCTGATAACGAAGAAGAAAACTAAATTGATGTATTTTTTGTTTTTTTTTTTGTAATTTTTTTTATGTTTTATGCATTTCACTTCTATGTAGTATTTGCAACACTGTACTCCATTTTCTATATATTAATTTGTTATGGTTATGCAATGCTTTTGTTCGTTATGCAATGCTCTACATTATGTTTTTTTTCCCTCCTATTTTTTTGTTTTTGTTGATGACAAAGGGGGAGAAAAGGCTTGTTTTTGTTTTTGGTGCATGTTATTTTTGGTGCATGTTTTGTCTTGTGCATGTTTTTGTGCATATTATTACTTGTGTGCTTGTTGTACATTAGTTAAGGGGAGCATACATGTTCATATTTTATATATCTTTCAATTTTGTATGACTTCATGATATGTAATTGTTATTATTATAAGTTATTGTGTTGTCATCATCAAAAAGGGGGAGAATGTTGATACTTGGTTTTGATGACTACAACATAATACAAAGTTTGCCTATCACATATTTCTTGCAGAGTGTATCAAAGTAAATACCGTGGTGAAATACACAAAGGTAAAACAATCCAATGAAGCTTTCAAGAGTAATTGATCACGCCACATAGATTTAAGCTCAAGCCACATTGATTAAGCAAGCTTCAATACATAAAGACAAAGGCTCAAGCTCAAGTCAAAAACTCAAGTTCAAGACAAGATCAAGTACTTCAAATGTTTTGTAAAAAGTGTCTTGTAATATTGTAATTTTCATTTTTTGAGTCTTAGAAACTTGTAATAGCCTTGTCATACACACACTCACACATACTTTAAATAATCTAAGTGTTTTACAAAATTAAAAGGTCAAAACAAGCTTGAATAAGTTCAGCTGTTGAGTACCAATCGATCATTCCTTAGAACCAGTCGACTGTCATAGTACGAAACTGTATGAACTCATACAAGCTCTGGCCAGTTGACTCATTATGGCAACCCAGTCGACTGTTCAAGCTGTTTTGACAGTTTTTTGTTTTTAAAACTTGTTTTTCAAAATCAAATCTTTTTACTGCCGTTGTATGGCAGTTGGGATTCAACCTCTCAACATCCAAACGTTTCTAACTCTATAAAAAGAGTATAGAACTCATTTGGCAAAGGTTACAACATTTCCAAGCATTTGTTTAAGTTTCAAGCCTTTTGTTTTCAACAAGAACAAGTCTTTCAAAAACATACAAACTCTAAGTCTTGGTTCTCTGAAATTCAGTCTAGTACAACATTGAATTCGTTTTAGACTGATTTCAAAAGTTAACTAATAGCCACTATACAAAAGTACAAATCACAAACAAGGCTATATGTTATTGTAAACTTTTGTTGTTATTGTTTTTCACTCTCGGGTTGTGAGAGTGGTCCTCTCGGTTGGTGAATAGGGCTATTGGTTGTAGAGTCAGATTTTCACTCTTGGGTGTAGAGTGGGTTTGCTCTCTCTAGTGGTGAGAGAGGTCTACGGATTTGAAATAGTTTTTGTCAAACGCCGTAGGGTATTCTTATACCTTTTTCAAGAATAGTGAAAAATCTCAAGTGGGTTACTTGGGGACTGGATGTAGGTCGGGAGGACCGAACCAGGATAAATCGATGTGTACTCTGTGATTGACTCTCTGTGGTTGTATTTTCTCAACTTGCAATTTTAATTTTTCTGTCTTTAGTTTCAAAAACTTGTCTGGTAAGTCGACTGGATTTCCGCACTAAGTCGACTGATCAGACTAGTAACTCTTCAGTAAGATACTCTTATACTCTGACGCAATAGTCGACTGTATCTCTTTTTTCAGTTGACTGAACAGTACAAAAAGTTCAAGTTTTGATTTAATTTTTATACAAAACTATTCACCCCCTAGTGTTATTTGCCTTGCCTACAGGATCCAACAGAATATTCCTTGCCCACTTAGCCGAAAGGATGGACTGTAGATCACTTGCAAGACTACTATACTACCCAATGTTTTGGTGCGGTTCTGTAGTGATGCTTTTATATGAAGTAGTAGACTCATTATAGTACGACAACTATAACATGGCTCATAGTTTTTGTACTTGTAAATTTTTGTAGTTGCATTGGATCTGTATACATAGATTGTGATAGTTCTGTGATTTGAAGAGAAACATGTTGTTCGTGCGATGAATAACTCTTTTATATGCTTGATCCTTGCTGTATAATTTGTTGTAGGACTTGTTGAATGAAGATGATGATTCGTTGACAGGGCTCTTGCTAAGAGCAAGCCATTGAACTTGTTGTTTGTAGCTAATGAACTGTTGATGGGGATCGAGTGATGTGTATAGCGTTTGATGGAGTTAGAACTTGTCCATCTTGTACCAGCTAGTTGTAGGAGCAGCTCTAAGGAAGAGTTAGACTCCGAACTTGTTTTATGGGTGTTTAGCTAGTTGTAGGAGCAACTCCGAGGAAGAATTATTCTCCAAACTTGCTATATGGGTCCTCCAAAAAATTGTGAGAGTCTCTTCGTGTGGCAAGTTGAACTTCGAAACTTGCCTTTTGCAGGTTTGCTAGAGTACCTGCAATTCACGATTATGGACCTCTAATCTGTCTTTAAGAAAATTTAACAAGTTTTAGGAATAGGTCGAATGACGAGTTGAGCTTTAAATGTGCTTGTTTGCAGGTTGCTAAAGCAATTCCGAGACACGAGGATGGATTCTGAACTTGTTAGTTTAGGGGTTTAGCAAGTTGTAGGAGCAGATCAAATGGCGAGTTGAGCTCTAAATGTGCTTCATTGCAAGTTGCTAGAGTAATTTCGAGCCATGGGTATGGACTCTAAACCTTCTATATGGGTCCATCAACGAATTGTGAAAGTCACATTGATTAGCATGTTGAGCTCCAAACTTGCTTGGTTGTAGGTTTTCTTGAGCTATTGCGATCCATGATTTTGGACCTTTAATCCGTCTGTAAGAGTTTTAACAAGTTTCAGAAAGAGTTCAAATGACGAGTTGAGCTTTGAATGTGCTTGATGCAGGTTGCTAAAGCAATTCTAAGCTTCCGAACTTGTTAGTTTAGGGGTTTGACAGGTTGCAGGAGCATATCGAATGGCGAGTTTAGCTCTGAACGTGCTTAATTGCAGGTTGTTGAAGCAACTCCGTGCCATAGGTATGGACTCTGAACTTTTTGTTGAAGTATTTAACGAGTTGCAAGAGAAGATTGAATGGAAAGTTGAGCTCTGAAATTGCTTTGTTGTAAATTGCTAGAGCAACTTCGAGCCATAGGTATGGACTTCGAACTTGTCGTTGATGTATTTAACGAGTTGCAGGAGCAGATCGAATGACGAGTTGAGCTCTGAACTTGCTTCGTTGTAAATTGCTAGAGCAACTCTGAGACATGGGTAAGGACTTAGAAATTTTTGTTGAAGTATTTATCTAGTTGAGGTAGCAAATTGAATGGCAAGGTGAGCTCTGAACTTGCTTTATTGCAGATTGCTAGAACAACTCCAAGCCATGGGTATGGACTCCAAACTTGTCGATGAAGTATTTAACAAGTTGCAGGAGCAAATCGAATGATGAGTTAAGCTCCAAACTTGCTTGTTACTCCAAGACACGTGTATGGACTCCAAACTCGTCTTATAAGGAGCTTTTAATGAGTTTTTGGTATCATTTTTAGGTATAATTTTGGCGCTTAACTCATTGTTTGCAAACAGAGAAGCGTACACAATCTTTGGGAAGATAAATGACTAATTTTATTGAATAGCAAACTAAGTGGCTGCTCTAGTGGCTAACCTTTATTATATGCAATGAACGCTAGTGAAAGTTATCTTTATAGAAAAATAAAACTAAATGGCTGCTCTAGTGGCTGAACTTATTGCAAAATATTGAAACTATGTAGAGGATGAGGGCGTTAAGTGCCCTTGTTGAAATTACGAGGCGTTCCTCATTCCTAGTCCCTGCTATTATATCCTTGCCCCCGGGGTCTTCAATTTGATGTGCTGCTTGGCGAACAACTTGGTAGACCTTGCTTGAACTTGCCTGTTTTAGTGTGAGCCTCCCCTTATTTTATAGAAAGAATAGAAGATCTTCACTCGTCAATGCGTTTAGGAAGGACTGTTTCTTTCCATCCAATGAGCAGAGTGGTTTCAGGCGGGGGATTCAGGTTTATTATTGTATTATGAGTAAGATGAATTCGAACGTGATGGGAGATGGTTTGGCAAGTTTGGAAACTCTTGGCATGATTATCTAAGGAATTAGCTTCAAACTTGTTTACGGACTTTGAGTTATTGTGATTGCTTTCTTATGGTACCTTTATGGCATCGAGGGGGACAACCGAGCCCCCCATTGTGGCGATGTAGGCGGAAGCAACTGCATGAAATGGCACTAAGCCCAAATGGCCAAATATTGCGTTGTATGCGGCATTGACATCGACTACTATAAAGTCCAGTGCTTCTGTTCAAGTAGCAGGAGGATTTCCTGTCGTCACATCTAATGTGATGATTTCTTCAATTTGAATGGGGACACCGGAGAATTTGTGGAGTGTATAGACGGCGGGATTGAGTCGGTCTCGGGAGAGCTTGAGGTCGTTGAAAGTGTTCATGAAAATAATATTTATTAAGGTTTCGTGGTCCACCAGGATGCGACGTATCTTATGATTTACGATGAAAATGTTTATGATCATTGCATCGCAATGAGGTATTCAGACACATTCTAAGTCCTTGTCGAAGAAAGATATTCGAGATACCATTTCTCTTGGCAGGCAGGATGTTATGCACTGAGTTGACTTCCCTGACAAATGCTTTGTGGGAGGAGTTGGCATCTCCCCCCATCGAAACTCCGTGAATGGAGTGGAAAATGGCCATGTGTTCAAAGTCTTGCGATTCAGAGGGCCTCCCGATGATCCATGTTCCCATTTGGAGCGTGAAGCAGAAGGAGAGCTTTCTTGGTAATTCAACCACTTGTATGGATGGGATTCGCCATCTCTCTACTCTGACTGATCGAGAGAGGTTGAAAATGGAGCCACCTAAGAGGTCCGTCCTGGAGATCGTTCGGGCCCAAATGACAGTATGTTCAATATTTTCGAAGTGTAATATTCATATTTCTCTTTATTGGTCAATTACCAAATGTTTTTCTTCTTTTTTACTAGATGGCTTGTCTCTTCGGCCACTTGTTCGGCTTCTATGCTGCTAAGGAGGAGTTGCAGGTGCAGGTCTCCTGAGCCGAGAGGGAGAAGAAATGAGTCTTCAAGGGGCTCAAGGCAGAGTTGGAGGCAGCAAAGAAGCAGGGAGAGGAGTTACGCCAGAAGCTAGAGGCGTCAGAGAAAACAGAAGAAGATTATGCAAGAAGTTTGTGACATCGGAGAAGAGAGTTATCGATCTTGTGTCGAAGTAGGAGTAGGAGAAGGAGAAGGCTGAGATAGATTTGGCAGTGAAGAATACAAAGGCCAAGGTGGAGGTTGAGGCCAAGGCTAGACTGCATAACATGATCGACAGGTCTTATGGCCGAGCTATCTCAGACATGGAGGAGTGTGTTCTCGGCTTCACCGGAAGGGGTACCATGTGATGCTTCATAGGGTCCAGTTACAAGTCTTTATAAGAGGGCTTAAAAGCACCTTTCGCAGTCTCTCTGTGTCGTTAAGCGCCACCTTGAACTGAACTATTAGTCCTAGAAATGGAGAAGCTCCCAGGGTGGATGGAGATGGGGAGGATGGTGATGAGAATAAATCCTCCTGCGATGGGTGTAAAGAGTGTTCTGGCGAAAAGTGTAAGGGGAATGAGCCGGCTGGGGGCCCCATGCCTGTAGGCCCATCGAGACAGGTGGATCCCTGATTCCTCCTTCGTGTTATACTTACTTTCACTTTTGATTTTTGTACGATGCCATTTAGCTGATTGGCCAGCACATTCTTGTATCTTCCCTTTTAGTTGATGAAAATGCTTCTTTGTTTATCAATACTAGTGTATCGTTTTGGCATACTTGGAGTTATTCTGGTTGTGTTATTCTGATGTTTATCTTTTTTTGTGATTGTATCCTCTGTCCTGTCGATGTGGAGTTAAATCTTTGGTACTTCTCGTTCGAAGATAGTTGCGGGTGCCGGGGGGAATCCACGAAGTGGTGAGCTTGAGCAACTTCGAAACAGACTACAGTTAACGAAATTAGCACTCCATCATTTGCGCGACCATTCAGAGGATGACTGGTTGGAGATTCTTGGTCTCAAGGCAGTGTTAGTTGAGAGGGAATGTGACCTGACTCTTTTGCATGTCGATCATCTCATCGGCATGCCCTTGCCCCCCAAAGTGATGAAGAACGGTATTGGGGAGTGTGATCCTCTTAGGGAGGTGCTTGTTGAGAATGATATAGAGATATACTGTCTCCAAGCAAAGCTCAGGGGGCTATGCACGGCCAGCACCTCGCGGATTGTTGTTGTTGGAGAGGAAGTGACAGTTGGTGGAGCGGGACCGATAGCTGGAGGAGCGATAGTTGGTGGAGCGGGACTGGTGGTTGGAGTAGTCTTGATTGCATAGGTGGCACCTCGTGACCTTGGTGATGCTCAGAGCGGGGCTACCATGTTGTCAAATTTGGTTTTTACCAAGGGAGGGTCGCGTGTGTTGGGTTACGTCCTCCAAACTCATGCTGCGGGGTTTAAACTTCCTATCAGGAGTACAAGCCGCCCAGGAGAGGTGGTGTCTGGTAGAAAGCCTGCGAGGAGGATTGTGTCCCTTATGAGGAACATGTCTCGCCCACATGGCTGGAAGGATGACCTGTAGATCAACTTGCAAGACTACTATATCACTTAGCATTTTACTGAACCATTGTAGTGATGCTTATATCTGAAGTGTACTCATTGAAATTCGGCAGTTGTAATAAGGATCTTAGTTTTTTTGCTTGTAAACTTTGATAGTGATATTAGACCCAAGACATAGATTCGTTATAATTCAGTAGTTGTAAAGAAACTTGTTGTGTGTGCGATGAAAGATCTTTTATACGCTTGAGCCTTATCGTGTGATTCGTCGTCTTGGGGGTTAGCTAGTCGTAGGAAAATCTCTAGGAGCGATTTGGACTATGAACTTGTTGTTTTGTATTTAGCTAGTTATATGAGTAACTCTAGGAGTGAGTTTGACTCCGAACTTGCTGTATGGGTTCTGAACTTGTTATTGAAGGGCTTAACAAGTTGCAGGAGAAGATCGGATGACGAGTTGAGCTCTGAACTTGCTTCGTTGCAAATTTCTAGAGCAACTCCTAGCCATGGGTATGGGCTTCCAAACTTGTCTTATAAGGAGCTTCTAATGAGTTTTTGGTGTTGTTTCTAGGAGTATGCTTCGTATTTAACTCATTATTTACATTCACAAAATTGTACAAGATCTTTGAAAAATAAATGGCGAATTCTTGTCGAAAATAAACTAAGTGGTTGCTTTCATTGCTAGCCTTTATTACATGTGGTGACCGGTATTAAAAAATAAAACTAAGCGGCTGCTCTAGTGGCTGGCCTTTATTACATGCAACAACCTGGCATTAAGTGTCCTTGTTGAAGTTCATGAGGTATTCCACATATAAAACACATTACAATATCTCCTTGCCCCCCCCCCCCCCCCCCCAATCTTCAAGTTGATGAGTTGCTAGGTGAACAATTTGGTAGTCCTTGCCTGGATTTGTCTATTTTGGAGAAAGCCTCTCCTTGTTTTGTTGAAAGAATGAAAGATCTTCAGGTTCAAAAATGTGTTTAAGCAGGACTATTTCTTTCTGTTAAATAAGCGGAGTTGCTTCGAGCGGAGGATTCAAGTCTATTATTGTGTTATGAAGATGACGAATTTGGACCTAGCTGGAGAGAGCTTGGCGGGTTTGGTAGCTCTTGGTTGGATTTTTGAAGGGGTATCTTCAAGCTCATTTACGGGCTTGGAGTTAATGTGACTTCTTTCTTGCGGAAGTTTTCTGGCATCGAGGGGGAGAACCGAGACCCCCATGTGGTAGTGTAGCATGCTCGTGCTGACTGTTGGCTCCCTACAACTTGGCATATGCATGCTTTTGTGGGGAACTTCACTTTCATGTGGTAGGCCAAAGCAACTGCATAAAAGGATGTCAGGCCCGGATGGCCAAATATTGCATTGTATGCGGCTCTGACGTTGCCTACCATAAATTTCAGTGCTTCTGTTCGAGTGTATGGAGCCTTTTCTAGCCGTCACATCGAGTTTGACGATTCTATTGACTTGATCAGGGATACCAGAGAACCCATGGAGTGTATAGCCGGCTAGCTTGAGTTGGTCTCGAGAGAGCTTGAGACCATTGAATGTGTTCATGAAATGGATGTTTACCGAGCTGCTGTTGTCAACTAGGATGCAGTGTACCTCATGATTTATCAAGCAATGGCTTATGATCAATGCATTGCAATGAGTTGTTTAGATACCCTTTAAATCCTTGTCGGAGAAAGATATGGGTACCCCTACGCTTTTGGCAGGGTGGATGTTATTGAGTTTACCTCTCGGATGAAGGCTTTGCGGGAGGAGTTGGATTCTCCCCTTATCGGTCTTCTGTGGATAGAGTGGAAGAATTCTATGCGCTCTGAGTCTTAGGATTCAGATGACTTCTCTTGATGATTATTAGCCCCCCGAGCTGGAGGGGTTTCAGCGTTGTTTCGTTGAACAAACTGGGAGAGGTAGCCCCAGCGAATCAGACCTTCAACTTCCTTTTTAAGGGCTCGACAGCTGTCGGTGGTGTGCCTATGGTCTCCGCATCTCTGGTTCTCCTAATGTTCTAAACGGAGGGCCTCGCCCCGGGCACGCCTCTCATTCAAGCGGACCCGGAGGTCGGACCCCTGTTGTCTGGAGTTGGTGACTAGACGGAGGTCTCTTGACCCCCGGGGATCCCGTGAGGGGGTTGAGTGGCTGGTGGCAGAATGGACTAAGACATGGTCATGTGGACGGTATTGTCCATGATGTGATTCATGATGGGTTTGTCGGGAATCCCCCGGTGCATATCCGTTGGGAGAAGCTTGATTATTTTGTTGGGGTTGATTCGGCTAATGAGGATGAATAGGGTCCTCCACACGAGGAGCTTGTTGACGAAGATGGCTAGCTTGACAGCTTGAGGCCGCTGCTCTCTCTCTTCCCTTCTGTGACATGACGGAAAAACTCGGTGTTTCTCACGGAAAGTTCTGATCTGTGACGTAAATCTGTGTAGTGTTCCACAGATGGCGCTAATCTGTTGTTGCTAATTTTGGTGTGGGAGCAAATAGATAGTGAGTTTATATTTTGAAGGAAACTACTAAAGATCTTACATTTAATTGTAGCCGTGAAAAGTGGCTAGAGCTCATGAGATTGAATCTGGATTGTTGAAAGAGCACATGATCGGGATCTGACGGTTTCTGAAGCGGTCTATGGACTTGCAAAAAGCCAGAAACACCGGAGTTGACCCCGGCGACAGACTTTCGTAAAAAGCCAGAAACACCAGAGTTGACCCCGGTGACAGACTTTCTGAAGCTCAAGTCAGAACTAGAGAGGGGAAGAGAGTTTGAGAATAGAAAAGATTGATTACCGATTACCTCCTGACTGAGTGAGGGGGGAGGGTATTTATAGGCCTGTGAATCGGTTAGAAGATCGACATAAGCATGTTATCTTTTGTACATCCCCCCCCCCCCCCCCCCCCCCCCCCCCCCCCCCCTCTCTCTCTCTCTCTCTCTCTCCCTCTCCCTCTCTCTGAAGAGATAGAATTGGAACTATCTTGTTCACAAAAGATAGAATCGGAACTATCTTGTTGGAGATAAGAGATTTGACTTACAGCTTTAATAGGCTGGGTGTCTCTCCTATTAGGCCTATAGTCACTTTTCATATGAATGAATGTGGCTCATGTCTTGTTACTGAGCCTGAAGAAAGCGTGTACCTGTTAAGGAGGCTCATTATCGTTAATCTGCCTTTAGATTCTTCAAGATCTGTGCTAAAATTGTAAGATCCTGATTTGCTGTGATTTTTACCATTTCACTTACATTTGTTCCATTACATAAGCAAGCTTGAACAAAGATTTAAGCTCGAATGAGTGAAGAAATTACACAAATATTTAAAGATCGAAGTTTCTAAAGGGCGAAGCCCATTTTTCTATACTAAAATTGAACCTGCCCAAATCCAGTCCGTACCAAAAATGTTCTCTAATCTGAATGGAGGATTAAAACTCTATAGCTTGAAAAAATCCTGCCACAATTTCTGGTTGGATACTTTTTTCGAAAAAAAATTATGGTTGGTTACAAAGTACTTAATGCCTTCCTGCTCAACTCAACCTAACGTTTTGAAAAATTATTTTCAACATGGTGTATGACATATAAAATAGTAAGGGATCCCCATGCTTACGTGACTTTTTCAAAAATTAAAAAGATCATGTAAATAACACTACATGTAACATGGACAATTTTCTCGACTCTTACCTGAGATGCAATTAACTGGTTAGAAATAGTTGATCTCGAAAGCGAAACCTTAATTTACACGTTCAATGCATTCGTCGTTTGATTTAAACCAGCTTGGAGTAGCCCCTTACAATGCTTAAAATAAAGGTATTGTATTAGGTGCACCTATATTAAAGCTTGTTTAAGTGCATTATGAACATTAAAGCACTTCCACCCGACTGACTCCTCACACTTTTGACACCAGAGATACAAATGCCCAAAATTCCCCCAAGCCAATAATGAAGGAGATAAGCTAGGGTGCCAATCGATTGTGAAAGAATCGGAGTGGAATGTTCTGATTGAGGATCTGTATGCAGGGGTGGGCATCGGTCGGTATCCGATCTAATATGGATCATCTACCACCGATTCAATGAAAATTGGGTTTTTATTTTTTTCATCTGCAACCAATTCGAGCCTTAATTGGATCGGTTTCCATCCAAGTCGATTAAGCTCGATTTGGATTGAATTGGATAATCAGTTTGGCATGCTACTTTTCACCTCCAACATCATTCACAATTTCATTGAAATTTAAAATACCAACTTCAATTAATCTTTAGAAACAACCTGCTAGCAATTTGTTAATTTTTGTTTAGAAAATAAATTTAAAATGAAGATTTATAAAAATCACAAGTTGCTAATGAATTTTATACTAATTGTTTGAGATGATGACGTTTAAATGAGTGAGATACATTGCTTTTTCACCTGCATACTTTTGTAATCCTAGTTTATTCTCATTAAAGGAACATCAATAACCATAACTAATTGAATTTCAAGTACAATAAAAAAATTTAGAAAACAATTTCTGCTTGACTTGATTAAAGTAACTAATAAATGTTACATCAACTTCATGATTCTATTATGCTGGACCACACTGTAAATGAAGCATTTCTCAACAACATAACACACAGGAATGGAGAATCAAAACATAGGTAGAAAAACTGCTCGCTTTGGATTAAAGAAATTAAAGAAGATTGTTTGTATCGCCAAGAAAATGAGAAATGACTGTTTGTATATTTAAGAAATTAAAGAAGAACTAGATTTTTATAGATTAATGCATAGAGGTACGGTCGGTTCGGTTTCATCGATTATTTGAAAACCTCATCGAACAACCGAACCGGTCTAGTTGGTTATTGAAGATTAAGAACCGGACCAACCCAAACCCCCAATTGGTTCAGTTAAAAACCGGTCGGTTTGGGATGGATTGGTTCGGATTGGTCGGTTTGGATAATAGTTGTCCACCTCTACAGCTGGCTATGATTGAGGATCGTAAGATTAATATATATATTCTTAATACTCAAACCATCAATAGATAATAGTTTATCTTCTCCGATAAAGGTATCATAGCATTTGCTAGAAGATCCAAATAGCAAGAGTATCTTAGAACTGAATTTTAAGGGTTTCCGGATTAGAAATTACTGTTACTGAGAAGATAAAAAAATTTCTAAACAAGGTAATTGAAAACAAAATAAAAAACGACTAAAAAACAAAAAAACATCCTTTATAAGGAGACCCCACTATCATCTTCCTTAACCAAGACAAGAAATTCGTTGTCGGAGATACTAACCCATAGAAAACTTGACCACTACTATGTCCCCTTCTTGCAGCACAGACAACACACATATTCCCCTCTCGATAAATATATTATGAGAAATGGGGTTGTGACCGCTTTTTGCAGATCTGATCGATAATAAGTTTCGAGTCTCCCCTAATAAGAATAGGGTCCTCGTGAGACAGCAGATAAAAGACCCTAAGAGTCAACCACAAAAATCTTCTTTTGATAACGTTAATAGATTTCGACACATCCAGGCCCCCCACCGACCAGCAGTTGTCTACCACAACAATCTCGATAGAAAAAACTGTAGCCGGCGTATTATCCTCCAAGGACACATCAAAATTAAGTTTAATAGATCCTTCAGGCTATGCAACCCTTTTGATCAAGTGCTCCTGCACACAGCGAGAAGCGGAGATCGCTTTGAAACATATCCATTGGACCTCATTGTAGAAACTCACTGAAGCAAAAAAAAACCAGCCAAGAACATCCCACCTTTTAACAACGTCTGAAACCGTACTGGAAACCACAGTGTGTGGGAGGGGGCACACTCGCTCTAAATAGACTCTACATCAAGTTTTCCAAACATACCACATGGTGTAATAATTAAGGATTGCAATTACTATTTTTTAGCACCTCAACCAAGCAAATTCTTCTCTAACATTGACAAAAGATCAAGGAAGGATGCAATGTTGACACTAATGTTCATACGTTGCATGAGAATGCTCAAAACTTGACGAAAAAGAATACAATCAAAAAGAAAATGTTCAATAGTTTCATCCCTATCCTCACAAACTGGACAAGTAGGCACTACTTGCATCCCATGACGAACTAGTTTAACATAGTAGGAATTCTACCCCATGAAACTCTCCACAACCACGCAATAATTTTTGGTGTGACTTTCATTTTATTGATCAAACTATTTGGAAAACTTGGCACCTTGCAATTCCTTCTACTGACAGCTAAATACAGAGTTTTCAAGGAGACTGTTGATAGTGAGGAATATTAGAAAATGAGCCTACCGGTGACTTTATTCACTAGAATTGGCATTTGTAGCACAATATTAGTGATTAAATGTGGTAGGCTAGACTCCAACACAACCGGAATCCATTCCATATAGAGGGAGATAAAATCGGCAACTCTCTTTGAAGAACCCAACAACTCAATAGAAGCAGTGATGTTCATTCTATTCAGAGGAAAACAAAAGATCCAAGAATCAGATAAGACATCTATTTCCATACCCTATCTACTTCCCAACAAAAATCATTGCAAATTAGGTTCTTACTAGTGCAGAAAGTGCACCAGAGCCACGGACATCGTTTCGGAAATTAAATATCCCACACAAATGAAGGGAGTTTATATAACCATTTAAACAATAGTTACTGAGAAGATAAAATGAACTAGGCTATAAGAATATATTGTAGTTTTGTCCATATTTCGGAAAACCCAATTTCCTAAATCCAAATCTATTGGGCCTTCGAACTATCCAATTCTATTAGGCCTTTAAACTAGCATATCAGGCTTTTTCTCTTTATTTCTTTTGGGCTTACTTAGCTGATCCTTTTTTTTCCAAGTCCATTTATCCACGTAAGTAGTAACATGTGCTTCTTCAGACCCAATAATGGTTTCTTATTTTGTCAATTTTCTTAATTTTTGGCAAGATGTGATGCACGTTTTTTCATTTTGCCAAATTTTGAGAAAATGGGTACAGTGACTTTTTAAATGCGAGAAATAATTTGTAGTTTCACAAAATATAAGGGACGTAATATGTTGTTTCGTCCCCATTATATTTTTATTATTCAATCGGACGGTTCAACATGTGTCGTTTTAAAAAAAATTATTAACTGTTTTTTTAAACTATTAGACGCCATCCAAAAAAATTTAAAAAAAAAGAAAAGAAAAGCATCGGACAGGCTCAAGAAAATTTTGGACAGGACAACATGTCCTCATCCAACAATTAAACCCATTTAACCCTTAATTTAATCACTAATGAATGGTTTAGTGTTAATTTACTCATGGTTTATAGTTCATTTAATCACTAATTAAATCACTAATAACATTTAGTAATTAATACCATTTAAATTACTAAAATACCTCACGGACGGATAAATATGTTCCGTCCGTTAAACTTTTTTAATTATTTTCTTATATTTTGGCAAATAACCAGTGCAAAGAAACACTTTTTTTTTCTTTTTTCATTTTACCAAATTTGACAAAAACCATTGTGGCTACTTTAACATGGTTTATATGTTGCTGCACTTTGTTTCCTTAGGTTCTCGTTAATGAAACGATGGCTTCGGTCATCTTCTTATCAAAAAACATGGTTTATATGGAAGAGTGGGTGCAGCTTCACTTTTGAAGGGAGTCATACAACTGCTAGTGCTATTGTGAACAATGTCTTAGCTTCCGTAGTTGAGTACTGGAAGGAGAACGGGTGGATGGAGCAGAGCACATCATCTCAAGTAGGGCCTGGGCTCAGTTTCTATGAATTCATGCATGCTCGAATTGGGATTCCGATAGGAGTGAGATGAGACCCACAATTGGAGGGAACTTTGAAAGTCAATTTTGACGGTTCTTTTGATGAGATTTCAGCAGGTAATGGCTTTATTAGAGCAACTCCACCCATTTGTCATTTGGGTTGCCATAACCCAGAAAGTCAATTTTGACTGTTCTTTTGATGAGATTTCACTATTTCAGCAGGTAATGGCTTTATTAGAGCAACTCCACCCATGTGCTATTTGGGTTGCCATAACCCAAATGACAAAGAATATTTTACCAAACTATCTCACTTTTTGTAATTATGTATCAAAATGTCCCTGTTTGAACTTTGATATCAAAACATCCCTGTCGCTAACGGGGTTAACAAGTCTAGTAGTTTTCCTAGCGTTGATCCCGTTAGCGTGGGTTAGGGGAATAACACTTTTCTCCTTGAGTAAGAATTTGCAGAAAAACTCATCCAACATAGACTCATTAGCCCCGTTAACGGTAGTATTTTAACCACTCGCGTTAACGGGGTTAACGTTTGTAGTTGGGACAACTGTAAATAACTTAGTATAGGGACGCTAACCCCGTTAGCGCGCCTATTTATACCAGGCACGCTAACCGGGTTAGCGTGTGTCATTTGGGAGAGTTTTAAATAAGACACGCTGATAGGTAACATCATTATACTTTTAGTGTCTCTCTCTCCTCTTTCTCTCCCAATTTCGGAACCCAACTCCAAAATTCTATCATCCCAATTGTAGATCTTAGTCCAAAATTATCCTACAAAAACTTAAAGGGATATTCTTCTTCTTCTCTCACATCCATCTTCTTCTTCTCTGACACTCATATATCCTCCCACTTTGAAAACCCTAAATCCATGTTTGGGGTATTGTTAGTTTGGGGATTAACATATATAGTAGATTTTTTATCAAGTAGCTCTCCTTCACTACCTCGTCTTCTTCAAGCTCAAAATTCCTCATGTTTTCTGATCATCCATTTAAAGGTATGATTTTCATATCATTTTATCGAATACATTTTGTATAGTAGCTATTGATTTTTTTTATTATATATAAATATGTATATGTATGGATTATGATCTTCCTATTTGGCTTTATTTTGGTGGTGAGATCATCCATGACCCAAAAATAGGTTGTTTTTATAGTGCCGTTGATCCCGAAATAATTTGGATACATCGTACAATCATAATGGAAGAACTTGTAGAGAAGGTTTATGAGGTCACTAATTGGGGATATAGAACGATGGAAGATTAAAATTTTAGCCCGTTATGCAGCGGGAAAAGGTGATGGTCAATATTTTATGACTGTGCTCGTAGAAAACGACAACTCTCTAAAGTTCATGATTGGTAGAACACTTGATCCGAATTTTAGTTGGTTTGCACTAGAGCTATATATTCAGCAAATCGAAAATATTAATGCCCAACCACATGCTAACCCTGGTTCAAGCTCCGCTCATGAATTGCCAATCTGTAAGATTGTTTCGAATCCAGTTCAAACATCCTAAGAAATCCCTCCGTCCTCACAAGAACACACATTTCCAAATACTACATGCCCGGATCATACTGAATTTGAATTGCCAGGTCAACCAAATTTGGATAATGATTATGTTCCGAATACCAAATTTTTTGGGATATTTGAAAATGCTACCGTTAATAATAATTTAGTTGATGATGAAGAAGAAGACGAAGAAATAGATGATGAAGCTGAAGAGGGATTACATAATGAAGATGAGGAAGAAGTAGACGAATATTTGAATATTAATATGAATGAGAGTATTGATGTCGATGCAAACTTTATTGATGGCTTCAATAATGTCAACGCTCATGTTACGGAAGAAATAGCACAAAGTGTGAGAGTAAATCATAGTCCACAAGAATCGTCCGGTTCATCTACCGTAGATGAGTTCTACATTGGGCAAGAGTTTCAAAGTAAAAATTCGATTCAACATGCGGTAAATTTGTACTCCATCAACAAACATCGGGAAGTGCAACTTTCTTAACTTTAACGACTGTGGAGGTTCTTCACTTTCCAGAAAGTTGCAACTTTCTGGAAATTGAAGTTTTTTTTATAGGAAAAGGTGGAGTCTGGCCACCCTGTTTTATTAATAAGTGATTAATAAAACAAACTCAGAGTACTGAGCTTACCACAAAATCCTACAAACAAAACAGAATAACATAACTCCACCCCGAACATTGGGGGTGGGACAAAAGACAAAACATAGGCTAGCCACAAAGAAATACATCATACCCCCCAACAAACCCTGGGGTGGTAGGTATCAATTACCATCACATACCGTGCTGGCTACCAATCGATCGTCGGTCCGATCTCGATCTCCTCGTCATCAAACTCCTGAACCTGGAATACACTGGCGATTCTTCCCCTGGGACCTGCTGCTGTCACATTAGCCCAAAATAAAATAATATGCATAATATGAGTCAAATTGCCAGAAATACTATTGCAAGTTCTACGAAAGTAAAGATTATTTCTGTCTAGCCAGCGAACCCAGGTCATTGCGGCGATAGCGATATACCACGCTTCTCTCATAGCACCCCTTTCCGTCGTGAACTTAGGTCCTACCCACAGGTCCTCATATGTAGTAGGGTATTGAGATGTCCTTAAGGCACTGAGTACCTTTACGATAACCGCTTTGCTCCTAGGACACTGAAGAAAAAGATGGTCTCTAGTCTCCAGTGTAGCGTGGTAGAACCCGCATTGAGAGTCCACATTCGGTTGGCACTTAGTGAGGTTTTCTCTAGTCAGGTTCGCATCATTTAGCACCAACCATAGGAAAACTTTGATTTTTTGAGGGGCTTTCGTTCTCCAGATAACGGCAAACCACTTTGGTGAACATCCTCTAAAATGGATGCAATTATACATGGAGCAAACCGTGAACTTGCCGTTCTTATCGAATTCCCAGGTTTTCTTATCGGGCCCCTGGGAGCAGGCAATTCCAGTATTGGTGATGTAGGCCTGAAGTTCCATTAATCTGAGCTGGGAGTCTAGGTCGAGTGGTTGTTTAAAAGATGGATTCCAGCTGCCTCTTTTCCATCCTGCCGTCACCGTGCAGTGTGGTTGTGTCGCCTGCTCATATAGGTCGGGGAACAGGGATCTGAGTATGTGATCAGCACACCACTTATCCCACCAAAATCTGGTAAGTCTGCCATTTTTGATAGCTGATTTGGCACAGCACTAGAAGGGTTCGTATGCCTTAGTGATACCTTTCCAGAACCAGGATACCTGCGGGCCTATCCTGAAGCCCAGATTTCTCGTGCCGTTCCCATGCATGTATCCCTGAACAAACTGTTGCCACCCTTCTCCATTAGGGTGGAATACTTTCCACCACCACCTACCCAGTAGTGCTAGATTCATATCTCGAAGATCAATAATTCCTAGGCCTCCAAGAATCTTTTTCATGCACGCCTTCTCCCATCTAATAAGGTGATATCCTCCTCGGTCTGGGTCTGCCCCTTTCCATAGGAAACATTTTTTAGTCTGGTCAATTCTTTGGATTACCCATCACGGCATTTCAAAGAAAGCGAGATAATAGGTAGGAAGGTTTGTGAGGACTGCATTAATTTGCGTGACTATCCCTGCCAAAGAAAGGGCTTTCCCTTTCCAGCCTGCAAGCCGTTTCTCAACCCGGTCAATGATGGCTAGCCAATCCGCCTTTTTGAGTTTCTCGGGTCTTAGCAGCAATCCAAGGTATTGGATGGGAAAACTTTTGATGGGGCAATTGAGGATTTTGGCATGATCCAGCGCCTCTTCTGGGGTCAGAGCAATGGGAATGAAAGCACTTTTATGGAAATTAACTTTGAGCCCCGACCAAGCTTCAAAGCAATACGAAATTCCTTTGAAGACGGTCATTTCTCCTAGGTTCCCATTGCTAAATAGGAGCGTATCGTCTGCATATTGGAGTATAGAGCATCCTTGAGAATTGATTCCCTTAGCCACTGGTACAATCCAACCTACTGTACTGCATTTGCCCATCATGGATCTTAGAACGTCTGCCACGATGGTAAAGAAGGGGTGATAGTGGATCTCCTTGTCTGAGCCTCCGTTTGCAGGAGAATGAGTGGCCCGAAATCCCATTAACCAAGATAGTTGTCCTGCTGGTGGTAAGACAAGTGTGGATCCATCTGATCCATCTGTCCCCGAACCCCCGTCCAGCAAGCGCTTCCAACAAACTGTCCCATTCCACAAAGTCATTGGCTTTCTCAAAATCCAGCTTCAGGAGTGTTACCGCTAAATCTAGTGTGGGGGCAAACAGATAGAATTTATAGATTCTTGAGAAAACGAACAAGGCAAACCTGTTGACCTGTTGACCTTCACCGACTTGTTGACTTGGTCTCTTGCCGCTGCTGCGAACTTGCAAAAAGTGCGAGACACCAGGATGGATCCCGGCGACGCACCCTCCGACGCTCTTGTCAGTAATCTGAATGATTAAGCAAGAACTTTATACTGGAAAAGTATTGATTACCTCTTAATAGTGGTGGATGGGGAGTATTTATAGTTGCCTTAGGGATCAGATTAGGAATGCAATCCCTATGATCAGATAAGGAATGTAATCCCTAATCCCCAGTGAGAGGATAGATGTGAATCAGGGCCATTGATTAGTATTAATTAGAAACCCTAATTCTATCCTGATGGACTGGGTTCATTTCGGGTTGGGACCCGTACCCAGTTGAGGTGGATCCGTTCGCGGGTTATTGGGCCTCGAAAACAGACCCAGTTCCCATTTCAGACCCGTTTGTAGGTGAAATTACCGTTTTACCCCTGAGCTTTAAGATTCATGTTCGATATGAACGGTCCCGATTTAATCCTATTTTTAGCCATATCACGAGTCCCCCACTCCTGGAGACTGAGTTTTATAGTCTTCGAGGAGTAGTTTTGTTGTTCTAATGGCGAATGGAATTTTATCGGTGTTCTTAAGGGAGTTTGGAATCTTGCTCGGGGTGTAACGGTGTTATTCTAGGCTTGTAAAATGCCCAAAAATATTCTCGGAATTTTCTGGATTTTTGGTGAATTTTCCAGATTTTTTCTCATTTTTTTGAATTTTTAATCATTTTCCGAATTAAATAATTAATTATCGAAAATATTAATTAATTATTCTAATATAATAATTATTTTTCCAGAATTTTTAAAATAATTTTTCTGAATTAATAATTATTTTTAGAATTTTTAATTAATTTTTTTCCGATTTTTTAAATATTTTTTTGGATTTTTTAAATAATTAAAACAATTAAAAAAATAGTAATAAATAAATAAATTAAATATTACCTAGACACGTGGCGCGTTCCTGAGCGTTGATCATGATCAGATGTGCGCGCATCGCAAAGTAGATCACGTTTGGACACGTGGCGCGTTTCTGAGCGTCGATCATGATCAGATGTGCGCGCATCGCAAAGCAGATCACGTTTGGACACGTGGCGCATTTCTGAGCGTCGATCGTGTTGTGACGCGATTTTTGAAAAGATCGGACGGTGCATGTAGCTCGGCAACATTTTTCTCCCATTTTGAGCTCGGATTGGCACTTGCTCGGATTCCGAGCAACTTCGTGCACATTTCGCGTAGCTCGAATCCGACCTTGGATGTAAGGCCACGTGGCATCGCCACGTGGCATATATGTATTTTTTTTCCCTCTCGCCCCATTCTGTTCTTCTCCAACTTCTTCTCTTCTTCCTCATGCTTTAACCCACGACCACGAATCCTTCCCTTTCGATCTCGTCTCGCCCCTGACCTCGCCCCCCCTCCGAACTCATTTGGTGAAGATATCGACGACGAGAGCTCGACGACGAGGGGAAAAGGAGCTCAGCGTCGAATGAGAAAGGGGAGCTCAGAGACGATAAATTTGGCCAAGCTCGGTTTTGAAGGTGATGGTGAAAGAGCTCGGTTGAGGGAGAGAGAGCTCGTTGTTGGAGCTCGATGGGTTCGTAGCTCAGCACCGGAGCTTGGAGGCCAGCGAAGATGCGCTCGAGCTCTGGCGGTGGACATGAGCTCGGCATAGGGAGAGCTTTGACGAGGGAGCTCTACGAGTGAAGGTGACGAGGAGCTGTTGTCGAGCTCAGCGAGGGGGATGGGGTCCAGCTCGTTGAAGGAGCTTGATGCCATGGCGAGGCTCGGCGATGTAGGTCGGCGAGGTTGGGAGCTCGGCGGAAGTGGTTCGGAGCTCGCCCATGTGGTTGGTCGAGGGAGGCGTCGGAGGTGGAGCTCGGCCATGGAGGTGGCGAGCTCGACTTTGATAAGGTTGACGATGGGGTCGCTCAAGCGTGGAAGTCGGCGAGGTTGGGCGTGCTCGGCATTGGAGAACTCGAGCTTGACGGAGCTTGGGGGAGTGAAGCTCGGCGCGAAGTGGTTCGGAGCTCATGGTTGACGAAGAGGTTGCTCGGCGAGGAGTTGGGTTTTTCGACAAAGATTGAAGATAAGCTTGGGTTTTCTTCTTGTTCGGTTTTGGCGGGAAAGTATAGAGAAGAAGGGGGTGACGTAGTACGGGGTTCGGGTTTGGATCCCTTAACGGGTCCGAACCCGACCCTTATGCTCCTCTCTCCTTTTTTTTTTTTGCTTGTTCAGGGAATCCGAGCACGTATTTTGAGGGACAATTTTGGCCATTTTGCAGCTCGGTAGGACAGTAGCTCGGATTGTAGATTTAAGCTTCGTGGCTTGATCTGGACGGTTGATCACGATCGTGGCGCGAATCACGAGACAAGAGGCTCAAATTTCGAGAAAACGTTATATTGTCGTTTTATGGAGACGTGGCGCGATCTGAGCCGTTCATCAACTTTTGCGCGATTTTCGTAAAAATTCAACGGTTGGAGTTGCTCGGTATCGTTTTTCTTCTCTTTCGAGGGTCGGATTGGCACTTGCTCGGAATCCGAGCGAAGTGGCTCGTTTTTCCCTCGCGCAAGTGGCTCGGCTCGGATTTCCGAGCTATTCGGCGCATCTGTATTGCGATCCACTTTTCCGGTGCTACGGAGGTCCGATCGGGGCATGCGACCTCTCGTTTCGAAGCTAAGTTGAAGATCTACATCTTCTCTTTAGGAGTGGGATGAAGATTCACCCTCCTTCATGGTCAAAATAGCCCTGCAACATCCTTGTCTTCATGAAGTTGAGAAGTGTTTTGGTCTTCGGGTTTTTGGAAGAGGAGCTCCACTCTTAGGGGCGGAGAAGATGTGCTAGGAAGACCCTTGTAAGATGTGCTAGGAAGACCCTTGTAAGATGTGCTAGGAAGATGTGCTAGGAAGACCCTTGTGCTAGGAAGACCCTTGTAAGATGTGCTAGGAAGATGTGCTAGGAAGACCCTAGGGGCGAAGAAGGGGCGCGAGTGGCTCGGATCGCTAGTTGCTCGGCTCGGAATACCGAGCGACGTGGAGCGATCTAAGCCGTCGGATCTCAGTGCGGATCTCGAGGTGGGCACAGTTTCCAAGAAAACACTATCTTGCCGTGTAGTGGTGCTGGCACGATCTGGGCCGTCTGATCGAAATCTTACGCGAATTTTGAGGGAAAAGTCGTTTTTCTCCAATTCGCAGCTCGGATTGGCACTTGCTCGGAATCCGAGCTATTCTCTTGGTTGTTGAGGTCGGGTCGCCTGTCGCTCGGATTTTGGTTCCGAGGGACGTGGGGAGTCATTTGGGAGACAAGTTTGAGGAGCAACTCTAGGAGAGAGTTGTGAGCTCCGAACTCGTTGAGAGGAGGTCCGCCTTGGAGGTGAGCGGAGCGAAAAGCTTGACTTTAGGAGAGAGCCATTTGGGAGACGAGTGTGAGGAGGAACTCTAGAAGAGAGTTGTGCTCCGAACTCGTTGAGAGGAGGTCCGCTTTGGAGATGAGCGGAGCAAAGAGCTTGACTCTAGGAGAGAGCCATTTGGGAGACGAGTGTGAGGAGGAACTCTAGGAGAGAGTTTTGCCCCGAACTCGCCGTTTAAGTGAGAGGATCAACGGTCGTGGGAGCAGTTCCGAATGGCGAACCACTTCTAACTCGCTTACGAGTAAGTTATTTGAAGCGGAATTGAGCCAAGTGTTGGACTCCGAACTCGTCGTTAGAGGGATTCAACGGTTGTGGGAGCAATTCCGAATGGCGAACCACTTCTTACCCGCTTATGAGCGAGTAATTTGAAGCAGAATCAAGCCAAGTGTTGGACTCCCAACTCGTCGTTAGAGGGATTCAACGGTTGTGGGAGCAATTCCGAATGGCGAACCACTTCTTACCTGCTTATGAGCGAGTAATTTAAAGCAGAATCGAGCCAAGTGTTGGACTCCGAACTCGTCGTTAGAGGGATTCAACGGTTGTGGGAGCAATTCCGAATGGCGAACCACTTCTTACCCGCTTATGAGCGAGTAATTTGAAGCAGAATCGAGCCAAGTGTTGGACTCCGAACTCGTCGTTTAAGGGGGGTTAACGAGGTGTACGAGCAATTCCGAATGGCGAACCACTTCTTACCCGCTTATGGGCGAGTAATTTGAAGCGGAATCGAGCCAAGTGTTGGACTCCGACCTCGTTGATAGAGCTTAGTAAGTTGTGGGGGCAGCCATGTAAGAGAAGCTGGATTCCGAACTTACCTTTTAGCGAGTCGCGACTCGGAAAGATAGAGAAGCAAGAGCAATAATTTTCAATGAAAAAATGTAAAGTTTTATTGAAATAAACTAAGCGGCTGCTTCAATAGGGCGAGCCATTATTACATGCTATTGGCTGGGTTACAACCATCGGCTTAATTGAAAATCAAGATCCTACTTCTGCAATAAGGTGAAGACCTCTTGAGAGGAGCTGGAAGGTTCTGAGTCTTGAAGCTCGGCGGGCCTTTCTGTTCGTTTGTAGGCTCCTCAGGGGGGAAGCTCGGCCCCCTCTTTGTGGACGAACTTGGTCAGGAGCCCCCGCTGTATGAGTTCTTCGATCTCCTCCTTGAGAGCCCGACAATCATCCATGTCGTGGCCGTGGTCCCTGTAAAAGCGGCACCACTTATCCTTGTTCCTCTTCTTGCCAGGTGCATTCATTCTAGGGGGAGCACGGAGTAGCCCTTCCTTGTCCACCTCCATAAGAACTTCTGATATATTAGCAATGAGGGGGTGAACTTCTCAAAACATGGAGTCGGGCGGCGCTGGCCATTACTGTCCTTCTGGAATTTTTGGGACCCTTCTTCACTTGTGTTCTTCCGTTTGTGTAACACCCCGAATTCCAAATACAACTGAATTCGAGATTTCCACAGGATCTTTACACTTCTTTCGTACAATTTTACAAGGAATTTAAAACTTTTATTTCAACAATAATTACATCAGAGTCTTTTACATCAATACGCAGCGGAATTAATAAAATACAACAATAATGAATGCACAATTATTACAACTTTAACATTTAAGTAGTCAACAGTATCAAATCATCTTTATATCTTCATGTAACTCCAAATCCTGCATATAAAACTTTGGGCGCGTCAGTTGCTTACAACTGACGAAATATTATACACGGCCATCCTCTCTATGCCGGAAATAGTATAACGATTCTTAAATACTTTAGCAAACGCAAACTTGATCACAAACAAAGCTACAAAGGGACTATCCTGTTGATATCGTATTGTGCGGTGCACTTAGTCCTTAATGCAGTTATTTATATTACATGACCCTAATGCACACTTGTTCGGATTCTATGCATCCCATACTACATAGGTCCGAGGGCAAGCCTCTTTATCGTTCTTCATCTTGTAGGGTTCAATCCCTCGCCATGACTTAATCTACTACTGTAACTACGGTAAGTATCCCAGATGATCTATGAGTACAAGCACGTGTACAGAAAACCTAAAGGGGAATCCCACGTCATGTCACGACGCATCGTGAAGACAGCCTGTGGCAATTCAGCCTCCTTCATGGCACACGATCCTCTTGCAGTCACCAAATATCCCACAAGCGTGGCTAAAGTCCGATCATTACTGATTAGTGCCCACGCCATGTCTTGACTAATCAAGCATGCATTCTGTGGCTCACCCCCGCACCGTAAACTCTAGCTCTCATACTTATGTTTTTCTCTCACTTTCATCACATCTTCACTATGTATCTCTTTGTAATTTCGGTAAGTATCATAGATGTTCTATGATTACAAGCACGTGTACAGAAAACCTGGAGGGGAATCCCACGTCATGTCACGACGCATTGTGAAGACAACCTGTGGCAATTCAGCCTCCTTCATGGCACACGATCCTCTTGCAGCCACCAAACATCCCACAAGCATTGCTACCGGGATGGTACTCTGGAGTAGTATCCACGTCATGTCACAACGCATCGTGAAGACAGCCTGTGCATACCCTCACAACACCCATCCAATGGCCCTCATACTCATGTTTTTCTCTTACTTTCATTACATCCCTACAATGTTTATTTTAAAAGAAAATCATTACAGCCTAGAGCTAGCTTACCCTACCGGACTTAAATCAAAACAACAGAGACAGTCAGCCTACCTGGCTACTTCTCAAGAGACGCTCAACCCTCAACGGTTAGCTCTCAAAATCATAAATAAAACTGCCGGTCACTAGGGTCTCGCCTAGCCTCTAGATTCCAACAACTATCTCTTCTAAGATCAACAATATTTCATAATCAATCTCAAATAACTCTTCCATTTCTTTTGTTCACAACTCTTTCTCAAAACATTTCTTTTATAATCTCATAACGTGAGAACAATTCAATTCGATATCTTTGTCAATTTCATCTTTCATATCCTTGTGTGCATTTCAAAATAAACTCATTCAAGTATTAAAAGTCATAAAATCTCGTATTCCAACTTAATTAACTTTCATTTGTCAAAATCAAATCCAAACTTAAGAACAAAAACCAGTTCGGTTCAGTCGACTGGTGACAGTGCCAGTCGACTGTTCAGCAAACATCAAAACATCTCAGTCGGTGTCAGTCGACTGTTCTGCTAACATCAAATCATCACAGTCGGTTCAGTCGACTGGTGACAGTATCAGTCGACTGTTCCGCAAATACTTTGAAAACTCAAACACTAAAATTCAGGATAGCAGCAGTCGACTGTGAAAGTAGTCAGTCGACTGTCCTGCCGATAAAAACCCAATTTCTTATACTTTCCAGTCGACTGAAAAAAGTAAACAGTCGACTGTCAATTACACTAATTACAGCCTGCATATATTTTTCGACCCTTTTGATTGATTTGTACTTCCATATAAAAATATAGATCATTTCCAGAATGTATTCCTTTAAAACAATATCATATATGTTCTCAAATTCACAAGTTTCTCATTTTTCAATGAAATCTTTAAAATGCATCAAAACATATATCCAATCGATTTTCCAAATAAACTGTTGTCTTTTATCAAAATCACGTTATAAAATCTCTATACTCACATAAATAAATATTTTGAGGCTAGAATCACACTTCTTTGCTACATTAGCATCGAAAGTCATTTCTGCAGATATTTGCATTATTTCAATTACTACTTCAACCATGCATCATACAATTAAAACTTACCAAATGGCATATATTCTTGCATGCAAATATTCTAATAATCACCATAACACATTGTGAATCATAAATCTAACAATTCACATTTATCACAATAATCAGAATTTAGCAATCAATTTCTACAACAACTAGCATGTAATCTCATCATACCAATTCAATTTCAACAATTAGTTTGTATATCATCTATCATGCAAATTGCTATTACTAAATTAGAAAGTATTTAAGAAACACCCACCTAAAGTTGAAGAAGTTGTACTCAAATGAACTCCTAGAATTAGAAGCTCCTAAAGAAAACTCCATTTGCAATCTCCTCGAAATCCGTGCACCAAAACAAGCCCCCCACATCCTTCTCTACTTTCGGCAGCATCCAAGAAGGCAAAAGCACTTCATTTGCATCTTCAAATATGCACATACTATATATATACACATGTCTACACATATATATATATGCGCACATTGAATTGTATGATGGGTAAACAAAAGGCAAGGAAGGATTTGTTGGACTTGGGGTTGCTTGGAGGATTACTTTCGGAATAGGGCAGGAGAAAAGGAAGAAGGGGATGAGAAGAGTGTGAGAGATAGGTGACATTTTATAGATTAAATTAGTAGGTAGTTAGAATAACTAATTGCCCACTTCTCCACTAACTCCACTCTTAACACAGTTTCAAAACTCAAATTATTTCCCTCTTACTTTCAAACCAAACTTTCAGATTTCCCTCTTCTTATAATCAGCCCGGCCCCCAAAGGTGTGCACATCGCACTTGTGCATGTGCACGTGCTTTGTGTACAAAATAATTTATTTATTTAATCCCTTTAAAACAATTTATTTATATATGTAATAAACATATAAAATTAACTTAAAAATTATACTTTTCATGAACAATTAAAATAAACACACATAATTTCATGAAATTCATTTTGAAAGAATAATACGCTTAAAACACGTGCACCGAAACACGTGCGTCGCCCGTAAAATCTCAAAAATACAAAAATTGACTTTATCGACCGAAAAATATTTATAGTTAATTGGAATGCAACATAAAGTATATTTAATATACATTTTCTATGATATACTCAAACATACAGAAAACACGTGTATTGCACGTAAAAATTTATTTTAATTATAATAGACAAAAATTAAATTCTATTTACAAAAATGAATTTAAACATGTTTATAAAAATAAATAATTGAAACCCATCGAAAACTTTGCACGTAACGGTGGAATGTCCAGAATCGACACGTGCATCGATTAATATGTAAAAAGCACGTAAAACTCAAAGATTGAAATTTAGCATTTGAGTTGTCTCAAATGGGATTTTAAGAATACGGAATTGCATAAATAATTGGAATTCAAAATACATATCAAAATGCGTTATGGATATAATCAATAACAGTACAAAATGCACGTGCGTAACACCCGAGGGCAAAATTGTCATTTAAATTTTGCGGGATGTTACAGTTTGTTCCCGGAAGATGTCTCCTCAAGAGCAAGGGGGTTGAGAGCCTCTTCCACCTGTATGTACTTCTCCATCCTGAGTAGGAGCTCTGAGAAGTTCCGAGGAGGTTTCTTGGCAAGGGATACCCTGAGGTTGGCATTAGTGACGTTGCGCTCGAATGCGGCAGAGGCTACTGACTGGTTGAGGAAGGGAATGGACCGGGCTTCGGCGGTAAAGCATCGAACGTAATCCCTTAGGTGTTCACCCTTTTCTTGGTTGAGGGTCACCAGAGATACACTTGTTTTCTCGGCCCGGCGGCTACTCACGAAATGAGTAAGGAAGAGCGCTTCGAACTGATCGAATGAGAAGATGGAGGCCGGGGCGAGTCGAGAGTACCATTCTCGTGCAGACCCCTTCAGCGTGGCAGGGAAGATCTTGCAGAGGAGGGCGTCTGAAGCATGGTGGATCATCATGAGAGTTTTGAAACACTCTATGTGATCTGCGGGGTCTGACTCCCCGGTATACGTCTCGGAGTGAGGTGGCTTGAAGTTTTCTGGGATGGGGGCCTCCATGAGGGTGCGGGAGAATGGAGGTCTGCTCGGGCGGAGGTTTATTGCCCATTGCTCTTCTTCCTTGTCAATTCGGCCGAGGCGCCTCTCCATCTCGTGGAGACGACGGTAGACCGAGTCTTCACTTTGATCATACCTTGTCGAGCCCCGGGACTCATCTTTGGACGATGATGGACTGGGGCTGCGGCGATGGTAGCTTGGAGAAGGACGAGGACTGAGAGTGTAAAGGCGGTGGCTCCTAGCTGGCTCATGAGTAGGTGGCCTCTGGTCGTTCTTTGGAGCGATATTGAGGGCCCTTAAGACTGTCGCTTGGAAGTCTTGAAGATCTGCCCTTGTGACTGGTGCCTCTCCAGCTTGGCGGTCCCTATGTGTGGCTCGGCTTACTGGAGAATGAGTTCTCTGCCGATGACGCTGAGAGGACTCTCTTGCCTCCTTGGGGGAGGAGATCTTCTAGTCCTCGGTCGGCGGGGGGTTCGGATTCTTGAAGCCCCTGAGTTTTCGAGTTGATGGACTCGAACAAGGGCTCGCTATCCATTCAGGCGAGTTCTAAGGTCGACCCCCTTTTGGCGGTCAGCAATCACTTGACGAAGATCCCGCTCGGGAGGGCTTTGAGAAGCCATCGATTCAACTGAAGGATTGGAACCCGCGACTTGATCATGAGGAGGATGTTGCTTCGGATGACTCTGACGGGAGCCCCCCTGGGCAGCCCCCCGAGACCCTTGAGGGGCCTATTGAGTAGAAGCACCTTGAACCGGAGGAGGGAGAGGAGGAAGGGAAGTGGTTCTTCGGTTGGAGACCGCTGCCTTTCCCTTCTGTTTTGGATGCATGGCTTGAAACTAGTATCGTTGATGAAGAGAGGTGAGGTTGCTATTTCGTTTCCCACAGATGGCACCAATCTGTTACCGCTAAATCTGGTGTGGGGGCAAACAGATAGAATTTATGGATTCTTGAGAAAACGAACAAGGCAAACCTGTTGACCTGTTGACCTTCACCGACTTGTTGACTTGGTCTCTTGCCGCTGCTGCGAACTTGCAAAAAGTGCGAGACACCGGGATGGATCCCGGCGACGCACCCTCTGACGCTCTTGTCAGTAATCTGAATGATTAAGCAAGAACTTTAAACTGGAAAAGTATTGATTACCTCTTAATAGTGGTGGATGGGGGGTATTTATAGTCGCCTTAGGGATCAGATTAGGAATGTGATCCCTATGATCAGATAAGGAATGTAATCCCTAATCCCAAGTGAGAGGATATATGTGAATCAGGGCCGTTGATTAGTATTAATCAGAAACCCTAATTCTATCCTGATGGACTGGGTTCATTTCGGGTTGGGACCCGTACCCAGTTGAGGTGGATCCGTTCGTGGGTTATTAGGCCTCGAAAACAGACCCAGTTTCCATTTCAGACCTGTTTGTAGGTGAAATTACCGTTTTACCCCTGAGCTTTAAGATTCGTGTCTGATGTGAACGGTCCTGATTTAATCCTATTTTTAGCCATATCAAGGAGGTAGCTCTTAGCGTTCGAAGCATGGCATTGATGGATAGTCTCTTCAGCCGTAGCTATACTGTCCTGAATACATCTTCCCTTAATGAAGCCCGTCTGGTCCTGGCTAATGAGGCTGTCCATTTCCTTCCCTAGTCTGTTAGCGAGAGTCTTGGTAATGATCTTAATAGACCAGTTAAGGAGACTTATTGGGCAAAATTCTCCAACTTGACGTGAGTCTTCTTTCTTAGGAATCAGCACCACCTCCGCGTAGTTGAATCTCCCTAATTTGAGTTTATGCTCGTAGAAGTCTTCGAACAGCTTTAGCAGGTCACCTTTGATTTTCTCCCAGAATATCTGATAGAACAGAATCGGGAAACCATCTGGACCTGGAGCTTTATCTTTACCAAGTTGTTGGACTGCCTTCCAAACCTCCTTCTCAATGAAGGGTGCTTCAAGGGATTGAAACTTAGGGTCTGAGGTACCTGCTAGGTCTTGCCAGAAATCTTGTTGGAGAAGGACTCTCAGGTTCGCTTTGTGCCCAAAGAGGCACTTGAAGTGGGACTGGAAAGCCAGCTTAATAGCAACGTCGCCTTGTACCAGTCCAGAATCCGAGTTAATTGAGTGAATGTGGTTAGATCTACGCCAGGCACTGGCAACTCGGTGGAAGAATGCTGTGTTCGCATCTCCCTCTTTGAGCCACGAAATTCTAGACCGTTGTTGCCATCTGATTTCCTCAAGCCTGTAGAGCTGGTCAATTTCCTGTCTGAATTGGAGCAATCAATTCCGCTCTTCCTGTAGTAGATCCCTAGATTCTTCCGTCTTTTCAAGTTCATCAATTCCTTCATGAAGGGATTCCTTTGCTCTCTATATCAGCGCAAATCTGGTCTGGTTCCACTTCCTAAGTTTGCCCCTGAGTCGGCAAATCTTTTCACACCATATAGCGGATGCCTCAGTACCCTTGGTCAGGCGGGACCAACTCTCGTTGACCATATGGTGGAAGCCTTGAATTTCTAACCAAGCTTTCTCGAACCGAAATTTTGATGGCCTTCTGGGTTGTTCCTCCCCAGAAGATAAGAAAATAGGTACGTGGTCCGAGGTTGGTTTAAGGAGTGATTTTGCTGAAGACAATGGGAATTTGGTCTCCAGTCCGTGGAGACCAAGATCCTATCTAACTTAGTTAGAATGGGCGCCACCTGCATGTTCGACTAGGTGAAAAGCCTGTCCGAGATGGGGATGTCAACCAATTCCAGGCCTGTGATGACCTCGTTAAACGCTTCCCTGTCTAGGTTCCATGACCCTCAGCCTCTTTGTTCTGAGGCAAATCTTGTGATGTTAAAATTGCCCCCCACTACCCAAGGGTGTGGCCAGTGTGCTTGGATAGCTCTAAGTTCCGTCCAAAATGCTGTTCTAGTGGCAGAAGTGTGCGGTCCGTAGACCACCGTAACCGATTGAATCCACCGGTCGGATCTACGCTGTAGCAATACCGATAAAGTAAATTGCCCGTGGAGCTCGTCCAGACAATAGAAGATGCTGGGGTTAAAACCTAGGGCGATGCCCCCCAGACGCCCCAACTGAAGGGGACATCCTCCATTCGGAAATTCGGCTACCCCCTACTCTACTAAGTCTAGACATGTGAGTTAGTTTGGTCTCTTGGAGACCCACAATGTTAGCCTTAGACCTGGCCACGACTTCCTTAATTATCTCTCGCTTGCCCCGCCCCCCGAGGCCTCTAACATTCCAGAATAGGGCATCCATTAACTACGGTTAGGAGGGGGAACGTGACTCGTTTTGGCAGTGACTCGTTAACTCAGTTAACAGCCTTGATTTTACCAGGGCCGTTAACTGAGTTAACGACTGTGAAGGTTCTTCACTTTCCAGAAAGTTACAACTTTCTAGAAATTGAAGTTACTAAGACTCGTTAACTCAGTTAACGGCCTTGGTTTTACCAGGGCCGTTAACTGTGTTAACGACTTTGTATCCTTCACTATCCAGAAACCAACTAATCTTTAAATCAGCTTTCCACAATATCAGCTTCATATCTCAACTTTCATATCAAATCAATATCAGCTTCATATCAAACCAACTTTCATATCTCAGCTCAAATAAACTCAGATAAACTAATTCAGACTTTCATATCTCAGCTCAACTTTCATATCTTAACTTTCATATCCTTCACTATCCAGATACACTCAGATAAACTTGTATAAAACCAACTCAAATAAACTCAACTCATCTCAAAACACATATCAAACCAATTCAGACCAGCCATTATCAGATAAACTCAGACATAACATACACACCCTTACATAACAATAACCTACATCAGATAAACTCACATCAACACTTCCTAAACTCATATCAGATCAGCATTTCCTACCCATTACAGAACATGAACATAACAAAAACTGATTTGAGATTTAGATGGATGAAGAGATTCCATCAAAAATTACAATAGATTGAGATGAGTAGATAGTGAAATCGAAGACTAGGGTTTGGGGGTTTTGGGTTATAAATCTCCTCGGTAGGGTTTTTAATGAGGAGATGTGAGAAGAGAGTGAGATAGCATGTGTTACTTAAAGATGAACCCAATCGACACTCGTTAACCCCGTTAGTGCACCTGGTATAATGAGGCGCGTTAACGTGGTTAACGAGTCTATACTTAATGATTTTTTTACCAATACCCCTCTTTGAATAAGTCCCCCCCACTGTCCCAATTACGAACGTTAACCCCGTTAACGCGAGTGGTTTTAAAACTAATGCTAACGGGGTTAGCGTTACTATATTGAATGAGTTTTTTGGCACACCCCCACTCGAGGGGAAAAGTGTTATCCCCTAACCCATGCTAACGGGGTTAACGCTAGGGAAACTATTAGAATCGTTAACCCCGTTAGCGACCGGGATGTTTTGGTATTAAATTTTCAAACAGGGACAGTTTCGTACATACTTACAAAAAGTGGGATAGTTTGGTAAAAAATTCAATGACAAAACCCCCCACACCAATCTTTTATTTGATTAGTAATTATGAGAATGGCAATTTTTTTCTCAAATTTGATAAACAAAATGGCTATTGGCATATGTCACATCACCATATTTTTCTCTCTTTCCCACTATATATATATATATATATATATATATATATATATAGAGAGAGAGAGAGAGAGAGAGAGAGAGAGAGAGAGAGAGAGAGAGAGAGAGAGAGAGAGAGACCTTCCATTGTGCACCACCCATGGTGCACACGGTGTGTGCACTCGACCTTCGGGCATTCATATCGACGATCCGAACCGTTCACATTGATCTAAACATCTCAATTAGTTTAAATATATAAAATCAAGTCATTTGGAATTCATTTGCTCATCCATCATGTCATTATAAAAAAAAAGATATTCAGTCGTACAATTTTGTAACAATTCAACGCATGAGCAAATAAATTTCAAATGACTAGATTTTACATATTTAGACTAATTTAGGTGTGTTGATCAATGTGAACGGTTCGGATCATTGATATGAACGCCCGAAGGCCAAGTGCACACGCGGTGTACACCATGGGTGGTGCACAACAGAATGTGACTATATATATATATATATATATATATATATATATATATATATATATATATATATATATCCACTTGTAGAGAGAGCAATGCTCACAGACCCGTTGCAGACTGAGCTTCTGGCTGTTGGATTTGATCCTTCAAGATCCGACGACCAGGATTACCCTCGCCCATCATCCCCCATCTCCCATTTAAGTTCGGAGGGGTAATTTGGGGATTTCACCCCAAAAAACTCTTCAATTTGTTCTCTCTCACACACTCTTCTTCGCACGCTGTTGATGAAGTCGATTTTTTTTAACAAATTTTTAACTTAAGCTGTTGTTGGAAACAACTGTCTAAGGTAGTTTTTGAAACAACGACAACGACCTAGGAAGATAAGTTTTTACAAAACTTGTATAACCTATGCCATTGTTTTAAAAAACGATTAGGTTATACTAAAGTTGTTGTCTGAAACAAAGGCTACGGTTGTTTAAAAAATTACCTTAGGCTGTTGTTTGGCTGTTGTTGAAAACAACAACCTAAGTTAAAATTTTGTCAAAAAAACTGACTTTGTCAACTACGCGAGAAAGAGTGTGTGAGAGTGAATAAGTTGAAGAGTTATTTGGGGTGAAATACCCAAATTACCCCTTCACAACTTAAGAAAGAGATGGGCGGGATCGATCAGGACCGTTGGATCTTTGATCGATCCGATCCAATGGCCCACAAGCCTATTTGCAATGGGTCTGTGCAAACAGACCCGTTTGCAATGGAGCACTGCTTTTTTTTATATATACACTATTATATATATATATATATATATATATATATATATATATATATATATATATATATATATATATATATATATAGATAGATAGATAGTTCTCTTCCATTGTGCACTAGCCATGCTGTCCATTCGGCCTTCGGGCCTTTATATCGACGATGTGAACCGTTTGCACTAATGTACACGTCTAAATAGGGATGGCAAACGGGTCGGGTCGACCCGTGAACCGCCCGCGACCCGCTCGTTTAACCCGGCCCGCGACACTATGGTTCGGGTTCGGGTCGAACCCGTTAACGTTAACGGGTCGACCCGGGTCGCTAAAATAACGAATCCAACCCGCTCAACCCGGCCCGGTAACCCGCGAAAAAGGACCCAACCCGCTCGCCAACCCGTGGGTCGACCCGCGGGATGCGAACCGTTCGACTCGCTCCAGGTTGACCGTTGACCCGCTGGCCCAATGGCTAGTTACTGTAGCACAGAGCCGTTGAACGGCTCTTTTAGCCGTTTTGGGTGTTTTTTGTGTTTTTTTTTTGTGTGTTTATTTTTACCCTATAAATACCCCCCAAAACTTAAACAAAAAATTCATACCTTACTCTCTTACTCTCTCTACTATTATTACTCAATTTATTTCAATTTGTGAACAATTGAACAAACAAGCTAGCAAGTCATATACACGATCAAATTCCGATCGTATCGAAGTCAAAATTCAACAACGTATTCAAGTCTTCAACTCTCCTCCAACTCCAAGTGATCAAGTCTTCTACTCTCCTCCAAGCTCTCCTCGTGCCTTCAATTCCGGATTTCTACTTCTACTTCTACTTCTATTCTTATTTTCACGGATTTTTTTATATACGCGTATCCACGGTGAACAGTATCAAAATTTCATATCCCTATTCTTCAATTTTTATTATTTTTGTAGTTATAATTTTTGGTATCTTGTTTGTTTGTTGGTTTTTTGATATTCTCTCTCACAATCCTCTTGTTTTCTAGATTTTTTTGTAACTTATCGCCCCTACATTGTGTATTTTTTTTTACACACACTACTACATATAAACATGTCTAGATCACGCGGTAGCGGTCGTAGCCAAAGTGGGCAAGATTCCACTGGTACTTCCCGTAGGCCACCAATTGTCCCACATAGTGAGCCCGCCGAAGAGTACCATGATTCTCCTACCCAACAATGGGGTACACACGATGAGTTTGTAGGAGACATACAATTAGAAGAAGAAGAAGAAGAACCAACCAAAACAACACAACCCCCTAGTGGTAGGAAAAGTAGAGAGGAAAGTAGTGATTGGCATAAATTTTATGATTTTATCCCGGACAAAGAAACTCCGGGTATAGGTTTGAAAATTTATAAAACTTGTTCTAAGAAATACAAATTCAAGAGGGGTGATGGCACGGGTACAATTAAGCGACACATCCTAAGTGTTCATAAAGATCTTCTTGTTGACCTACCCGACCAACAAAAAATTCACCCTAGGACCGGTCTAGTTGATAGTCACCCTTATGATTCCGATCTTGTTCATCGGAAAATGACCCGATTAGTAATAAAGGAAGAGTTACCATTTTCCTATCCCGAGAGTAGGGATTTGGAAAATTTTAATCAACCGGCCTTAAACCCTCACTTTAGAAGAATCTCGAGAAATACTTGCAAATCGGATTGTTTTAAAATATACAATGAAATGAAGGACACTTTGATTGATTTTATGGAGTTTAACTTGTAGAGTTAGTTTAACTTCGGATTGTTGGACGGGTTGCAACAATATTCCAATGATGGGAATAACCTGTGATTGAATCAACAATGATTGGATTCTTCAAAAAAGAATCATATCACTTGCCGCATTGCCCTATCCCCATAGTAGTGTTGAAATAGCAAACTGTATTTTGGAAATTTGTGATGTTTTTCATATTCGTGATAAAATTATGTGTATTAGTTTTGATAATGCAACTAACAACAATGCATCAATTAGTATTTTAAAATCCGCATTAAACCCTCCATCTGACAATATTTTTCATGTTAGATGTGCATGTCATATTTTAAATTTATGTGTTCAAGATGCATTAAAAATAGCCGATCCATATACAGTTAAAATTAGAAATTGTGTAATTTTATTGCATTAAGTGGCACCGTATTTCAAGAATGGAAAAATTGGTATAGGATTTCAAATGTACCTTTTAGAAAATTTTCAAAGGATGTTAAACACCGATGGAACTCTACTTTTGATTTACTACATGTTGTTATCGAATATAAAGCATGTATAAATAATTTTTGTATCGCAAAAAATATGGCAAATTTTGAAATGACTCCCCCCGATTGGTTTTTTGCCGAATCTTTGTTGAAATTTTTAGAACCATTTAAAATCGCAACTTTAAAATTTTCAAAATCATATGAATCTACTTCTAGTACCATTTTTATTTCAATAGTTACTATGATGCAAATTTTTAACGAAATGTTAAATGATGCTTTTGTTGGTGATATTGTAAAACCTGCATACAAATTTTTTTTGAAGTATTTTAATCCTCCTCCTATGTTGTTTTGTGTTACTACCGTTATGGATCCTCGTATCAAATTAGAAGGTATGAAGAGTTTGATTGAAATGTTTTTTGCATTACTTGGGGAGGATGAAGAAAAAGTGATTGATTGCGCTTCTTTTTTAGTTAAATTTGAATCTACATTAAATAACTTGTATGATTATTATGATAGATCTTTTGCTTCTAGTAGTACAACTTCTGTAATTAGTTCTTCTTCTGCTACTTTTAAAGGTAAGGGTAAGAGTAAATTTGATGATAGAACATTTAATTTACTTACACAAATTCAATCCAAAAAACTTAGGACTAATGAACCAAATAAATTAAATTGGTATAACCAACAAGATTCTGAGTCTTCTGTTTCTTCACTAGATATTTTACAATGGTAGAAAGACCATGAACACACTTATAGTATTCTTAAATATATGGCTAAAGATCTACTAACTACTCCTGTGTCTACAGTTGCATCTGAAAGTGCATTTTCTTCAAGTGGCAAGGTTCTAGCTGATTACAGGAATCGCTTGAAGCCCGACTCGTTAGAGATGCTCATTTGCACAGAAGACTGGCTTAAGGCTGAAGATAGGACACAAGGGAAAACATTATCTACGTCCACAAGTGGGAGCAACTCGCCGAAAAAACAACAACAACAACATCAATAGCAACCAAAATGAAGAATTCAAGACCAACAACAACAAGTCAACAACAACAAATTGAAGGCCATCAAATTGAAGACAATTGTAAATAGATAAAAAATTGTATTAAATCTTTGCTTGTTATTTCAAAATTCAAATTAGGAAAATTGAAGTAAATTGAAATTGTATAGAAGAAATTTGTTAGTGTATAAAACAAATTTGTGAAATCTTTATTTGTTATTACAAATTGTGAAACTTGTATAACTTGAAATCATATGAATAATAAATCATTTTTTTGTGGCAATTTCACTCTTTCAATCTTATTTTTATTATTACGATTTTTAATGTTTATTTTTTTTAAAAATTTTTTTAAGTAAAAAATAAAAATAAAAAAATAAGTTCACTCTCTAACCGGGCCAACCCGTGACCCGACCCGGACCGACCCGGGTTGGACCCGAAAGGGTTCATGGGTTGGGCGGGTCGCGATTTCATCTCTTCGACCCGGCCCGGCCAGGCCCGGTTAAGCCTCCGACCAGTCCCGAACCCATCCACATCTACCTTCAACCCGGGCGGGTCCGACCCGACCCGGCCCGGCCGACCCGAATACCAACCCTACGTCTAAATTAGTCTAAATACGTGAAACCAAGTCATTTAAAATTCATTTACTCATACATTGAAGTGTTACAAAATTTTATGGCTAAATATCCTTTTTTTATAGTGACGTAATGGATGGGCAAATAAATTTTGAATGACTTGATTTTAAATATTTAGACTAATTTAGACGTGTAAATCAATAAGAACGGTTCGGATCGTGGATACGAAGGCCCTAAGGCCGAGTGCACATGAAGTGTACAGCATGCTAGTGCACACAGAAGGTTTGTCTATATATATACAGAAGGTTTGTCTCTCTCTCTCTCTCTCTCTCTCTCGCTCTCTCTCTCTTTATATATATATATATATATATATATATATATATATATATATATATATATATATATATCTACTATTATAATGGGAGAAGGGGTTAGTGTCATCTGTCATTGTTGTCATTTTGAAGCCAACACGTGCAGCGCACGTGTTGGCAAAATGACCCACTTTGGTAAATATTTTCGAAAGTGGACCAGTTTGGTAAATATTTTCGGAAGTGGATCAGTTTGGAAATTATTTTCTTTTTATCCTCTTCATTAACCCTTCAATTTTTCCCACGTGCACGTGTGCACGTGTAAACTACTAGTATATATATATATATATATATATATATATATGCTAACCCAAATGGCAACTATGGGTGCAAACCCAAATGGCTACCCGATGGGTGCAGCTGCTCTTATCAGATATTGTTTCATTCGATTGGTTATTGCAGGGGGTGGGCCTGTTTCGACTTCATCGATTAATGTGGCTGAGAGGTGAGGGTTGTGGGCAGCACTTAAGGCTTTATTGTTCATTGATCATTGTGGCTCAATTTGTGTGGAAGGAGATTCAGGAGTTGTGGTAAATCAGGTTGTTGGTAGAACTAATGGGGATCCTATTCATCAGGACATTCTTCGGCTACTTGATGGGTGAATTGTTTAGTCAATTAGGCATGTGTTTCGCAAATGTAATAACTCTGCTGCTCTCTTGGCTAGCAGAGGTAGGAAGGCTAGTGGGGAGTTCATGACTGTTGGGGAAGTGGATGAGGAGCGTATGGCCTTGTTGAAGGTTGATGCTCGGGGTGCTTTTCGTTTACGCTAGTAGTTTTTGATTTGTAGGCTTTTATTTTGAAAAATAATAATAATAATAATAATAATAATAATAATAATAATAATCAAAAGAATAGAAGTCGAAATGGACAATTGATTATCCTACTAGTTGCATGTTAAGTTAGAAAGTTAAATAATTTTTTTAATGGTCAAGTCAAGAGCCCGATTCAGTAGAAAGAAAACAAAACCAATCAGAAACAACGTACCACAATAGAAAATTATAGAAGGTTTTATTTTCCAGCCATTGACGATCAGAAGGTATAAAAAAAGCTTGTTGCCCCTCAAGGTTTCTCACCACTGTAGAGAATAACTGGTATAATCAGTCCTTTTAATGAGTGAAAATAGAGTGAGGGCCTATTTATAGACAGGCCTATTTATAGACAAGCTTGAAGGTAGGAGGTGTGATCTTATAATGCAAGATTCATCTCTATTTTTCTCAACAGGTTTCCTTTTCAGACATCAGTTTGGCTTTTGCTCATATTCAAATGCTGCTGTCTCATGTAGTGGTTGGTGGTCGGTTGGTCCCCAGTAGTAGTAGCAGCAGCAGCAGCAGCATTAGTAGCCATAATAGGAGAAGATTAACACTAGATTATATGCTGTAATATTCACCTAATTAATCACTAATTAAAAAGAAAGGTAATGCACACATGTCTTTCTTTCTTTCTTTCTTGCTTCATTTAGTTTAGTTTTTTCTTCTTTTTTATAACATTATCCTCCTCCTCCTTTAGTTCTCTTCTCTCATGTTGAAGATGGGTGAAAGGGCTTTCTCTAGTTCTAAACATTAGACATGAGAATGAGGGGGGGGGGGGGGGGGGGGGGGGCAACTATATAGATCTCTAAGAGTATCATGCTGTTTCTTCTTTTCGTCCTAGTTTAAATTTGCTTTCTTTACCTGTAACGAACAAAAACAAGAGATTAGTTACTGGTAAGAGAAAAGGAAGTAGCTTATCGAATGTAGAAATGTAGGGAAGGTGCTTACTAGAAATAGGGAAGGATTCGAGCGCAGCAGCTTTTTGGGTTTCCCTTCATTTATACAATCCAACAGCTCCATGACCAGAAGAGAACCTGACAAAAAGATTTTCAATCATTCATCAAATTTTGCATCTAACTTTTTTTTTTTTTTGGGCCCAAATTTGATGACTGACTAGCCTGAAAGAGACCAACATTCCAGTGATTTCAAATTATCAAGGAAAAAAACATGCAGCTGAGCTAACCAAGATTGGTCAACAATAGCATCTGTAGGTAATGATTCGACAAGAGATATTTCAACTGCAGCAAACAATCACAAGGTCGAACAAAACACACAAGATTTATGTGAAAATACGAAATGGGAAAAACTAAAAGGATCGTGCAAATTCACTATCTAGAGGAAAGGATTAGAAACATCTCGTCTTTTCTCACTAGCGCTCTTCAGAGTTGTCACACAATTGGTTTCGGATGGTTCTGGACTATATAAATTGAACACTCTGGACCAAATTGGACTCCACGAACTAGATTGGAGACATCAGGAAGAATTTTTTTTTCCCCCTTTTTTTGTTCGAATGTTAGGAAGAAAATTTGTATTAACATTCTGCAGTTGTTAGTTTTGTATGAACTTTAGAGTATTTGGACTATTTGACTAAATTGACTACAGGACCATCTTGCGTATAGTAGATGAAGTCCTCTTAATCTGAGTTTTGTCTCCTCATATTCCACCCATTGTTGTGTTCGACAGTAAAGAACATGTATCTGTTTCTGTTTGCATGGTACACTTGGTCCTTAGGTATACGAATAACCAGGCCCTGCCCCCCAATGGAGGCACGGGAGGCGGCCGCCAATTGCCCCCGACTTTTTTGTAATTTTAGAGGCCCCAAATTTATTTTTCCTTGTATTTATATATACGTATTTTGCCGTAATATTTATTTTAGGGGCCCTCAAATATAATTCTTTTTTCTTTTATTTTAAAAATTAGTACTTGAACCCGCTTATTTTAGTTGGGCTTTGATTTATATGAAGATTTTTTTTTCTTAAATCTCTAAATCTCCATCTATTTCTTTATATATATATTGGTTTCTAAGAATTGTAGCAAAAAAAAAAAAAATTTCCAAAAAAAATTTCTAACAATTTTTTTTGTAAAAGTCTGTTTGGTCTGCTGTTTTTTTCTTTTTTTTGTTTTCCAAAACCCCAAAACCCGTTTGGTTTGGTTATTTTGTGAAAACAGTTTTCACAAAACTCCACTTCAACTATTTTCTGTTTTTTCACATCCTCTCTCTAAATATATTTATATATTATTATTATTATTATTATTATTATTATTATTATTATAATACTATTATTGTAATGTATATTATTATTTCATATATACTATTTTATATATACTATTATAATATATATATATATATATACTATTATTATAATATATATTATTATTTCATATATACTATTTTATATATACTATTATAATATTCGATTATTATTAAAATATATATTATTATTATTATTATATATTACTATTATATATTATTACATATATTATTATATAATTTATTATTATTATAATAAATTATTTAATATATTAATATAATATATTATTATTACATATATAATATTATAATTATTATATGTTATTATATATATGTATATAATTAAATATATTTATTATAATAAATTATTTTATATTATTATATAATATACAATTATTATAATATATTATTATTTTATATATACTATTTTATATATACTATTATTATTATAATATTATTATAATATTATTATAATATTATTATTATATTATTATTATATATATATTATTATTTTATTTGTACTATTTTACATATACTATTTTATATGTACTTTTATTATATTACATTATTATTATATATATTATTATTATTATTATATATTACTATTATATATTATAATATATATTAGTATATAATATATTACTATTATATATTATAATATATATTAGTATATAATATATTACTATTATATATTATTATATATATGATTATATAATATACTATTATTACAATATATTTATATATATATATATATTTATAATATATTATTGTTACATATATATTATTATTATTATTATTATTATTATTATTATTATTATTATTATTATTATTATTATTACATATGTTTATTATATTATATTATATATATATATATATATATATATATATATATATATACTATTATTATAATATATATTATTTTTTCATATATACTATTTTATATATACTATTATAATAATCTATTATTATTATAATAATCTATTATTATTATTATTATGTATTACTATTATATATTATTATATAATTTATTATTGTTGTAATAAATTGTTTAATATACTATTATAATAGATTATTATTACATGTGTAAAAGGGATATGAGCAACTTGCTCATTTAGTAAATTAGCAATTGATTATGTGGCATGCATGTGATACATTGGACAACTAACCCTTTTAATAGTTATCCAATCACATGTATGCCACATCATCAATTGCTTATTTACTAAATGAGCAAGTTGCTCATACCCCTTTTTCCCTTATCACATATATATTATTATAATTATTATAAGTTATTATATATATGTATATATTTAAATATGTTTATTATAATAAATTATTTCATATTATTATATAATATACAATTATTATAATATATTAAGACAGAGATCTAGGCAATCCTCCTCTCATAGGGGGCGCACCGCAATAAGAAGCCCGACTCATGAGATTCGGAAGCTTCTTGAGCGGAACAAAGAGAAAGATACCTCAGTCACTAGGGCCGAATTGGATAAGTTCAAGATCGATATCCTTCAGGCTATCCATGGTAGTCAAGATCTGGGCCAGCTCCCCGAAGAAGGATCCGCCGACTCAACTGGATCCAAGGGGAAGGACAGCCAAGTCCTTTGTCGTATCCGAGAAGTATAAGATCATCTAGAGAAGATGAAGAAAGAGGGAAAGCGCTCCAGCCAGGACTAACGCCCTAGTTGAACTCAATTCAGCAAAACCATCCTCAATGCACTCATCCCAAAGGGCTTCAAATCTCCTCCTTTCGAATCATACGATGGAGAATCATACCCGACCGACTGTATCGAGAGTTTCAAGACCCTCATGATGGTCTACAATGCCACCGATGTGCTCATGTGTCGAACATTCCCCACAACACCGAAAGGATCAGCATGGAAATGATATTCCTGCCTCACTCCAGAGTCAATAATCTCCTTCGAGCTCGAGGAGCTATTCATTGGCACTTCGTTACCAGTCGCAAAGCTGAAAAACAAGTGCTTCCCTATTGGAATTGAAGCAAAGAGACGGAGAACTTCTGAAAGACTTTGTCAAGCACTTCACAGTCGAAGCAAGGTCCATCTCCTCCTTAAATTCGTCAGTGGCAGTCGCCGCCTTCCGCCACAACATCACTAACAAAGATCTGAAAGCCTCCCTCGCAAAAAAGCCGCAAAAAAATTTCACTGAGCTCCTGGAAAGGAGTGACAAGTATATCAAGGTCGAGGAAGCTTTTTATTCTTAAGGCAAGAACGATTCATCTTCCGGGAACAAATGGAAGAATACATGCGAGGAAGAACCCATGAAGTTTTAGAAAGATGGTACAAGTCAACGTCGTCCACCTCTAGCACCATGCTTCGACAAGTTCACTCCTCTCAACACAAGCATATCAGCCATCCTTATAGAGGTCGAGAAGGATGGAATAATCCGCCCTCCCCCAAGATCTCAACGTCTAGTAAGAGAAGAGACAAAAATAAGTGGTGCACATTTCACGGAGATCATGGACACACTACTGATAACTATCAAGTCCTTAAAGAAGAAATAGAAGTTCTGATTCGCAAGGGCTATCTCTCCAAATTCATTCAGAAAGATAACAACGCCGAAAACCCTCTCCCCGCGGGGCTAATAAGCATTAAGAGAGGTCATCCGAATCGCAAGACTTTGAACACATGCCCGTTCTCCACTCAATTCACAAAGGCCCGATGGGGAGAGATTCCAACTCCTCCCGCAAAGATGTCGTCAGAAAATTCAACTCTATAGATAACATCCCACCTACCAAGAGCACCAGGGTCCCGATATCTTTCTCGACAAGGACTTATAAAGTGTCTGAACGCCTCACTGTTGTGCATTGGTCATAAAACCTTTGCATGGAGAATCATGAGGTACGGCATATCCTGGTGGACAACAGCAACTCAGTAAACATCATTTTCATGAAAACCTTCAATGGCCTCAAACTCTCCCGAGACCGACTCAAGCCAACCGGTTATACACTCTACGGATTCTCCGGTGTACCCGTTCAAAAAGAAGGAATTCCGTCACACATGATGTGACTGAAGGAAAAGCTCCCGTAACTCGAACAGAAGCACTGGACCTTATGAAAGTCAACGTCAAAACTGCGTACAATGCAATATTTTGCCATCTAGGCCTAGCGGTCTACCATGCAGTTGCTTCTGCCTACCACATGAAAATGAACTTCCCGACAACAGCAGGCGTAGGCCAAGTTGTAGGGAGCCAACAGGCAACATGAGCATGCTACACCGCTACAATGGGGGGCTCGGTTCTCTCCCTCGACACTAAAGAGTTACCACCAGAAAGTAGTCACAATAATTCTAAGACTGTAAACATGCTTGTAGCCACTACCATAAATAATCCTGCTAAGAACTTCCAAATCGGCCAAATCATCTCTCACTAGATCCAAACTCGTTCTCATCATAACACAGTTTTAAACCTGAATCAGATGTCTAAAACATTCTCTCTTAGTAGTAGTAGCAAATTTTCTCAATTTTTAATAAAGGTCGGCCCCTAGAGCAGCCATTTAGTTTTACTTTTGAAAAAACCCCTTTCACTACCGGTCATGACATGTCCACTAGAGTAGCCGCTTAGTTTTATTTTTCAATAAATTTTGTACTGATTTTTTGTAAAATTCTTGTACAACTCTACGGATGCATACAATGACTTGAGTGTCAAACTTATACACAAAAATGGCACCAAAAACTTGTTAAAAGCTCCCTATAAGACGGATTCAGAGTCCATACTCATCGCTCGAAGTTACTCCAGCAATTTACAATAAAGCAAGTTTAGAGTTCGCTTTACCATTCAATCTGCTCCTGCAATCGTTAGTGCCTCGAAGACAGATTTGAAGTCCATACCCATGGCTAGATGTTACTTTAGAAACTTGTGACAAAGCAAGTTTGGAGTTTAACTCGCAATTCGATATGCTACTGTAACCTGTTAATACCTAAACTAACAAGTTCGGAATCCATACCCATGGCTCGGAGTTACTTTAGCAACCTACAATTAGGTACGTTTAGAGTTCAACTCGCCATTCGATCTATTCCTGAAACTAGTTAAAATCCCTTGAAGACATATCAGAGGTCCAAAATCATGGATTGCAGTTAATCCAGTAAAACATGCAAAAGCAACACATAGAGTTCAACTCACCACTCGATGTGACTATCACAATTTGTCGGACGACCCATACAGCAAGTTCGGAAAACAACTCTGCCTTACAAGGTGTACAATAAGGATCAAGCATATGAAGAGATTTCATCAAGAATCACAAAACTAATGCAAACCCATATGTTCAGATCCGTTACCACTACAGATATTTACAAATACAAAACGGCGAGTCCAAAGTCCAACTCTCCCTAAGAGCAGCTCGTACGACTAGCCAACCCCCAAGATGATGAATCACAGGACAAGACACCGGCGTGTGGAAGACTTCCTATTTCACAAAGCACAAGTCTCATCACAACTGCAGAATTACGATTAGTCTACATGCTTAAGAATCGGTACAAAAGTCTTGCAAACACTGTACAACAAACTGTCGTACAAGTCATCCTTCCAGCTACACAATAAAGGGATGCTTCGCTTAAGAGACACAAACCTCTTCACAGGCCTCCCACTAGTTAGCAGCTTCCCAGGGTCGCCTAAACTCTCGACGATAAATTTCAAGACAAGCCTCCATTAGGCAGGCAAGCTCCAAGTCTTCCCTACCATCTTCGCCTAAGCAAGCTTCAATTATGTCCCACATAAAGCGCTGTGCAAACGAACGAGTCCCAACTCTGACAAACACCACCTATCATGAAGGCAAGCTTAATGTCCAGAGAACCTCATTCGATGTACACAACTACTTGTCAGCAAAGAGAAGAATGAAATTACCTCAACGCTGAACAAACATAAGTGACTTCACTTCAATATTATGAAGATTCAGAATATCCATAACTCATTCGCTCTAAAAATGAGTTCAGCGCTCCGCATGCCACTTGAGGTCCTCCGGGCAACAACCATCAACTCCAAACAACGAGTTCAATGCTCCGCTCATCGCGCGAGCTCCATCCACAACTCATTAGCTCCAAACAACCAGTTCAACGCCTTGCTCTTTGCTCAGGCTCCATCAACAACTCGTTGGCTCCAAACAACGAGTTCAATGCACCACTCACCGCGCGAGCTCCATCCACAACTCGTTGGCTCCAAACAATGAGTTTAACGCCCTGCTCACCACTCGAGCTCCATCAAAAACTTGTTGACTCCAAACAACGAGTTCAACATCTTGATCTTCGCTTAGGCTCCATCAACAACTCGTTGACTCCAAATAACGAGCTCAATGCTTCACTCACTGCTTGAGCTCCATAAAAAACTCATTGGCTCCAAACAATGAGTTCAACGCTCCAGTCACCGCTCGAGCTCCCTCAACAACTGGCGGGCTCCAAACAACGAATTCAATGCTCTGCTCTCTGCTCGAGCTCTATCAAACGAAACGTTGGCTCTAAACAACAAGTTCAATGCTTTTCTCTCCGTGCAAGCTCTGCCAATAGCTTATTAACTCTGTACTACGAGTTCAACGTCCTGCTCTTCGCTTGAGCTCCGTTAATGACTCGTTAACTCCATACAATGAGTTCAATGCCCCGCTTATCGCTTGAGCTCTTCCAACGACCCCTCATCTTCATTCAATAGCCTCGACATCCAACACCAGCCTAGGATTGTCTCTACGAACTAATTGGGTGCAAACGGCGAGTCCAAAATGCCAGATCTTCCATCTACAAAGCTTGTTGGGCGCAAACAGCAAGTTCAAATGACCAACTCTATCTCACGATTCTCTTTATAACACGCTTATATCAAACGGCAGAGTTGTCTCTCCAAACTTGTTGGGATCAAACAAGAGAGTTGTCCTTACCAAAAACTTGTTGGGAACAAACAACGAGTGCAAACGACCAACTCCGTCTCAGAGTAGCCTCTTCAAACTTGCTGGGCACAAACGAAAAGTTCAACGTTCAATTCCATCACAGAGTTGTTCCCAAACTTGTTGGGTGCAAATGGCAAGTTCAATGTTCAATTCCACCACAGAGTTATCTATTAACTTGCTGAGATCAAACAAAAAGTTCCAGCTCCGCCACAGGGATGTATCTGCAAAACTTGCTTGGCACAAACAGTAAGCTCAACCTGCAACTCCATCACAGAGTTCTATCAAAACTTGTTGGGCACAAACGACAAATTTAAATGTTCAACTCCGTCACAGATTTCTCTCCAAGCCTGTTGGGAACAAACAACGAGTGCAAAAGTCCATATCTGGCACAGAGTTCTCTATTAATTTGCTGGGATCAAACAACAAGTTCCAACTCTACTACGGGGATGTCTTTACAAAACTTGCTTGGCGCAAAAAGCAAGTTCAACGATCAAAATGGTAAGCTCTACGACTAACTCCTCCTTGAAGTTGTCTCTACAAACTTGCTGGATGCAAACGGCAAGTTCAAACGTCCGACTCCATTACGGAATCCACTACTAACTTGCTGGGCGCAAACGGCAAGTTCAACATTTGACTCCGTCACCAAGTTATCTCCAAACTCACCAGGATCAAACAGCAGTTTCTACATCAACTCCATCTCAGAGTTGTCTCCAAACATGTTGGGATTAAACAGCAAGTTCTACACCGACTCAACTATGAGTTGTCTCTCCAAACTTGTTGGGAACAAACAACAAGTTCAACGTTCAACTCCATCTTAGAGTTGCCTCTCCAAACTCGCCGGGGTGCAAAAGGCACATTCAAACGACCTAACTCTATCCAAGAGTTGCCTCTCCAAACTTGCTGGACGCAAACGTCAGGTCTAACATTAGCTCTGTTTGAGAGTTGCCACTCTACAAACTTGTTGGGAACAAACAACAAGTTCAACATCCAACTTCGTCCAAGAGTTGTCACTACAAACTTGTTGGGCAGAAACAGCAAGTCCTATCCACGCAGAGTTCTCTACACGCTTGCTGGGTGCAAACGGCAAGCTCTAGGACCAACCCCATCTCAGAGTTGTCTCAACAAACTTGTTGGGATCAAATAGCAAGTCAGCTACAGCTCTTCTAGGTTACTTACATACGCAAGATTCAACAGTAAAAGCATTTAGCTTGCAGACCAGCAGAATACCTGTCTAACAGTAAAACGCTCGATTGACAAAACAAGCAAACAACAAAACGTTTGGTAGACAAAAGAGCAATCCAATGATACAGGTGAACAAAATGGTCATTGGTTAGCGACGAGGCGCTTATCCCACGGAACGAGTTGACAAGCACGGGAAGCAACGACTCATCAAAGAGCCGCAAAACTCAAGTGACGAAGACAACGAATCAAACGGGTTGAAAGCTCCAAAGAAATAATCAATCCACAACCCAAGCTCCTTGTAACATTCATGCTCTAAAATTTCCGAAAATTCCAAACAAATAAGGAGTTGGATTTTTTTGATAAATGAAGAAGCCCAGGTTGCATCATAATCGGGTTGGGTTTCTAAACCATACCCAAAAAAAAATATCCAAGAGAACAGAATAAAATAGTGCTAAGGCTAAATGGGTTCACGGGTCCCCAATCCTAACCCGTTTACGCCTCAGACCCGAACCTCAACTCCAAAAATACTCCTTCTTCAGAATTTCTTTTTCAAAACCTAACTTCAAACCACACTGCTCGATCACCGCCGTGGCTTGACGGTTCGTAACTCGACCAAGGAGCCCAGTCGATCAAACACCTTCATAACTCGACAAAGGTGCTAGCACGACGCCACGTCAATAGCTCGATCGAAACGTCACTTCTATAGCTCGATCACAACAAAAAGAACCTTGTAGCTCGGCAGAAGACCCACTCTGTAGCTCGATCACAACAATAGAGCCAGGACGACGAGGTTGACCAAAACTCTATAACTCGACCAGACTACTGCTCCCCTAGCTCGACAACTGCCTCCATATCTCGATGAGGAGACAGGGGAGCTCTCATAGCTCAACGAGGGGAATTGCTCCATAGCCCGGCGAGAATGGAGAGCTCCATAGCTCGCAACGTCCATTGCTCAGCGACCAAGGAGCTCATAGCTTGAAAGTTGTAGCTCGACAAAGACCGCAACAAACTACGTAGCTCGGCGAAAAACATAGGTTGACAACTCCAACCCATAGCTTGACTACGCCTATAGATCTACGATGATGAGAAATTGAAGCTCGGCGTAAATAGAGCTAAAGAAAAACTCCATAGCTGTGCCAAGACCTCTGTCTCTCGTAGTTCGGTGACAACGAAGTGGGTATCTCGGCACTCTGGTAGCTCGACAATGGCAAGAAGCCATAGTTCAACTAGGATTGTAACCCCCATTCCCGACAATAGGTATTTTCCGTGTATTTTCTATAATTTAATTTTTATAAATTTATTTTGTACTAAATTCTGTTCAGATCTTTTATTAAAGTATTTTCTAATCGAAAATTTTATTCATTTCGAATAGTGGTGTATTTTGATCTTATTTTCTATATCTTATTGATCGACAATTTATATTTGAGTCCAAAATCAAGTATATTATTATTATTGGATTATTTTAATAAAAATTATTAATCCCGAATATTATTTTGTTGCATGATTTTATTATTGTTATGATTATAATTGTTAATTATTATTTCTTGATTATTTAATTAAAATTCATCTATTGAATTATTTTATTATTGTACTGGATCTGATTTTCTTGGCGAACCCTAATTTATTTTCAAGTCCAATTCATATTCTTTCAATTGTATTCTTCATTTATCTAATTGGATTTAAGTTTTTGATTCATGAGCTATTTTCTCGTTTATTGGGCTATCTATCTTGTGGATTTCATTTTATTGGATTTTGGATATTTTATTTGAACTCTATTGTCTTCAAACCCATCTCTTATTGAACCCTAAAGCCAAAATTATAGTTTTGTTCTCAACCCAAATCCACTATTATTGAATCCTAACCGATTAACCCAATATCCTAATTATACCCTATAAATACAATCCAAATACGAACCCTAAAAACCCAAGAATACAATTTGTAGCCGTCTTTCTCTCTCCTCTCTCCTCTCTTTCTCTCTCCTGGTGGGTTTCTCTCTCCCTGATCAGACCCACCCCCGACCTTCTTCTCCGACCATCTCTCCGGTGACCCCCATCCGCGTCCTCCGTCGCGCCACCCCCTGACGCACCCCGCTAGAGCCAGCAACCCACCAAACACCCCCTCCTCCATCCTCTCTATTCTCCGGCGAACACCCCCAACCCTGTCGACCACTCCCTTCCCCGTCGATCCCACCGCCCAATCGAAACCCCCGACCGCCCTAGTTTCCCCATCCTTCAGCCTATCGTCGCCTCGATCGAACCTCGTGGCTGCTCCCCTTCCCGCTCGACCACGACCCCCTCTTGCTGCTCTCGCCGGTGACCTCCCCGAACCCCCTGCTTACCTATTCCGTCGATCAGAGCCGGCCAATCGAGCCGCCAGCAACAGCAACCTCCTTGCTGCCATTACTCTTTGCTATTGTTGCTTTGTGTTATTTCTCCCTTGCACGTAGTGTACATGTGTTATTTTGCGGGTTCGTGTTGTTGCGGATTTGCGTTCGTTGCTCCGGGATTCTCATCCCATTATTCTTGGTATTCAATTTCTTCGTCCATAAGTTAAATCACTTTTCCTTTTAAATTGTTAATTGTATCAAATTCAAGTGTTACTGAAATTATGCAAGTAGATCCTAATCGTTTATCATATCGTTGTATTGATTATCTTTCGTTGGGTCTATTGAGGATTTACACGAGCTAACCCCAATATTCTTGACTTCGTGCCACTTTTAATTCCAAAAATTGAATCTTTCATGCATTCATATAGAATTGATAATAGGATTACACATATAATCACGACACAATGAATCTATTGTAGAAAGAATTGCTATGTTGTATGTTTGATTGATCGATTGTTATTTGTTGATGATAAATTGATGTATGTGTGTGTTCTAATTCTATTTATCCTGTTTTGACACTCATCATGCGAACTAAGAAGTTTATCGATTAATAGAATTGATACCCATCATGTTAATTAATTTATTGCATGAAAAATACCTAAAACCTGTATCTTGCTTGCTGGCTGTCTGTTGTCTGCTATTTTTGACCCCGTAAATGATCTTAAAATAAATTACGTTCTGAATAAGAATTGTATCCTTATCCTTCTAGTTTTCAAAACATCTTGAATTTCTAAATTCTGAGTTGTGTAGCAAAAGTTGTGCCCGTTTTACTACAACAGTGTTTTTATTTCCCGATTTTCAGATTCTTGTACGTTTCGTGTTTAAACAGTAAAAAGGCTGACCAAATGAAGAAACTTTGCACTGATAATTTCCAGATTGTTGTATAACATGTTTAGGAGTCTAATAAATATTTTTAAAGAATTTAATATTGAGTTTTTACTGATTCTAAAAATAAAATAACATGATGTTGAATTTCTGCCTGAACATAAAATTTGTAAAGAATGGTGTGTTTGACCTAGCTACTGTTGTTGGATTTTGAACTTTAAATATGTGTTGGAACTGTGTGGAAGTTTAGTTTCTAGAACTTCTGACCGATTCAGTTTTCAAGTTCTGAAACAGCGGGAAACTGCATTTTTGTAAAGACTACTCTTACTGTCCAAAATTTTATCTTCCAGTTTTTAATAAATTAACTAATCCTATATCGTAGTATTGCATGAATTAATATGTGTATGTTGCATTGCATGATCCTAATGTCTTATCGTCATCATTCTAATTGTCCTATCCAAATTTATCATCCTTTTGTTCCCCTTATTGTTACTATCGTTCATCTCATGGCTCGAATTGCATATTGTATTGTTGTATCGATAAAATAATTAACAAGCAAGGTTTTAAGGATTGACTCCAGTAGTGGACAATATAGGAACTGTACTCGGATAAGGGGCCCGTGGTTCCCCATATCGTTATCCTGTGATCTTGTGTTCTTGTGTTCTTGTGATCTTGTGATATTGTGATCTTGTGATCTTGTAGCAACTTATGGATAAATTATCATTATGGATGGAACATTATTATCGTGTCGAGTACATGAACTATAAAATCCTCCACTAAGTTTAAACGTAACTTGTTTTTATGTAACAACCATGTGGTAAATCAATGGGACGCATGAAGTGCTACATTAGTTAGGATTAAAATGATTAATAGACTTAAGAATTGACATGGCATTGATACTGCATATTATTCATCATTGTTCCAATTGATATCGAATCTTGGCTAAGTGTTATTAATATTATTCATTGAATATTGTTATCGAATAGTGAATCATTGTTTGTAGCCAATTGCATCGATTATCGTGATATTGATTATTACTATTGTCCCATGTTATTGATTCCTATTGATCAATTAAATTCATTGTTATATTGTTATTACATTGTTCCTTGCTTTCTCTACTTGCTGTCCATGACTTGCTCTAAGGATAAATTTTCTTCTCTTTTTAGATGAAGCGTTTACAGGTAATGAAGAAGAATTACATACTGAAATTGGAGAACAAACTTTCTGAAGATTTAATGCTTTCTAATTGCATATCGTTTTAGTGAACTTAATGTATTAAGACTTATTACTATTTGTTTGAGATTTATTATTGTATTGGGCTTATAATCCGGATTTTTTTATTGTTTCCAGACGTTGGTTTATTGTATTTGGATATTTCATATTGCTTCATTTCAAGTATTATTGTTCATGAAATTATTATTATTTTCTGTGCAATTATTCTGTATTGGTTATATTGTTGAGTTGATCAGATAAACAGCTTATGAGTGACGCTAGTCATTCGCTGGGCCAATGTCATGTGCTCGTATTCCGTATCTTTGGGAAGCGGGGCGTGACAAGGATCAAATGCTCGTAGCTCGTAGCTCGGCAAAATTATTGGCCAAGCTATGGGTCTCCACAACCGTCGCTAGCCTTTGGATCCTCCAAAATTTGAGTGCAAGCGAGATGAGCGGCGCAAGTTCATCCACCTCGCCTCTTTCTTTCCCACCACTCCGCTTGCTTCTCTGCCATCAGGTCCCACTCAGCTGACGAGCTAAGGTGTTATCACCGTATCAGATCGAGCCACGTCGCCATCGCCATCGTAGTGCTTTCACAACCGTCTGATCCCACTCAGCAGACAAGCTGAGGTGTGATTGATGCCCCTGATGTCGCCACACCACCCCCTCATCAGATCCCTCTCATCACTGCCGTTCAAGCACATCAGCGTGCGAGCTCATCTTGATCAACGCTGCAGATCACTTTAAAAAGCATGCCGAAGCTTGATTATTCAAGGAAAATCCCATAAACTCATTTTAAATTCAAAAAATTAATTAAAAATTCAAAACTAATTATTTAAATTTAGAAAATTCATTAAAATTTCTGAGAAATAATTTAAATTTCGGTTTATTAATTATAAAATTTGAAAAAGTATTTTTAAATTGGAAAAATTATTTTAAAATTCAGAAAAATGCGAAAAAAATGCGAAAACTTTCAGGAAAATAGTCGCCGCCTTCAAAAGCCACTGATCAGTTCCAAGTATTTCCAAGCACCCTGAAAACTAAGATTGTATTCCAGAATCCAAAAATAAGGTGTACTATACTCCCCGAAAGCCAAGAAAATTGTCTGCCGGGAGTGGGGGGCTTATGATAATGGTAAAAATTACAAAAAAATTGGGCTCTACGATTCCAGCACCGATCTCAAAGCTTCTACAGACAGATTAATTATAACGGGTCTTTTTAACAGGTTCGGGCCCTTCTCCAAGTTTCTCTACAGCACATGAGCCTCTTTCAAGCTCATAAAAAAGTGACAGATTAAGCCCCCTAAGAGAGATCCAGTCTATGAGGGTTGTTAGTCAAATCTCTTATCCCAAAACAAGATAACTTATCTCTTGAGGGAAAAATTCGAATAGAAGATAGGGAATTCATAGTCGATCCAATGAATTCATATCAATCTCCTGTACTGTTTCTCAGGCCTATAAATAAATATCCTCTCCCCTCTTCAGTCAGAAGACAATCAACAATTTCTCCCTCAAACTCTCTTTCTCTTTCTGGTTCTGACTTGAGCGTTGGAGGATCTGTCGTCGGGGCCAACCTCCGGCGTTTCAGGCTTTTTGCAAGTCCATCGATTGCGTCAACAATCGTCGGATCCAGATCACAGTATTCAATCAATGATCCGATTCAATCTCAGGAGCTCTAACCGCATTTTCTGACAAAGATCAATGGTCAAGTTTTTAGTAGTTTCTATTCAATATTAACTCACTATCTGTTTACTCCGATACCAAAATAAGCAACAACAAATCATAGTAATGAAATTGCACCTACAAATGCATAATATCCGAATGGATATTTTGAAGCCAGCCAAAAGTATGAAAAGAGAAGTTACTGTACACACACATGCTTCTTTTTTACTAATTAATTATCACACATTAAAAATCCATTAAACCCCACAAATTTAAAAATGATGACAATGGCTAGAATTAGTAAAACGAAGGCACGAGCAGAGACCATGTATTTTGTAGGTGAGTTAGACTACCTGGGCATTTGGAAGATGCAAGAGTTGAACGATGCCATATCCAGAGAAGAATTGGGAACAAGGCCAGAGGCAATGCCGTTACTGTTCCCATGAGGCGAAGAAGCACCAACGCCAAACTCCGGCTCAACCAGCACCGACCCGTTTCTAAACGGATGCTCACCACGAAAAGCAGCAGCCTTGGTAGGTGAAGCAAACGGACTATCTGGCAAATTATGCTCCACACTAAAAAAAGAAACAGGAACGAAGCAAAAAAAAGAAAAGAAAAGGGAAGAAAGCTCCAATTAGACCATCCATCCATGTAACAAAGAAAGAACCTTTAAGTCCCCCTCTAGCTTTCCATTCATTCATTGAGTAGTGCAGTACTACATTTCATAATCCATCCTTTTCCAAAAGCAATAATTAGAGCATTCACTATCTTTGGCCAAATTCCCAATTTTTGTAAAATTTAGCCAACGATAGTCCACTGTCGTTGTCTATATACCCCAAATATAGAATAGAAAGTAACAGTACTCTTTCAAATATAGCTGATGATTTGAGAATATGTAAATTATACAAGACGAAACAACTTGTTCGTGTGATTTTTTTTTCATATGGAAGGACGAAAGAAGTTATTCCATCTGCCTACCTTTTTAATTACTAAAACGCCATTTAAAAATTACTAAAATGCCATTTTTAACTTTTTTAATTATTTTTTTTCCTTTTTGTAATTTTATACTAAATACAATTTAAATTAAAAAAACGCGACAGATGGAAGTAGTCTTCCATTCGACAACTTTTTAAAAATTATATTTTTTCCCAAAAATTACTAAAATGTCATTTAATAGTTTTCTAAAATGTCATTTAAATAAAATTTTAAGAAGGGCTCGGACAGGACGGAAGAAGATCTTCCGTTCGGCCAAAAATGTTGTTTTAATAAAAAATATATCATACGGGGCGATGATCTTCCATTGGGGAATTTTTTAGTTTTTTTAGTTTTTTTTATAAAAAAATTTGGTTAGACAAATAGTGTTGTTCAGTCTTATTTTTAAATTATTTCTACGCTTCCAAATTTGACTAAGGATTGCAATTTTCTCCGTTTAAAGCTATTTTTCATATACCAAATTTGTAAAATATAACTCAAACGACAGTGGATGCTCTTAGTGCGCACTTTCGGGAAAGAAAAGAAAAAAAAAACTAATAAAAAACATCTGATTACCCTAATATAATACTATGTTGATTAGATTAAACTAAAGTAAGTTTGATTAGTTTATATTACCTTCCTTGGAAATCACTATGTGCATTGGGGCTACCCTCTCTTTCTCCAGATACCTCCTTACCAGCAGAAACAGCAGAGTTGACTGCCGTTACCTGCTGCCGCTGCTGCTCACCTCCATTTGATACAGGACTCTGGCTCTTGTCTAAAAACAGCAGAAACAAATTCAACTTTAATAACCCAAAAATAATATATAAAAAGGAATATTAGTCTTTAATGCTTGCCTTTAGTTGGGGATTCATCATTTGAAAGAGTAGTGGAGGTGGTTGTAGTAATAGTAGTAGATGTTGAGATGGGACTAGAAAATGGCATGCTTCTATTTTTGTTGAAATCAAAAGGTTGGAGACCCATGAACCTTCTCCCTTGTAGCTCAATAGCCTGTTGAAGCTCTGCTGCTTGCTGCTGCTCTTCTACCTTCCTCCTCAGATACATTTCCTGAGTGCTATTGCAATTGTTGTACATCATTCTTGCTCCTAATTTCAAAGCCCAAAAAGGTTGATTAAATTAAAACTATTAATTAAGAGAAGAAATTGATACAAATATTGTGGGATTTGAATTGCTGACCAATTTGCTGCAAGTCATATGGGTCTCTGGAATCTAACCCAGTAGGTGTGGTACAACCAGAGAAATCTCCTCTCTCTCCTTGCGGTTGCTTGTTTCTGCAAATAAAGTGAAGTAAATTTAAGTGAGTAATACACAAAAAGGGTAAAGGGAATTTAATTAAATTAAACCAGTTAAACTAGGGAGAGTGCCTGTACTTGTCAGGGACTTTGCCTTTCTCCTTGTAAGGCTTCACAAGAACTCTGGCATCACAAACAAAATGAGGATTCCCTTTTGTTAAAATCAGCTTCACTGTTTCTGGGTACACAAAGGTCACAAACCCAAACATTCTCTTCTGCTGGTAAGGAATTCTTACATCCTGAACTGGTCCATATATGCTGCAAAATTGAATTAAAATAAGGCCACCTCCCAGGGTTTTGTTGGGAGTTATGTTTTATTTCCTGCACTGTACTTCTTTTTCCCGATACTTCGGGGTTGTTTATCACTTATTAATGAAACAGGGTGGCATTATCCCACCTTTCTCTCAAAAAAAAAAAAAAAAAATTGAATTAAAATAATCACCAAACAGATTATATTTATGATGTAGAAGAAAATCTAATCAGACTCAATTTATTAGCACTACAAACCCAACCTGAAATAATTGGATACATCTTCTTCTCTGAAAGTGCTATCAGCTGGGAATGTTAAATAGATCTGCCTTGATCCAGGATTCATCATCCCCATAAAATCGCTCCGGTCGAACCTCGACCTCCCCATCAATTTATGACTACTCTCATCTCCTAACATCAACGCCGCCGCCTCAGCAGCTGTACACATATATGCTGCCCTATTTTAACACACACACACACATATACAATCATGAAACACACAAACATAGAGATGTACACATATTTCAACTTACAGCAGCCAGCTTTCTATACCTCTGATTCTCGTTCTGCAGCAAAATGTTCATGCACTTAGACGAAGAAGGAGAGATTGGCATACTCATACTCATATTTCGGAAACCGGTGGGGCTATTCAGCATCTGGCTCTTGGCCCTCAACAGCAGCTCCTGTTCAAAATCCATGTCCAGCTTTCCAAGATTCCCATCATCATGTAAAAACTTGCAAGTCGTCCCATTCTTGCAAAACCCTCTCGCAAAATACAAGCACGGCGGCTTCCACCCGAATCCAGCATTATCCATACAGAGATCCCCATAGTTGTTGGGACTCATCAGCAAGTCTTCCGAAGAAGAGCTTTGAACATGTTCAGATGGCGGTGGGGCCCAAGAAGGGGAGCTGATTGTGAGAGGTGGAGGAGGAGGGACCATGCCGAAGCGCGAAGTGGTAGAAGAAGAGGATGAGTTTTGGCGAGAGAGGTAGGAAGAGGAAGATGTGGAGGAGGGTGGAGGAGGGATGGGAATAGGGATGGTTAACAGGCCGAGCTCTTTCTTGGCTTTGAAGATGACCGACTGTAAGAGGGTTTCGGGACCGAAAGCCAGTCTGATCATCTCCTTATCGCCGTTGTCCTGGATGAGGAGGATGCCCATGATCTTGGCAGCGTTGTCGGGGTCTAGGGTTTGGATGCGGGAGAAGACTACCCTAGTAGCTTCATAAGCATCCATGGTTGGGTTGAATAACCTAACTTTTCTCTCTTCTTCTTTCTTTCTTTCTTTCTCTCTTTGTTGATCTTGGTTTACTTTTTAGGGGAGGAAAGAGAAAGGAGATCAGGAGAAAGGAAAAGGAGGTGGAGTGAAGGCAATGGATTAATATTAAGAAATGATCAAGGGAAAGGAACAAACAAAGATGAGGACAAAGAGGAGGGAGGCCCAAAACCCTAATATCATATTTAAATACATGCATCTACTACTCACTTGTTACCTCTTCTGCCCTTGTAATAATTTACACACAATTTCAAATAAAAGAGCATTGGGAACAAGAACTAGTGTCGTAAACACCGAACGGGACAAACTGAATAAACATTAAACTGGCAGGTTAATTCATTTTCTAAAATAAATATGTACAGACAATTAGTTTTGAATATTCTTCTGATAAGAAATATAACAAATATCTCTAATACTATAGTGGAGAGTTATGGTTGTTTAATTTGCATACAATCCAACTTGATTGATCTAATGTCAACCACACATTTGAAAGCGGAATTTATATTAACCATCCATTTACTCAATTATTATCAAGTTATCATAATATCGTCAAAGTTCAAATTATTTACTACATAATTATTTTAAAAAGTGTCATTTATATAAAACTAGTTATCTACACGTGTACGATTCATGCCCTTATATTTTAAATTTTTTTTTAAAGTAAATACTACAATTGTTCAAATAAATAAAGAAGTTTACTCACCTCAAACCACAAATTCGATCATCAAAATCCTAACCCCATATCTGAAAGATTATAGCTCAGAAATGAGATAATATCCAAAGAAACACTCATATCGATCCCCAAATCCAAGCATCCACACTCTAGCCCTAAACCTAAAAGAGAGAAAAAAGTGAGAAACTGAATATGAAATCCAACAAAATATTCAGCTCGAACCTCAAATTCGATCATCCAAACCCTAATCCATACCTGAAAGATTACAGCTCGAAAATGAGATCAAATCCAAAGAAATAGACACCTCGATTCCCAAATCCGAGCTTCCAAACCCTAAACCTAAACCTGAAAGAGATAAAAAGAGATAAACTGAAGATGAAATTGAACAAAATACTCGCCTCAAATTTTACCTCGAATTTTAGTATCTCCCATTAAAGTATATACTAGAAATTAATTGGTGACTTATTGAGCAAAATTGTTTATATCTACTACAAACTTTAACATAATCACCAACAACAGATTTAGCAACAATATCAAACAATAATCAATTAAATATACGATTAAATTCTAGGGTTTTGATTCATTGAATCAAATAACAATACAAAAAGTATCTTAATCTGCAATCATAAATCCTAACACCACCATCCTAACCAAAATCCAACACCAGAAACCCTAATTTCAACCCTAAACTTTTACAGTTACGACACGAAATTCAAAGTAGTGATGAATCAAATCTAATACCTTGAAGCATTTGGACATTAAGTGTCAACACCCTGCAAAATTGAGTTATGATGATTTTGCTCCCTCATGTGTATGCACGGGTATTTTGTACAATTGCGTATAATATCTTATGAAATACCTTAAATATTTTTATATGTTAGTTTCTAAAATAGAAATATTTGGGAATGACCTATATGAATATTTAATATTCTATTTTTGAATAAGGACTTAAGAGCAATTGTGTTAAGGACTTCTACGAAATGAATATCACAAAAAATGGGCCTTAATGAAATTATCAAAATTTTATATTATGTATGGTTCTTGCTGGTTAGTGGCATATGGAAGGTTTAGGGAGATCGAATTAATTAAAATATAGAGTAAGGGAGGTGGATTAATAAGTTGGATGGTATAGTGCATATGTAACACCCCAAATTTCAAAATACAACTGAATTCGAAGTTCCACAGGATCTTTATACTTTTTTCGTACAATTTTACAAGAAAATAAAAATATTTCTTACATCAGAGTTACATTATACCTTTACATTATTACAGTGGAAGCAATTTTACAATAAATTACATGAAACAACATTTAAATCAATCTTGAGTAGCATGTATACTTCAATTTGTCAAGCATCTTTACCCTGCATGTAAAACTGTGGGCGCATCAGTTCATTCAACTGACGAAATATTATACACGGCCATCATTTCTATGCCAGAAACAGTATAACGATTCTCAATACTTAGCAAACCACAAACTTGTCACAAACAAAGCTAAAGGGACTATCCTAATAATGTTGTGTTGTGAATGTGCACTTAGTCCTTAATGCAATTATTTGTATTATATGACACTGATGCGCACTTGTTCAGAGTCTATGCAGCCCACACTACATAGATCCGAGGGCAAGCTCTTAACCGTTCTTCATCTTATAGGGTTCAATCCCTTGTCATGACTTAATCTACTATTGTAACTACGGTAAGTATCCTAAATGTTTTCTGACCTACGAACTCATGTCTAGGCATCCTGGAGGGAATCCCAACGCACTGACACATGACTCATCATACAAACATCCTGTGCTAATTCAGCTCCTACCAAAGACATGACACCACCCGCAGTCATCAAACAGCCCACGAGCGTCACCACCAGGATGGTACTCTGCAGCAGTATCCACACCCTATCATGACGCATCATGGGACATTATGTGAATACTCTCATGCCGCCAATCCAATGGCCCTCATACTCAATATTTTTCTCTTACTTTCATCACATCTTCACTATGTATCTAATCCTTAGTTTAATTAAATCATGAATAAAATCAATCCCTTAGAATTAGCACTCTCACTATACCGGTCTTATTCATTTATTTAACATGACCCAAACCTTGGTCTTTTCATCTCAAATATCATTTTCACATTTCTTTTATTGCCGGTATAAGGCTTAGCTACACCATAGTTCTCAATTTCAACTCATAATTACAACATCGAGCTTTTCATACTCATAAGGTCATTTCATGATTAATCACAATTCACATTTCATAAGAATCGTATTCATGTATTCACATCTTTCATAATCCATCACAATCAATAATTTAATTTCACGTGTAATTTATGCGTAAGAATAAGTTTCATCTAGTAGTAATCAATAATTCATTTATTCCACGAATCTATTATCCTCATTTCAATTCATATTACAAGCACAATTTATAAGTCCAATTAATCACACAAATCACAACTTTCAAAAATTCCTCATTACTAATTTTCATCTTTATAACTCAAAAAAACTCATTTATTTTTTCTTTATTTAAAAAAATAATTTAATTTAAAAAAGAAGTCCTTTCTTGCAAAAAGCCTCAATTTCTTAATTACACTTTATCAAAAGTTATGTAAAATTTTCTCATAAAGTCAAAATAATTTTTCGTAATTTATTCCATATTTTTTCTAATTTTTAATCTATTTTTTTTTATCTCAAATTAATATTAAAATCCCACAAATTTTTTTTTTAAAATCCAAACCCCCAATCGGATTTGAACCCACAACCAGCGGCCCAATAGATAGCGCACAAAACCACTGCGCCAAAGCCGCAAGGCGATATAACTAAGGGTTATAATCCCTAAGTATCGACTCTCGGCAATCGGATTTTTAACCAAAAAAAATAAAACGAAAAGCCTCAGTATCGAACCCGAGATCCCTGACTCAGCCCCCCTTTACTGTAGCGAATGAAGACTATACCGACCAATTGGTCTAAGTGGCCATATCGATTTGAAGGTAAATTAATTGGGTTTTGAGTTGGTTCTCTGTTCATATCTACAATCCATGAATTCTCAAAACAAATTTGTCTCTTTTTCTTCTCTTTTGAAAGCAACTTTTTCCAGAATTAAAATACACATAAATCTACATCAACCAGTATTTTTATAAGCATTTTTAGCTCTTTAAAACATATATTTTAGCCATAGTTTGTATTCCATTTCCATAATTTCGACATTTGAAAACCATAGCACAACTCTTCATGATTAAAGTTAGGTTTCCACAAAAATCACTACGTTATTGTTCTCTTTCTTATTGTCAATCTACCATATTTTAGAACACAAAGATCATCTTTTCTAAAGAATAAAAATTCTATTTTTATCAACTAATTTACACATGATGCATTCAATCATTTATTTGCAAATACAATCTCTTTCATTTATTCTAACATTCATGTGGCACATACAAAATGGAGAATTCTAACACTTAAATTAACAATTATCCCTTAGTAATCATTCCATCAATTTATCTCTAATATTACCACTCTACTTTAATTAAACAATCATGGTTCCAATTTCTGACTAGTTAATTCCTATAATTTTATTAAAACATACCTAGCACGATTTCTAATATTAGAAGCAATGAGAAACACCCACCTCTTTGGAGAAAAACCAAATAAAAGCTCTTAGAGTCTCCTTGAATGCGAGAGAGTAGCCTTCTCCTCCTAAATTGTGTTGCAAAAGCCCTCCCCCTTGCTCCTTGTGCAAAAAACCGAAAGCTTCCTTGTGTGGGGATGGGGCTGGCCTCTAGCTTGGGACACCACTCACACTCAAACTATATACTCTCTTATGTATTTCTCTCCTATATAATTTCTTTCTTTCAGTATTTTTTTTGTGTGTAGAATACATGAAGGTAGGGGGTATTTATACTAGTTCTAGGATAGATTGGAGGGCTAGGATTTTACTAGATGGTTAGAGATGGATGACTAGGATAGGAGGGGAAGTTGTAGCAACCAGCCATAATTAAATAACAACCCATGCACACACACCCACTCTGCCATTCCTCCTTAAGCACAACCGGCCTCCTAGGTGTGCAATGCACACTACGTGCATGCACGTGCCCTCTAGTACCCCCCCCATTTGAAATTTGTACAATTTTAATTAATCAGTTGTTCACAAATTGTGTCTACATGACAAGTGTGACAATTTAAATGATTAATTAAATTTGTGGGCTTCACAAATAGTGGGCTTAGACTTGTGGGCCAAAACAATAAAATAATAAATTATTAAAGTGGGCTCAAAATAAGAAAACAATGTTTTAGGCTTTACAAAATAAGCTTTTTAGAAAAATAGCGGAAAAGAAAGAAATGATAGTTCATACTACAAATGAAATTTTTATAAAAAGAAAATAAATATACATACGAAATTTTGCATGTGCACAACACGTGAAAATCAATATTTTATTAAAATGAAAGTTTAGGGTATTACAACACTCCCTCCTTAGAATAGTTCCGTCCCCGGAACTACAATTAAAGAGTGTGAAAACAAAACACAAGAAGAAAATACAATCAAACAAAGATTTCAGGATGATCCTTCATCATTCTCTCCTCAGATTTCCAAGTAGCCTCTTCAACCAACTGGTTTTTCCAGACTACCTTAACCATCAGTATCGTCTTATTCCTCAAGACTTTCTCCCGACGATCAATAATCTCAACTGAAAGCTCAATGTAACTCAGATCCAACTACAAACCCTCTGGCACTTCGGGCAAATGATGACTTGGATCTGGAATGTAACCTCTCAGCATTGACACATGAAAGACATTGTGCACCTGAGACAACTCTTCCGGTAACTCAAGTCGGTAAGCAGTTTTCCCGATCATTTTCAATATCTTATACGGGCCTATGAACTTTCGGGCTAACTTTTCACCCTTGCCGAATCGGATTACGCCTTTACTGGGCGATACCTTCAGAAAGACAAAATCACCAACCTCAAAATCAAGGTCCCTCCTCCGGTTGTCTGCATAGCTCTTCTGCCAGCTACCACTGAGTCGTAATCAAACTCGTCAGACTGCTCTTGCGGCTAAGTGCATCAGCAACAAAATTAGCCTTCTCAAGATGATACTTAATCACTGGACGAATGTCCTCAAGTACCTCCAGTCATCTCCTTTGCCTCAGGTTCAGATCCTTCTGCTGATAGATGTACTTCAAGTTTTTATGGTCTGTGTACATGTTCAGTTTCTCACCATACACATAATATCTCCATTGCTTTAAGGCGAAGATAATTGCAGCCAACTCTAGATCATGAGTCGGATAATTCTTCTCATGCGGTCTTAGTTGCCTAGACCCATAAGCGATTACTTTTTCTTCTTGAATTAAGACACAACCAAGCCCACGATGTGAAGCATCGCTGTAGACATCATACTCAATACCTGCTCTAGGCAAAGCCAAAATGGAAGCAGTAGTCAGCCTCTCTTTCAACTCCTGAAAGCTTGCCTCACACTGTTCGGCCCACTTGAAGTTCACATTCTTCTTTATCAGACCAGTGAGCGGTACGGCTATCTGAGCGTAGCCCTGGATGAATCTCCTGTAATATCCAGTTAGCCCAAGGAAACTCCTAATTTTCTTCACTGTAGTAGGCCTTATCCAATCTCTCACTGCCTCTATCTTCTGAGGATCAGTTGCCACTCCCTCCTTAGAAAGGATGTGACCTAGGAATGCCACTTCAGATTTTCAGAAATCGCACTTGGACAACTTGGCATACAACTCTTGCTCTTGAAGCTTCCTCAAAACTGCTGCCAGATGCTCCGTGTGCTCCTCCTCCGACTTGGAGTACACAAGAATATCGTCGATAAACACTACGATGAAAGAATCAATGAACAGCCTCAGAACTCTGTTCATCATGTCCATAAAGATTGCAAGCGCATTCGTCACCCCAAACGGCATAACTAAGAATTCGTAATGCCCGTATCAAGTTTTGAACACAGTCTTATGCACATCTTCAGCTTTCACTCGAACTTGAAGATATCCTGATCGAAGATCTATTTTGGAGAAAACAGCTGCTTCTTGTAGACGATCGAACAAGTCATCAATTCGTGGAATCGGATACTTATTCTGAACAGTGACCTTATTCAGCTCTTGGTAATCGATGCACATCCTCATCGAACCATCCTTCTTCTTTACCAAAAGTACCGGCACTCCCCAAGGTGACGCACTCGGTTGAATAAAGCTTTTTTCCAACAGTTTCTCAATCTGCCGTTTGATCTCATCCTGCTCTACAGGTACCATCCTGTACGGTGCCTTGAAAATAGGTGCACTCCCTGGCTTAATAGTGATGCTGAACTCTACATCATGATGCGGGGGTAACCCAGGCAAATCTTCTAAGAACATGGTCGGATAATCCCGAACCACAAGAATTTGATGCACCTCTGCAGGAACATCCCTCTTGCAGATAGCTGCCACCAGACCAGAACATCTCCTCTTCCCTTGGAAAGTGACTTCAGGTCCACCTGGAGCCTTCACTGTTACTGTCTTGGTCTTGCACTCGATGTTCGGACTGTACACCGACATCCAATCAATGCCAATGATAACATCGACTCCCAAAACATTCAGCTCGATCAGATCGATCCTGAAAATTCTATCTCCAATCACGATATCGCAGTCAGCATAGTACCGATCAGTGGTTAGAGTCTCTCCTGACGGAATAGCTACTACTAAAACCTTGCCTGGAAATATCTTTGGTTCGACTCCCAAAACTTTAGCAAACTTAGGTGATACAAAAGTATGAGAGGACCCAGTATCGAACAAAACAATAGCTTTCTTTCCATTTAAAATAAGTTATCCTGTTACATAACACACACTCGTTACATAACAGTGTACTAATTAACGGGAAAAGAGATAACAGAAAACACTCTAAACATCCTCCCTCGTACCAATGATGACGTGATCCACCTCATCAGGGTCAGCTTCGGTCAAGACAAATACTTGCCCCTATTCGTACGACTTCTTCCCGGTCTGCTGAGTTGGCCCATTACGGACGACATCCTGCAGTTTGGGGCAATGAGACTTGTAGTGGCCTCTCTCTCCACAGTTGAAACAAGTCACTGGAGGTCTCACCCAAGTATTCACGGGTCTTCCTACCATATTCTGATACAAAAGATCCATTAAATTCGAAGTATAAACATGAATTTTAAATCAACTTTTCCATTTTATTGAATTTCAAACTTTATACATTCGAATTTAAAATATTTCTGACATCAAAATGAAAACAGTAAGAAGATACAACAGTCTAATTCCTACGATTCCTCTTGGCTTCACGAAGCTCTCCCCATAGTTCCTCCACTTCCTCCTTCAGTACATTGGTCATGTTTTTCCTCTTCTCGAGTTCCCAAACACGAGAATTGCAAAATCATCCTTGCGCTTTGCCAACTGAGTCTCCAGTAGTCCGACTCTCTCTTGTAGAGTCTTTACCTGTCTCTGAAGAGACACAATGAGATTATCCGGACCTGGTTCCTCTTTGTCAGAATAATCATCAGATGAATTCAGAGGTGGAGTGATCTCTCGGGACTCAGGCCATTCCTCTTCCACTTATTTAGGATCTTTCTTATCTGAATCAGCTTGCCGGGGATAGTAATCTTCCTCAATGATGTGCCAATTGTCATCTCCAGCTGGGTCGAAGTGGTCCGACATCTTAATGATAGAGAAGAAGAAGCATAAATCATAGAGCAACACAAATGTAAGTGACTTACATTTAAATCTCTAGACTTAACACACACTCTAATGTCGACTTCTAGGGTGTCGATCTTTATAAATTTGTACTACTTAGAAGCGTGCTATGATACCACTCTGTAATACCCCGAATTCCAAAATATAACTGAATTCGAAGTTCCACAGGATCTTTACACTTCTTTCGTACAATTTTACAAGGAAATAAAAACATTTCTTACATCAAAGTTACATTATACCTTTACATTATTACAGCAGAAGCAATTTTACAATAAATTACATAAAACAACATTTAAATCAATCTTGAGCAGCATGTATACTTCAATTTGTCAAGCATCTTTACCCAGCATGTAAAACTGTGGGCGCGTCAGTTCATTCAACTGACGAAATATTATACATGGCCATCATCTCTATGCCGAAAACAATATAACGATTCTCAATACTTAGCAAACCACAAACTTGTCACAAACAAAGCTAAAGGGACTATCCTAATGATGTCGTGTTGTGAATGTGTACTTAGTCCTTAATGCAATTATTTGTATTATATGACACTAATGCGCACTTGTTCAGAGTCTATGCAGCCCATACTACATAGGTCCGAGGGCAAGCCCTTAACTGTTCTTCATCTTGTAGGGTTCAATCCCTCGTCATGACTTAATCTACTACTGTAACTACGGTAAGTATCCTAGATGTTTTCTAACCTACGGACTCATGTCTAGGCGTCCTAGAGGGAATCCCAACGCACTGACACATGACTCATCATGTAGACATCCTGTGGTAATTTAGCTCCTACCAAAGACATGACACTACCCGTAGTCATCAAACACCCCATGAGCGTAGCCACCGGGACGGTACTCTGGAGTAGTATCTACGCCCTATCATAACGCATCATGGGACATTCTGTGAATAATCTCATGCCGCCAATCCAATGGCCCTCATACTCAATGTTTTTCTATTACTTTCATCACATCTTCACTATGTATCTAATCCTTAGTTTAATTAAATCATGAATAAAATCAATCCCTTAGGATTAGCACTCCCACTATACCGGTCTTATTCATTTATTTCACATAACCCAAACCTTGGTCTTTTCATCTTAAATATCATTTCCACATTTCTTCCATTGCCGGTATAAGGCTTAGCTACACCCTAGTTCTCAATTTCAAATCATAATTGCAACATCTAGCTTTTCATACTCATAAGGTCATTTCATGATTAATCACAATTCCCATTTCATAAGCATCGTATTCATGTATTCACATCTTTCATAACTCATCACAATCAATAATTCAATTTCACGTGCAATTTATGCGTAAGAATAAGTTTCAACTAGTAGTAATCAATAATTCATTTATTCTACGAATCTATTATCCTCATTTCAATTCATATTACAAGCACAATTTATAAGTCCAAGATAATCACACAAATCATAACTTTCAAAAATTCCTCATTACTAATTTTCATCTTTATAACTCAAAGAAACTCATTTATTTTTCCTTTATTTAAAAAGACAATTTAATTTTAAAAAGAAGTCCCTTCTTGTAAAAAGCCTCAATTTCTTAATTACACTTTATCAAAAGTTACGTGATTTTTTCTCATAAAGTCCAAATAATTTTCAGGAATTTATTCCATATTTTTTCCAATTTTTAATCTATTTTTTTAATCTCAAATTAATATTAAAATCCCACAAAAAAACAATTGTTTTTAAAATCCAAACCCCCAACCGGATTCGAACCCACAACCAGCGACCCAATAGACAGCACACAAGACCACTGCGCCAAAGCCCCAAGGCGATATAACTAGGGGTTATAATTCCTAAGTATCGACTCTCGCCAATCGGATTTTTAACAAAAAAAAATAAAACGATAAGCCTCAGTATCGAACCCGAGACCCCTGACTCAGCCCCCCTTTACTGTAGCGAATGAAGACTCTACCGACCAATTGGTCTAAGTGGCCATATCGATTTGAAGGTAAATTAATTGGGTTTTGAGTTGGTTCTCTGTTCATATCTACAATTCATGAATTCTCAAAACAAATTTGTCTCTTTTTCTTCTCTTTTGAAAGCAACTTTTTCCAGAATTAAAATACACATAAATCTACAGCAACCAGTATTTTTATTAGCAATTTTAGCTCTTTAAAACATGTATTTTAGCCTTAGTTTGTATTCTATGTCCATAATTTCGACATTTGAAAACCATAGCACAATTCTTCATGATTAAAGTTAGGTTTCCACAAAAATCACTACGTTATTGTTCTCTTTCTTATTGTCAATCTACCATATTTTAGAACACAAAGATCATCTTTTCTAAAAAATAAAAATTCTATTTTTATCAACTAATTTACACATGATGCATTCAATCATTTATTTGCAAATACAATCTCTTTCATTTATTCTAACATTCATGTGGCACATACAAAATGGAGAATTCTAACACTTAAATTAACAATTATCCCTTAGTAATCATTCCATCAATTTATCTCTAATATTACCACTCTACTTTAATTAAACAATCATGGTTCCAATTTCTGACTAGTTAATTCCTATAATTTTATTAAAACATACCTAGCACGATTTCTAATATTAGAAGCAATGAGAAACACCCACCTCTTTGGAGAAAAACCAAATAAAAGCTCCTAGAGTCTCCTTGAATGCGAGAGAGTAGTCTTCTCCTCCTAAATTGTGTTGCAAAAGCCCTCCTTCTTGCTCCTTGTGCAAAAAACCGAAAGCTTCCTTATGTGGGGATGTGGCCGTCCTCTAGCTTGGGACACAACTCACACTTAAACTATATAATCCCTTATGTATTTCTCTCCTATATAATTTCTTTCTTTCAATAATGTTTTTTTTTGTAGAATACATAAAGGTAGGAGGTATTTATACTAGTTTTAGGATAGATTGGAGGGCTAGGATTTTACTAGATGGTTAGAGATGGATGGCTAGGATAGGAGGGGAATTTGTAGCAACCACCCATAATCAAATAACCACCCATGCACACACACCCACTCTCCCATTCCTCCTTAAGCACAACCGGCCTCCTAGGTGTGCAATGCACACTACGTGCATGCACGTGCCCTCTAGTACCCCTCCCCCCCCCCCCCCCCCCCCCCCCCCCCCCCAAATTGAAATTTGTACAATTTTAATTAATCAATTGTTCACAAATTGTGTCTACATGACAAGTGTGACAATTTAAATGATTAATTCCATTTGTGGGCTTCACTAATAGTGGGCTTAGACTTGTGGGCCAAAACAATAAAATAATAAATTATTAAAGTGGGCTCAAAATAAGAAAACAATGTTTTAGGCTTTACAAAATAAGCTTTTTAGAAAAATAGAGGAAAAGAAAGAAATAATAGTTCATACTACAAAATGAAATTTTTATAAAAAGAAAATAACTATACACACGAAATTTTGCACGTGCACAACACATGGAAATCAACATTTTATTAAAATAAAAGTTTAGGGTATTATAGAATATTTAGGTTTATAAATACTCACATAAGCCTAGATGAGAAACTAACTCTTTGGAGTTGAAATTTTCATAAGGTAAACTTAGTAACCTTTTTTTAATTCATGAGGTGTAGATTATTAATATAAGAGATGATAGTAATAGTGTATTTTTTGTTTCGGTCATAAGGTTAAGTTTATCGATTTTGTTGTTGGAACGCTTCAAAGAGCTTATAAGCATTCAAATTCAAAAGCTATAAATGGGTAAAAACTTTACAAATCTAATTTCAACTATATTGTAGGGTGTATGCATATTAAATAAGCTATATATGTTGTATTGGATGAGTATTCATATTTAATTATGTGTTAATTGTTAATTGTGTGAAATTATTGTAAGATTAACTTAGAAACGTTTTACAGTTTATGCCCTGAATCTTGGACTTATTCCTGAAACTCATTTCTCTTTAACTAGATAGAATCTAAAGCTAAAATTTTTATATGTGTATCCCGTATATGTCTATAATATCTCTTCAAAATTTCAAGACTTTTAGATGTCATTTGGTATTTTAAATAAATCTGAACTCATTCTTGGTTATGAATGAAAACATGACATATTCTATAATTATGTCCTGAATTGCATACTTACTTCCAAAAATAGTTTCTCTCCAAATAAATGAAATCTAAAGCTGAAATTTTTATATGTGAACCTAGTATGTGTCTATAATATGTTCACAAAATTTTATGAGTTTTTGATATAGTTTAGTATTTTAAATAAATTTAAACTTATGGCTGGTTGACAATTTTGCCTTAGTTATAGAAATATGTACAGTTTCTGCAATGAGTTTTAGACTTACTTCTGAAAAATCATTTCTCTTTAACTAGATGGAATCTAGAGCTAAAACTTTTACATGTGTATTATATATATTTCTATAACACCGGACAATAGATTTGAGAATATATTTATTATTGGCATTTAACTTCGCATCGGATTTAAGCAATTTTTATATTTAAAATTTATTACTCTTACTGTTTAGGTAATCCGGTTTTTATTCTTCTTATTATTATAGGGTAGTATTTTTTAATTGATGTCTAATGGTCTGTTTGCTTGATGTAGAAGTCGATTTTGAGCATACAAAAATTCAATTCATGTGCAAAATGGTGGAAGTGATGGTGGATTGGCACACTCCATAGAGTTTAGTATTTTGAACTTAAGGTACTAATTTGTCAAATATATATCTTTTATGCGTAAGAGCATCCACAATGGTGTTTCTCATTTTTGAGAAAATGACATCTATAGTAATAGGAAATAGGGATTATGTCTGCAGTGGTTGTTTGCTAAAATTTTCTCATTTTTATAGTCAGACGATACAACATGTATCGTCCGATGAAGTTTTTAAAAATAAACCCAAGAGACGAGACAACATGTCTCGTCCCTTTCAAAAAATTTTAAAAAAATTGCATGGTCCGTCCCGCAATTTTTTTTATAAAATTATTGAGAGAGACGATACATGTTGTCTCGTCTCATGGGTTTTTAAAAAAAATAATAATTAGGTGGGACGGGACATGTTGTCCCGTCCTTGAATTAGGGAGAATTTGTTTGGCCTGGGAATCAAGTTGGTTCTTTTTTAAAGGGAAATTATATTGTTTCCTATGCTTTTGACACAAAAAGACTATCCAACACAACCGGTGCTTGAGAGACCAATATTTTATGGTGAGTCCATAGTTGAAGCACCCTTATTCGCGGGCGCTACAATCACAAGAAACCTTGTTCAGGAAACTTTTGAGTTTCAACCGCGCGGCGATCAATCATTTGTAAGAAACTGACTTATTATTTATTTCTCGAGTGTGCTTATGTTGATTAATGTTATTTTTTTATATCACTACTTCATTTGTAGGAGGAGCTGTAGAGACAGTGCCAGGAACTGTCAAGAAATAATTGTCTATTAAGGAAATTTATAACTGATGAAATGGTGCTATGAGATTCAGTTCCCCTGATAGCAGTTTCAGGAAGGCGATCGGTATCAAAGCATCGGCCTTCTATATTGCGGCAGACACAAGGTTCAGAAGATTCCACACGTACACCATCATTTGTACCTAACACCTAATATGATTAGTAACATTGTTAGTTTGTATTAATTTCGACTTTATAAAGTTGTAGGGTATTTTGGGTATTATCTTATAAATCTGAAGTGAGTAATTTTGGTGGGAATCTCATGAAATAATTTGTTTTGGCCCCAACCTTGGTCAATGCACGTCAACCAATACAACATCCAATCAAGTTTTTCTTTTTTTTGTCTACATGTTTCACGTGAAGAGTAAAACTTTTTTATTTAAACACCCACAAGTAAAACTTATTCATTAAAATCCACTGACTCAGTTCTCTTCTTCTTCAACCCGAAGAGTAAAATCTGAAATCTACAAGTCTACGCCACAAAATTATCTCATTTCTCTTCTTCTTAAACCTCCACTGACTCAGACAATGTAGCAATAATGTATAACAAACGCATGCAGGAAAGAGCTTTGGGTAATCTCGCTTCACAACGAGATATGCATCACAGTTATATTTGCCGTGAGAGAGTTGAAGGCCATAACCGTTTGATGCGGGATTATTTCTGTGATAATTCAGTTTACCCTGAAAGTATTTTCCGTCAAAGATTTTGAATGCGACGGGTTCTATTCAATCGGGTACTTGAAGCATGCGTTGGGTACGATCAATACTTCCAACAACGGGCAGATGCTACAAACGCGCCTGGCTTGTCTCCTATACAGAAATTAACAGCTGCAATGCGTTGTTTAGCATATGGAACTTTTGCTGATGCAGTCGACGAATATGTCAAAATTGGGGAAACTACAGTGCTAAACACGGTACGTAGATTTTGTATTGCAATTGTGAATATTTTTGGTGCGCAATATATAAGAAAACCCAACGCAGAGGATGTAAATAGACTCCTCAAAGAGAATAAATCTCGTGGATTCCCTGGTATGTTGGGTAGTGTAGATTGCATGCACTGGGTTTGGAAAAATTGTCCTGCAGCTTGGCATGGCCAATATACAGGTCATGCCCGTGAGCCTACAATCATATTAGAAGCAGTTGCGTCTTATGATCTTTGGTTTTGGCATTCTTTTTTTGGAATGCCGGGCAGCAATAATGATCTGAACGTACTGAACCGATCTACATTATTTAATGATATTCTTAATGGTTGTGCACCTCCAGCTAATTATATTATCAACAATCATCATTACTCCATGGGGTGCATTTGGCAGATGGAATCTACCCCCCATTAGCCACTATAGTAAAAATCTACACTGCACCAGAGACACAAAAGAAGAAAAAATTTGCTCAAATGCAGGAAGGTGCACGGAAAGACGTCGAATGTGCATTCGGTGTTTTACAAGCTAGGTTTGTGATAGTGAAAAGGCCGACTAGAATGTGGGATGCAGAAAGTCTGTCTTATATAATAAAGACTTGTATTATTTTACATAGTATGATTATTGAGGATGAACGAGAAAAAGATGTACATGATTATGACTACGAACAAAGTTCATCAACTGCGCTGGTAACACCTAATACAACTTCTCCAAGTGAACAGACGGCTCGTATGGCACGAAACGTTGTTTTATATGATCGACAGAAACATCATATACTGCGTCAAGATCTAGTTGACCATATTTGGAACGAATTTGGGGATGCCGATTGATAAGTGTAATACTATCTCAAATTTTTATTTAGACTTGTAATTTTTTTTAATTAACGGAACATTTTAGTTTCATGTATCAACAATGGAAGTATTCTTAATGTAATCGTATCTTTTCATTATAATGTAATCATATCTTTTGATTATCATGTACACATATTGTTAAAAGTAGGCACAATGTAATCGTAACTTTAGGCTCATGTGGAATGCAAATTTATATATTTTAATGTGCATATGGAAAGGTAAAATTCAATTAAAAAGAAGCAATATAATACAATTAAATTAAAATTAAGCATACAGTACATAAGAATGTTATAATGAAATGGACATGTAACAATCGCTAATGAAACATCATTTTTAATACGTTCGAACTCGTACAAGACTAAATAGACTTACATGTCAATCCCTAATGAAACCTCTTTTTTGCATTATTTGACGTTGTCTACAGATGAAATAATAACGTTGATCTTCAGAATATTGACTCAAGTCCAACCCCATTATTCGATCTTCCTCAATTTGCTCTTTTATATCCTGATCTTTTTTTTTTCAATGCAAGTTTCATTTCGGTCGCATGTATCCTACGTTCTTGCGTCTCAATATAATAGTGTTAGGGTTATATACTGAAAGCATCACTTTTGTATTAACTTTATTTCCTTATTTTTTTGAATGAGAATCATATGGGCATATGTTTGCATATTGTGTTTATTATAATATTAATGCAAGTATCTGATATTCTATAAGGTTGATAATATGGTGTGAGGTGACACACAGAAGATCATATTATCAGTTCCCTATGGAATATATGAATAGTTCACAACCTAGACGGACTTGGATAATTCATTTGAAAGGTTGTAGTGTAATCTGGTATTAGTCTATCTTGACTATAGGTTTACACTAGTACACTTTGTGTGTATTGAACAGGACCACTTGAGGTTGTTCTCTTTGTACTGACTACAAAAGAGAACAAATACCTCTGTTATTATGGATGCTTATGCGCTTAATCCAGATATAATAACAGACATGTATATGCAGTGTGCATTACTTTGACTCATAAAAGAGTGAGATTCATTATGGATCAACAACCTCTCTGAATTGGGTAATAGCATTGTATGTATGATGGGCTGTTGATTGTAAAAGGAATCCATGTCCCGATACGTCGAGTTGATGATGTCCCCTTAAGGAGCTCATAAGGATTGTCATGTAAACCCTGCAGGTGGATTACATCCGACATGACAAATAAAGTTGAGTGGTACTATTTAAGGATAAAAGATGTTGATCAATATAGTTGTCAGTAACTTAATTTGATCAACGGACATTCGATATCTTAACATGGGGAGCTGAACGAGCATATAATAAAAGGAGCCCATAAATATAATTTGGGATTAGGAAGGTAGTGCAACAATAGCTCTTTAGTGGACCGAGCTATTGTTAATGAGCCTGGGTTGTGTGTTCGGGCTGAACACGGGATACCCAGATTCGTTAGGAGACCTAATCCTAATTTCTCCTCATGGTCCCTGCCGTAGCCTTATATATATCCTCTATTCTCTGGCTGTCATCATTATCAAATATAAGAAGTTTTCTCTAAATTCGTGATTCACGTAAGGAGAGAAAGAGAGGTCAGCCAAGGAGAAGAAAGGTTGGGAGACCGTCGCCCACACGACGTCCAACCCGAGGAAGGATTACGTGCAGAAGATCTTGGGGTCGCAGACGGCTCGAAGTTGCTAGAAACTATCATCTTCTTCTCATCGCAGGTATAATTCGTGAACCCTAGATTCCGCTATAAAGGGTTAGATCACGTATTAAATCTGTTAAACTTTTATGATCGATACCCACACTAATCCGTGTTCCTGGGATTCTCATCGCAGTTCCATCAAATGGTATCAGAGCCGGTATTGGATCTGCGTATTGATTGTTACATCCATGTTGTCCAATAAAACTTGTGTTGTATGATAGTCGGTAGATGTAGATCTGTTCTAACTCGGTTTTGCAGGCATCTTAGATCCAACTATTATGGTCCAATGCATGTTTTGTTTGTGTTTTTGTTGTTTTGTGGATGTAATTATTGTGTTATTGTTATTTTGTGGATGTAATTAATATCACGAGGGTTGATTGTGCTTATAATTTTAATTTTTCAATCTAGATTATGTGTGAACTCCTTCGGGAGGCATAGGATTGATGTAATTTTAATTTTATTTTATTTTTATTTTTTTTCGATCGATCGTGATGGCGGTGGTGGCTGTTTCTGATGCCGGAGGAGATGCTGTCGTGATCATGATCGTTAGGTCGAACCCCGAATAGCTCCGCGCAGGGTCAGATTTGGGATTCGCACAGTCGGGGAAGAATCAGGAAAGATGGCCATAATAGTTGGATATTTATTTTCAAATTTATTGCCATTATTGCTTATTCTGATTATGCATGTTTATTATTTTGTGATTTTTTTTGAAAAACTAGGATCACATTAATAATGGACAATATGGACATAAATTAACTAGTAGAAAAACCCTCATTGTTAAATAACTAAGTGGGAGAGGGAATTCATTTAACATGAATCCCACGGTCTCCATTGCTGGTTTGTAGGTGATATAATTATACTTGCGTGTTGGCTTTAGTGCTTTCCTCCATATCGAATGAGTATAATTATGGATCACCAGTACAAACTTCCTTAGGGATAATTGTAGAAAGTTACCCAGTATGTGTTCACTTCTCCATCTGAAGGAACTCAATACAAGATAATGGACTTAGTATTAAGCAATGGTATACACTTAGATACAAATAATGGTATCCTCCCCATCGGAGTTACTGCTATTATTTGTAGGACCAGAGCAAGACCAACAGATTAATTTTATTTGTCATAAAGTTGTGTTGACATGATAGTAAAATTAATAGGAAAAACCTACTTGAACAAATATTGAATTTGTATACGTCCACACTATCGTGGCATGCTAAATTCATGGTGTTTAAGGTGTTGGTGAATTTTTTTTATTGTTTTGAGGGAATCAATATTTAATTAATTCAAAAAGTTTTGCCCTACATAATTTTTTTATGTGATTCTCAGGATTTCAAAAATGGGTTCTTTCAGTCCACTTATAGTGATTCTTAAAGAAAACAAACTTACTGGACCTAATTATATTGACTGGAAACGTAACTTGGATATTGTCTTAACTGCTGAAGAGTACAAATTTGTACTCAATGAAGTATGCCCACCTAAGCCTGATGCTAACTCTGATGAAGAGGTCAAAGAGGCTTATGAGAAGTGGAATAAGGCAGATGAGATGGCGTGGTGTTACATTTTGGCATCTATGTCAAATGTACTGCAGCATCAGCATCAGGCCATGCCCACAACTTATGATATGATGTACAACCTTAAGGAACTCTTCGGACATCAGAGTAGAGCAGCTAGGCAATTTGCTATGAAGAGTTTGATGAGAGCATCTATGGCTGAGGGGACACCAGTAAGGGATCATGTTCTCAAGATGATGGGTCATCTAAATGAGATGGAGATCCTTGGTGCTGAAATCGATGGGGAAACCCAGGTCGATATCATTCTCGGGACTCTGCCTAAAAGTTTTGACTCGTTTTGCCTTAATTACAACATGAACAAAAGGTTGTATACTTTGGTAGAACTTGCAAAAGAACTACAGGATGCTGAAGCTCTCTTCAAGCAGAATGCCCATGTTTATGTGACTGAAAAGGACTCTACTTCTAAGCCGAAAGGTGGTAAGAAGAAGAAAGTTCAGAAACAAGTAAACTCAGCAAAGAAGGTCATGGGACCTCAAGGCGCTGTGAAAAAGCTAAAAGTCATGTGTTTCAAGTGCAAAGGGTCAGGATATTGGAAGACTGACTGTCCACTTCTCAAACAGAACAAAGAAGGTATATCTCATTTACTAGTTGTTGAAACATGTTTAGCGGTGTTATCTACCGGCACCTGGTGTGTAGATACAGGAGCCACTAATCATGTCTGCAATACATTGCAGGGGTTCCAGGAAACCAGACGGCTCAGTGATGGAGAGATATGCTTGTTTATGGGTGACGCTACAAGAGTAGCGGCCGTTGTAATAGGAGATGTTATTTTATCTTTTGGTAAAAATAAGTCTTTGACATTGAGAGATTGTCTTTATGCACCTTCACTTAGAAGGAATTTAATTTCTATTTCCATGCTAGTTAAGGATGGATATTCAGTTTATTTTAATGACAATATTGTTATTAGAAAAAATAAGCATTTTATCTGTTCTGGTGCATTGGTTGATAATCTATATGTCATTAATCCTATTTCGCCCACGATGCAACTTATGGAAATAAATAATATGTCTTCTAACATAAATAAGAGAAAAGAACCTTCTTGTATGAACCAAACATATCTTTGGCACTTGCGATTGGGGCATGTTCACCTAAGAAGGATTCAAAGACTGGTTAAAGATGGACCTTTGAGTTCATTGGAAGTGGAGGTACTACCAGTCTGTGAATCTTGCTTGGTAGGTAAAATGACCAAAAGGCCTTTCAAGGCAAAGGGGTATAGGGCCAAAGATGTGTTGGAATTAGTTCATTCTGATTTGTGTGGGCCCATGACTGTCCAGGCTAGAGGTGGCTTTGAATATTTTGTCACATTTACTGACGATTATTCAAGGTATGGATATATTTATTTGATGCGCCGTAAGTCTGAGTGCTTTGAGAAATTCAAAGAGTACAAGGCAGAAACGGAGAAACGTGATGGAAAATGTATCAAATCATTACGTTCAGATCGTGGTGGCGAGTATCACTTTGGGGAGTTTAGGGACTATTTGTCAGAGGCTGGGATTACATCCCAATTATCAGCACCTGGAACACCCCAACAGAATGGTGTAGCAGAAAGAAGAAATAGGACTCTTATGGAGATGGTTAGATCAATGATGAGTTATTCAGATTTACCAGATTCGTTTTGGGGATATGCCTTAGAAACTGCAGCTTATATTTTGAACTTGGTTCCTTCTAAGTCAGTACCAATTACTCCCACAGAACTGTGGACTAGGCGTAAGCCTAGTTTGAAACATGTTCGGATTTGGGGTAGTCCAGCACACGTGCTGAATGGGAAAGCCGATAAGTTGGAATCTTGTACAGAAGTACGCTTGTTTGTAGGTGATATGGCTAAAAATAGGATTAAATCGGGACCGTTCACATCGAACGCGAATCTCAAAGCTCAGGGGTAAAACGGTAATTTCACTTACTAGTGGGTCCAAAGCGGGTACTGGGTCTCCTTCTCACAGATCCAATAACCCGCGAACGGATCCACTCCAACAGGGTACGGGTCCTGACCCAAGACAAACCCAGATCAGCAAGAGAAAAATCAGGGTTACTGATTTGACCAAATCAACAGGCCTGATTTGCTCTCACCGGGGATCAGGGATCGACTTTCCTTAACAAACTGTGAGGATTTTACTCCTGACAGTTATACAGGAAATCAAGCCCCTAATCTCTCTCTTGGCGACTATAAATACCTCCTACCCACCACTGTAACCAGGTTAATCACTCTTTTACCTGCTTAAGCTCTTTCTTAATCTCTTCTGGTTACTGACAAGAGCGTCGGAGGGTGCATCGCCGGGATCAACCCCGGTGTTTCGCACTTTCCTTGCAGGTGTATGGCGGGAGTCAGCAGCCCAACTCAGACGAACAGGTTCGGATCTGCTATTCAGGTTTTTCCACGAACCCACAAATTCTATCTGTTTACCCCCATACCGAAATCAGCGGTAACAGATTGGCGCCGTCTGTGGGAAAACCATACGAATAGCCTCCGCCTCTTCCTCGTCGACTGGCTCTTCTCCGGCCATGCCTCCCAGAAAGGTCAGATCTAGGGGGTCCAACCGTGGGCCCAACCACGCTGATCAGCAAGAGGTAGTCCCCATCCAACCCGCTCCGCAGTAGGGACAACCCCCGCTTCAAGTGGAGGACCCTCTTCAAGATCAGCCTCCTCTTCAGAATCAGCAACCCCCCAGGGTTCCCACCGGTCCTCAGAACGACGGTGCGGGGGGCTCTCGTATGAAGCAACCACTCAATCAGGACCGCGTCTCCATACACAACACCTCTACGGATTCCATGGCCTCTCACAATCCCCAAAATCAGAAGAAGGAAGAAAACCTACGCCACCGTCTGGACGAGAAGCGGGCCCGAGAGGGAGCCTCCCGCCAACAACGTCCGGGTGAGCGGTCACCTCACCACCGAGATTATAGAAGGTCTCTTGTCCGAAGGGGAAGAAGAGAGTCACCCGGGCATTACAGGAGGAGGCGCCACTCTCCTACCGGTCGGCATCAGTCGAGGAACAATGAGGCACCTATCACCCGTGTCGAGTTCCAACAACTCCAGGCGATGGTACAACAGGCTCTCAACCTCCGACCCAACGATAATGAGGCCCAAAGGGTTCCTTCGCCCCAACGGGTTCCCAGTCCTCGCCGTAGGTCCACCTCTCCTCCGCCGGCTCCTAACCACCATCAGCATGATCTTAACCCTCGCCGCTCCCGGGACGACCATCGTCGTAGCCCCGGCTCTCCCTCCTACGAAGAGGAGTCCAGAGGCTCGTTCGACTACCGCGGGAGGGACGATGTCCTATACCGCCGTCTCCATGAGGTGGAGAGGCGAATCGGTCGGATAGACGAGGGGGAGGGGTCAAACAGCAGAACCATCCGTCCGAGCAGACCCCCTTTCTCCCGGACCATCATGGAAACTCCTATCCCAAGAGGTTTCGAATCCCCCAAGTTCGAAACTTACTCGGGGGAGTCGGACCCCGTGGACCACATCGAAAGCTTCAAGACCCTCATGCTCATCCACCAGGCTTCGGACGCCTTACTTTGCAAGACCTTCCCCGCCACCCTGAAGGGGTCGGCTAGGGAATGGTACTCCCGCCTTGCTCCCTCTTCCATCTTCTCCTTCGAGCAATTCGAGACCCTCTTCATCACCCACTTCATGAGTAGTAGACACACAGAGAAGACCAGCCTGTCATTACTCTAGCTCCGCCAGGAGAAGGGAGAGAAGTTGAGAGACTATGTGAAGAGATTCACTGCGGAGGTCAGGTCCATAGCCTCCCTCGACCAATCCGTCGCAACAGCTGCCTTCCAATCCAACGTCTTCAATTCCAGCCTCCACGAAACTTTGCCGACCTCCTTCTCAGGTGTGACAAGTACATTCGTGCCGAAGAGGCCGCCTACCTTCCAAGCTTCGGAGGGTCTACCTCAGGGACGAAACGAAAGGTGACCGAAGAAAAAGAGGCTAAGAAACTTCAGAAGGACGGCAATGGCCAGCGCCGCCCGACTCCTCGGTTTGAGAAGTTCACCCCCCTCGTTGCCAATATATCAGAAGTTCTTATGGAGGTGGACAAGGAAGGACTCCTCCGCGCTCCCCCGAGAATGAATACACCTGGCAAGAAGAGGGACAAGCATAAGTGGTGCCGCTTTCACAGGGACCACGGCCACGACACGGAAGATTGTCGGACTCTGAAGGAGGAGATCGAAGAACTCATACAGCGGGGGCACCTGACCAAGTTCGTCCAGAAAGAGGGGGCCAAGCTTCCCCCCTAAGGAGCCAACAAACGAACCGAAGGGCCCTCCGAGCTCTAAGACTCAGAACCTCCCGGCTCTTCCCAAGAGGTCTTCACCTTATCATAGAAGCAGGATCTTGATTTTTAATAAGGCCGATGCTTGTAATTCGGTCAATAGCATGTAATAAGGGCTCGCCATATTGAAGCAGCCACTTAGTTTATTTCAATAAAACTTTACATTTTTTCATTGGAAATTATTGCTCTTGCTTCATCTCTACCTCTCCGAGTCGTGAATCACTGAAGGGTGAGTTCGGAGTCCAGCCTCTTCTACATGGCTGCTCCTGCAACTTACTAAGCTCTTCCTAACGAGTTCGGAGTCCAACACTTGGCTCGATTCCTCTTCAAATAACCTGCTCTTCAGCGGGTTAGAAGTGGTTCGCCATTCGGAATTGCTCCCACAACCGTTGAACACCTCTACCGATGGTTCGGAGTCCAACACTTGGCTCGATTCTGCTTCAAATAACCTGCTCTTCAGCGGGTTAGAAGTGGTTCGCCATTCGGAATTGCTCCCACAACCGTTGAACACCTCTACCGATGGTTCGGAGTCCAACACTTGGCTCGATTCTGCTTCAAATAACCTGCTCTTCAGCGGGTTAGAAGTGGTTCGCCATTCGGAATTGCTCCCACAACCGTTGATTCTCTCACATAAGCAGCGAGTTCGGAGCTACAGCTCTCTCCAAGAGTTGCTCCTCAAACTCATCTCACAAATGGCTCTCTTCCAGAGCCGAGCTCTTCCCTCCGCTCGCCCCCGAAGCGGACCTCTTCTCAACGAGTTTGGAACTCAACTCTCTCATAGGGTCCTTCCTCAAACTCATCTCACAAATGGCTCTCTTCCAGAGCCGAGCTCTTCCCTCCATTCGCCGCCGAAGCGGACCTCTCCTCGACGAGTTCGGAGCTACAGCTCTCTCCAAGAGTTGCTCCTCAAACTCATCTCACAAATGGCTCTCTTCCAGAGCCGAGCTCTTCCCTCCGCTCGCCGCCGAAGCGGACCTCTCCTCGACGAGTTCGGAGCTACAGCTCTCTCCAAGAGTTGCTCCTCAAACTCACCTCACAAATGGCTCTCTTCCAGAGCCGAGCTCTTCCCTCCGCGCGCCCCCGAAGCGGACCTCTTCTCAACAAGTTTGGAGCACAACTCTCTCCTAGAGTTCCTCCTTACACTTGTCTCACAAATGGCTCTCTTCCAGAGCCGAGCTCTTCCCTCCGCTCGCCGCCGAAGCGGACCTCTCCTCGACGAGTTCGGAGCTACAGCTCTCTCCAAGAGTTGCTCCTCAGACTCATCTCACAAATAGCCCTCTTCCAGAGCCGAGCTCTTTGCTCCGCTCGCCCCCGAAGCGGACATCTTCTCAACAAGTTTGGAGCACAACTCTCTCCTAGAGTTCCTCCTTACACCTGTCTCACAAATAGCTCTCTTCCAGAGCCGAGCTCTTTGCTCCGCTCGCCCCCGAAGCGGACCTCTTCTCAACGAGTTTGGAGCTCAACTCTCTCATAGGGTCCCTCCTCACACTCGTCTCACAAATAGCTCTCTTCCAGAGTCGAGCTCTTCCCATCCAAGCCCCAACATCAAAGAGCCCGGTCGGATGCCGAGCAAGTGCCTTCCCAATCCTGCAAACGGAGAAAACTCACTTTCTCTCAACATTCGTGCAAGATCTTGATCAAACGGCCCAGATCTTGCCAGCGTCGCTAAACGACAAGATAGAGTTTTCTTGGGAACTGAGCCGTCTCGAGATTCGTGCCATCATCCAACGGCCCAGATCTTGCCAGCGTCGCTAAACGATAAGATAGTGTTTTCTTGGAAACTGTGCCCGCCTCGAGATCCGCGCTGAGATCCAGCGGCTCAGATCGCTCCACGTCGCTCAGTATTCCTAGCCGAGCGACTAGCGATCCGACCCACTCGCGCCTCTTCTTCGCCCCAAGGGTCTTCCTAGCCCAAGGGTCTTCCAAGCACAGGGGTCTTCCTAGCACACCTTACAAGGGTCTTCCTAGTCCAAGGGTCTTCCAAGTACAAGGTCTTCCTAGCACATCTTCTCCGCCCCTAGGAGTGGAGCTCCTCTTCCAAAATCCCCAAGACCAAAGTACTTATCAACTTCATGAAGACAAGCATCTTGCGGGGCTATTCTGACCATGAAGGAGGGTGAATCTTCACCCCACTCCTGAAGAGAAGTTGTAGATCTTCGAACTAGCTTCGAAACGAGGGGTCGCACGCCCCGATTGGACCTCCGTAGCACCGGGAAAGTGGATCTCAATGCAGCTGCACCGAATAGCTCGGAAATCCGAGCCGAGCCACTCGCACGAGTCGAGCTACTCGCACGAGCCGAGCCGAGCCACTCCCATCCGAGCTCTTCCCATCCGAGCTACTCGCACAAGCCGAGCCGAGCCACTCCCATCCGAGCTCTCCTCTGCCGAGCTCCTCCCATCCGAGCCCCAACATCAAAGAGCCCGGTCGGCTGCCGAGCAAGTGCCTTTCCGATCTTGCAAACGGAGAAAACTCACTTTCTCCTCAACATTCGTGTAAGATCTCGATCAGACGGCCCAGATCTTGCCAGCGACGCTAAACGACAAGATAGCGTTTTCTTGGGAACTGAGCCGTCTCGAGATTCGTGCCATCATCCAACGGCCCAGATCCTGCCAGCGTCGCTAAACGACAAGATAGCGTTTTCTTGGGAATTGAGCCCGTCTCGAGATTCGTGCCACCATTCAATGGCCCAGATCAAGCCACATAGTTCGGATCTCCAATCCGAGCTACTGCCCTACCGAGCTTCAAAATGGACAAAAATTCGCCTCAAAATCCGTGCTCAGATTGGCCGAACAAGAAGCAGAGGAGAGGAGCTCGGATCTGCCAAACAAGAAGCAGAGGAGAAGAAGAGGACAAGAAAAAGACAAATCAAAATAATATAAAAAATATGTATTTTGTGCCACGTGGCGCCGCGTGGTTGGGCGAAGTTATCTCTCGGTCGGCTGCCGAGCAAGTGCCTTTCCGATCCTGCAAACGGAGAAAACACAGTTTCTCCTCAACATTCGTGTAAGATCTCGATCAGACGGCCCAGATCTTGCCAGCGACGCTAAACGACAAGATAGCGTTTTCTTGGGAACTGAGCCGTCTCGAGATTCGTGCCATCATCCAACGGCCCAGATCCTGCCAGCGTCGCTAAACGACAAGATAGCGTTTTCTTGGGAATTGAGCCCGTCTCGAGATTCGTGCCACCATTCAATGGCCCAGATCAAGCCACATAGTTCGGATCTCCAATCCGAGCTACTGCCCTACCGAGCTTCAAAATGGACAAAAATTCGCCTCAAAATCCGTGCTCGGATTGGCCGAACAAGAAGCAGAGGAGAGGAGCTCGGATCTGCCAAACAAGAAGCAGAGGAGAAGAAGAGGACAAGAAAAAGACAAATCAAAATAATATAAAAAATATGTATTTTGTGCCACGTGGCGCCGCGTGGTTGGGCGAAGTTATCTCTCGGTCGGCTGCCGAGCAAGTGCCTTTCCGATCCTGCAAACGGAGAAAACACAGTTTCTCCTCAACATTCGTGTAAGATCTCGATCAGACGGCCCAGATCTTGCCAGCGACGCTAAACGACAAGATAACATTTTCTTGGGAACTGAGCCGTCACGAGATTCGTGCCATCATCCAACGGCCCAGATCTTGCCAGCATCGCTAAACGACAAGATCGTGTTTTCTTGGGAATTGGGCCCGTCTCGAGATCCGTGCCACCATTCAACCGTCCAGATCGAGCCACGTAGCTCGGATCTACCATCCGAGTACTGCCGTACCGAGCTGCAAAATGGCCAAAAATTCGCCTCAAAATCCGTGCTCGGATTTGCCGAACAAGAAGCCAAAAAAAAAAAAAAAAAAAAAACCACAAGGGGCCGGGTTCGGGCCCATTAAGGGGACCCAAACCCAAACCAAACCCCCGCTGCCACGTCACCTCTCGTTCTCCATGCTCCTGGCGCCAAAACCAAAAACAAAACCAACTTCTCCAATGATCCTGGCGCCAAAACGAAAACCCATGCAGCTCTCGTCGAGCTCACCCCCTTCGTAGCCAAGCTCCGACGAGCTTCGCCGTGGCGTCAAGCTCCGACGACCTTCGCCGTGGCGTCAAGCTCCGTCACCGAGCTCGACCCCATCCACGTCCGACAAGTCTCCTCCATCGTCTAGCTCCGGCGTAGAGCTCGCCTTGCCGACCTCCTCCGATACCAAACTCCGAGCTCTTTCCATGCCAAAGCTCCGCCAGCGTCGAGCTGCCTCCACTCACCGAGCTCTCTCCTCCAAGCCTCGTCCCGAACTCGAACTCCACTTCGTCAGCGAGGGGAGCTCGGCTACAACGCCACCTTCCATCCGACAACGAGCACCATAGCTCCGACGAACTCCATCGACTCGCCAAGCCGAAGCTACAACTGCCTCATCCACTGTCACCTAGCTCCTCTCGGCACACACCCCTCATCGAGATCCGAGCTCTGAGCTCTCCACGAGCGAGCTCCGTGAGACGAGCCCCCAGCACCTCCTCCAACGGCTAGTCCCACTCCGCACGACGAGGCCGTTCGCCATGCCGAGCTTCGCCTCCGTCTAAGTCGCCGAACTCCCCCCTACGCGAGCTCCCCTCGCACTCCGAGCTCCTCTGCGAAACTACCGCCGAGCTCCACCACCGAGGCACCAAGCTTCGCCAATAGATGGACTCCGAGCTCTTCCCCCACGACGGAGCTCGGTCTCCTTCGTCGACGAACCTACCGCCGAGCTCCAGTTCCGAAGCACCAACTCCGCCACGTCTCGACTCCAGAGCACCGAGCTCCTTCCTCGACGGACCCATCGTTGCCACGAGCTCCGAGCCCTCCACGAGAAGAGCTCCGAGCTCCACCATGGCCAACGAGCGAGCTCAGAGAAATGAGCCCTGAAGCTCTCCACCGACGAGCTTCACCCATGCCGAACTCTCCTCTGCCGAGCTCCATTCTCAAACTCTTCCTCCAGCCGTCGGCGAGCGCTCCCTTCTCCCTTCCGAGCTCGATGCCTCCTTTCGACTCCATCGCCGAGCTCTGTCGCCAAGCTTCGCGACGGAGACGAGCTCCAGGGATGGTCGAAGGAGTAGAAGGGGAGACGAGAGTCGAAGAAGAAGAAGGAAAAGCAAACAAAGAAGGAACAGGGCGGGAGTAAAGAAAGAAAGAAAATATATATATATATATATATATATATATATATATATATGCCACGTGGCGAGCCATGTGGCTTCACCACATTGGTCGGCTCCAAAACAGGCGTTGGTCGAAGTCACTCTCGGTCGGCTGCCGAGCAACCCCCTTTCCGATCCCGCAAACGGAGAAAAAATCCAGCCGAACGAACTACGGCCGTTGGATCTTTTAGAAATTCGCGCTTCTGGTGATGGACGATCCAGATCGCGCCACGCGCGCTAAATGACAAGATAACGTCTTTTCGAAAAGCGCGCCTCCTCGAGAATCGCGCAGGGATCCGACGGCACAGATCGCGCCATGTGTCCCAGGATCCGACGGTGCAGATCGCGCCACGTGTCAGGTATTATTTAAATTAATTAATTAATTTATTTAATTGTTTTTTTTATTTAAAAAATCCGAAAAAAATATTTTAAAAATCGGAAAAAATTAAATAAAAATTCTAAAAATAATTATAAATTCAGAAAAATTATTTTAAATTCTGAAAAATATAATTATTTAATTAGAATAATTATTTATTATTTTCGATAATTAATTATTTAATTCGGAAAATGAATAAAAAATTCAAAAAAATGAGAAAAAATTCAGAAAAATCTGGAAAAATCACCAAAAATCCAGAAAATTCTGAGAATATTTTTGGGCATTTTACAAGCCCAGATTGATACCATTACACCCCAAGCAAGATCCAAAACTCCCTTAAAGAACACCGATAAAATCCCGTACGCCATTATAACAGTAAAACTACTCCTCAAAGACTGAAAAACTCAGTCTCTAGGAGTGGGGGGCTCGTGATATGGCTAAAAATAGGATTAAATCGGGACCGTTC